>JAZKLR010000795.1:0-501445 GCA_037103525.1 Ganaspis brasiliensis | reverse complement strand
TTTGAAGATTCTTGTCAAGTGTGAAGAGGGGATTTTTTGAAAAATCATAACTATTATGCAACAGGGTAGACAAAAATTTGACCAATATGTTTTCGGAAGGTTTTTTCCTCCTCTTTTTAATGGTGCAAAAAAAATTTTAAATTTTCAAAATTTAACCTATTATTTAGAAAAAATGTAACGCCCATTATGCTATAGTTAAGTGTCACTCATTTCATTCCGAAGACTCGCGTATTCTTGATAAGTATAAGGCGCCGCACAGTGGTCTGAAACTGGAATTTACTGTTCAAAATTGACTACAGGTCACAAATCTTAACCGATTTCAAAAGTTTTCTTTTTAATTGATCAGCGATAAATTCTTTAAAAAAATGGTCTTTCCCGATTTTTAAATTAATTATTTATAACATTTATAAATAAACAAATAGGAGAAGAAATTATAATATATATATGGATAAAATAATTGTTATAAACAATTTACATAATTATATAACTTTCGATTGAAATTGTCAACTTTTTATAAAGTAAGTTTCTTTGACAAAAATGACAGTAAAAGGGTCTTCTGGTGTCGCTGAATAAGAATTTTATATCAATTTGACAGTTGACAGCTGTCAAAAAAACTGCGAACATTTTAAAGAAAGTAAATAATTATTTTTATAGTTAGATAAATTTTGATTTGCAATTATAGTAATAATTAAGAAAATTGTTACGTTTATAAATGTTATAAATAATTAATTTAAAGATCGAGAAAGACCATTTTTTTAAAGATTTATAGCTGATCATTTAAAAAAAAAACTTTTGAAATCGGTTAAGATTTGTGACCTGTAGTCGATTTTGAACAGTAAATTCCAGTTTCAGACCACTGTGCGCTGTCTCAAGCGTCGTCGTGCGATAGAACCCGCGTTCGAAACCCGGTTGCGAGATTTTTCGTTAATAAATTAAAATTTGCGTTAACATTAGGGAATGCATGTGTGCGATCTTGTGTAAGTGTTAGGTTAGAATGCGAGTAGGTAGGAAAAGAAGAATGTACATAAACGAGAATGTATCTGTGAATGTGGCAGACGAGGGGCTATTCACTGGGATCCAAGAGATTCCAAGGACGACGCAATCGATTTGTGATCTCAAGTAATCTGTTTGTCGTCGCTAGCCGTCGCTGGTCGTCTCCGGCCGTCTGATTGGTCGTCTCCTTATTCGTCTCTAGTCATTTCTAGAATCATGCTAAATAGCGCACAGAAAATCATGTGACTGCATTAAAGACTTCAATAAAGACTTCGCGTGCACAAAATAGCCTCGCTGGACGGTAATATATAGTTCTCGTTAGTAATTTGAGGTTATGTTTTTTAGCAGCTTGCTAAAAAACCTCAATAAATTTGTGAATAGTACAAACAATAAACAAATTTGAAAAGAACAAACTAATAAAAACTACAAACTAATTTATCGTCTTTGTTTCTTTTATATTTAATTTAATTTTTTATATTTTTATTATTAAAAACGTTCGAGAATCAAATAACATAATTGGGTCAAAACACTGACTTTCGACCAAAGGTGGTCGCTGACATATTTTAAAAAATATTAAAACCTATATTATATCTATTATTAAAGTATCTAAATTCAACTTCTGAAGTTGTTTTAGCTAAGTTTTTTATTTTTTAGCCGTAAATTGTAATTAAAGGAGCAAGTGTCGAGAAAAAATGGCGTTCGTAATGCTTATTTTAACCGCTTTTAATTCAGAAAAAAAACATTTAATTCCTGTGCTATAAAGAGAATACGTTTAATTAGTATTCAAATATTTATTTTCATTAATATAATTTTGTGTAAAATGAAAAATAATAGTAATAAAGTTAACTTAAAGTTGATTAAAAAACTGTCAATTTTTGTCACTTTTAAAAGTCTATTTTTTAGAAATCTACTTAACAAATATTATTGAAACTTACCACAATGATTAATTTGTGTACTTTAAACGTATTTTCACTGAAAAGAAGACAAATATTTTTTTTATTATTAAATAATTCCGTCTTGAAATTTCAAATTTAACCATACAACACGCATTTTTGAACTTACCTAACTTTTTTCTGGATGAATTTAAAAAATTAAGACTTTCCACATATCTAAGTTTTAATAAAATCTACAACATATTAAATTTTTGCGAAGGTAAGTTGCTCGGTTTATGAATTATTTAAGTTTAAACTTTAATGTAGGAAAGGTTATTTTTTATATTTGAAAGTACACTCTGAAGTTTGACAATCGATTATTGATTTTAAATTCAAAATTTTTATTTATATTTTGTCAGTTTATAATGATTAATAAAATAAATCTTAACAACTAATGATAAGCAACATTTTCAATTTGCAATGTTAATTTGTTAAAATAATTAGGAAAAAGAAATCTATATTTTTTATTTTTTATTCTATATTTCTCTCCGTTGATTAATAATTTAATAAACCTTAATAGATAATAAATATTAATAAAAATAATTATGAATTTGAATAAAATCATAAATAAAATACAAAATTTTAAATATGTACTACATGTATTACTATACAAATTATAAATAATATTTAATAAGAACAATTTTAATATAATTTTATAAAAACTTTATTATTTTCCATTAATTCCTCGAAAAGTTGAAAAACACGTTTTTTTCTTCTCTCACACTTCTCATTGCACAAAATTTTAAACTATTTAAAACTGATTTAATTAATGTTTTGATTAATAGGTTACCTAATCGTTATAAACTGACATAATATAAATAAAAATTTTGAATTTAAAATCAATAATCGATTGTTAAACTTCAGAGTGTACTTTGAAATATAAAAAATAACCTTTCCTTCATTAAAGTTTAAATTTAAATAATTCATAAACCGAGCAACTTACCTTCGCAAAAATTTAATATGTTGTAGATTTTATTAAAACTTAGATATGTGGAAAGTCTTAATTTTTTAAATTCATCCAGAAAAAAGTTAAGTAAGTTCAAAAATGCGTGTTTTATGGTTAAATTTGAAATTTCAAGACGGAATTATTTAATAATAAAAAAAATATTTGTCTTCTTTTCAGTGAAAATACGTTTAAAGTACACAAATTAATCATTGTGGTAAGTTTCAATAATATTATTGTTAAGTAGATTTCTAAAAAATAGACTTTTAAAAGTGACAAAAATTGACAGTTTTTTAATCAACTTTAAGTTAACTTTATTACTATTATTTTTCATTTTACACAAAATTATATTAATGAAAATAAATATTTGAATACTAATTAAACGTATTCTCTTTATAGCACAGGAATTAAATGTTTTTTTTCTGAATTAAAAGCGGTTAAAATAAGCATTAATAACGCCATTTTTTCTCGACACTTGCTCCTTTAATTACAATTTACGGCTAAAAAATAAAAAACTTAGCTAAAACAACTTCAGAAGTTGAATTTAAATACTTTAATAATAGATGTAATATACACTGAGAGAAATCTGATGCAATTATTGTATCAAACATAACCTCGATTAATCATATGGAAGTACTCGTGACAATTTATGCTTGAATCCAAATAAAATTTGCAAGGAATCCAACTTTTCTTAGCACTCAGTTCTGCTTATAAAATTTGCTCGAACGCCAACTAGTTTTCAGGCGGAGTTTATACAACACAAGCTAACCTGCGTGTATACATAAAAGACGCACACATTTCTATGTTTACGTTTGCGCGCCTTATGTGTACACGCGGGTAAGCTTGTGTTGTATAAACTCCGCCTGAAAACTAGTTGGCGTTCGAGCAAATTTTATAAGCAGAACTGAGTGCTAAGAAAAGTTGGATTCCTTGCAAATGTTATTAGGATTCAAGCATAAATTGTCACGAGTACTTCCATATGCTTAATTGAGGTTAAGTTTGATACAATAATTGCATCAGATTTCTCTCAGTGTAGGTTTTAATATTTTTTAAAATATGTCAGCGACCACCTTTGGTCGAAAGTCAGTGTTTTGACCCAATTAAAATATAATTTAAATCTAAATGTTTTGAAATTATTGCCACTATTAAACATCTCAAAAAATAAAAAACGAGATAGAAAAACGGTAATAAAGTTCACTAATTTCCCTAAAAATATATGATATTGATTAATTCTTCATTAAACAAAATATTTTCTGAAGACTAAATAAAAAATTATAAAAAAATTTTTAAACGTCGAAAACATTAAAAATAATAAATTATTTGAAAAGTTATATTTAATTATATACACATTGAGTGGGTTAATCGACTTATTTTGAGAAAAGAAATAGGATCTTTTGTATTTATTAAGTTAAACTGTTCTCGAAATATTTTTCACGAAAACATTTTTATCGAAAAATAATATTCTTAGACGAGAAAAGTGTTTGAAAAACTTATTTGAATATTTTCAAAAATTCCTGTGTCTAAATAATGTATCATTTATCAATTCAATTAAAAAAAATTACAGCGAAGAGAAAAAGTTAAAAAAAATTTAAATCGTTTTAAAACCAACTACTTAAACATACTGTTTTATATTCATTTATACCGCCTTCCCCCCACAGGTTGTTTAGATTTCACTATTTGCACCGATTTGCACATTTTCGCTAGGATGAAAGGCCCTGATTTATACATATATATGTATTCGCTTAGCGTCAACGCGATCTCTCGCCGTGTCATCAGTTGGGATCACTCGCCGTCTTTTGCGATCGCCGCACGTCACTAGCGATCGCTAGTCATCTTTAGCAATCTCTTCAATGCGATTCCTCAGTGAATAGCCCCTCGCTTTTTTTGTAAATCTACATTTTTGTGAAATTTTTGTGTTTTACATTCAAATTAGTTAAACAATTCCTAGAAAAAAAATATTTCTGGCTTTGTTTTCCTTTATTGTACTCTAGAATATCTAGAAATAATACTTCATGCAGCAGAAGCGTTCAAAAAAATTTTTTACACAACTTTATAAATAAGCAAACTTTGATGCACAAAATAGCCCCACCATGGGGTTTATTTTGTGCACAACTTTGAGTTTCTATAACTCAGACTAAAATATTTTCTTGTCGGCTAACTCATAGGACAACTTTAGAAAGATGTATACAACATAACTGAATAAATAAATTCTTTGTTTTTTCAATTCTGAATTTTAATAAAGCATAGAGTGGAAAAAGAGCGGTTTTGTGCACAAAATAGCCCCACTTGACGGTAGTTAATTTTTATTAAAAAATTACTTAACAAGGCTTTACTCACAATATAATATACTTTAAATTGAATTTTTTCACTCCTGTGCCAACCAACCCCGGGCCGGGGCTGTCTGACGCACTTTGTATTACTCCAAATAAACTGTTCTTGAAAGGGAACTATGAAATATTTTGGAACTTTCTTTTTTTTAAATGAAAGCTGAGATATGAAGTTAGGTTTCTGTGCAATATAGTTTTTATAGCTGCGAAATTATCAGAGTTATTTAAAAAAGAGTGAAAAATGTGCCAAGTAGCCCCGGTCTCCCCTAATCTGTTTTGGTTTATTTTTGGTCAAATTATGGGTCCTGTAAAAAATAGTAAATTAAAGAAGTTTCATGTGTAAATTATCCGCTGTTATTCTGTGAGTGAGCTTATAACGGGAAACAGAGTAGTCTAGTAAAAAAAAATTGATTTTTAACAATTTTACAGCAAATCTACGAAAAAAAAATTGTTTCCATGCAAAATACATGCAAAATTTCAATAGCGTACAGGCATCACTAAATATCAATTAAAAAAAAATTTTTAAAATATGCCTTTGTTTTTTTTTCGTTTTGTGACAAAATGAGGGGTGTAAAAAGATTTAATTCGAAAATGTTATTTTTAACGGCCACCCTAATGTATATCTTTCACAAAAATGTCAAGATATCCCATCTCTTAATTATTTTAATGTAAATTCTCATATACATATTTTCTCAGTGTATAAATACGCATTTATTTTTAATAATAATAACAACAATACTGTTTCAGGTGCCTAAAATACATTCTTCATCAATTAATTACAAATATTTTTTCACAATAGAGAATTTCGAAAAATTCTAAAAAGTATTTAAAATATTGTTGGCAAATTGAAGAAGATAAATATGAAAATGAAGAAGAAAAGAAGAGCAAAAGAGACAATAACTTGAGAATTTTGTTTTAAAAGACAAAGGAAGATTTCAGATATAATGCATCCAGGTGTTTTGAATTATCTAATTTTCAAATAATCTTAAAAAATATAATCAAACTCCAAGGCTGAATTAAGCCGTGTAGAAATGTAAGTAGCTATATGTATAAGTTTCCAGTACACTAGTTATTATAAATAAATGATTAAATTTGTTACAAGGATGACAGCACACAAAACCTACAAAGCACAAAACGTTGCATAATGATACCGTTTTTTCGATTTATTTTACAAATTGAGCTAAAAAATGGAATTATAATGCAACATTATGAGCACTTTAGGTTTTGAGTGAGAAACAAGCATAGTATAACTTATGTGTAATTTTAAAAAGGTATTTTTTGTATTTTTATTTGAAATTAAAAATTTTTTATCTTGAATTTTTTTGTTTTGAGTCAAGCTGATAATTTTAAAAGTTTTGAAAATGATGTTTGTCATAAGAAATTGATCAAATAATAAATTTAATTATTTATCTATAAAAATTGTACTGAAAAATTACACATTTTCAAAATGTTTATAGTTTTTTTTTGCTTAATTTATTCTTAGAATAACTCTTTAGTAAATAAAGGATATATTTGAAAAAACCTAGAAAAGTCAACGTTTTGTATACAGATTTTCGTTTACAGTTTAAGAGCATTTCAAAAAATTACTTCTTCAGTAACGCTTAAAAATTTTGACCATATATGAAGAGTAATAATGATGAAAAACTTATATTTGTAGGATTAATTAAAAGGTTCTATTCAATACTTTATATTTTAAAATACCGATTACAAAAACTTGTAAACTTTGCAATTCTAAATTTTTAATATCGAAAAGTCTTGACATTTAGGCATTTCATTCTTCATTTGCTTTCAAGAAAGCAGATTGCATGTACATATATACAAACTTTGGAAAATTAATGCAATAAAATTTTTTCTACTACAAGATTTATTTAAAATCCTTGAATAAGTTCTACTTTCCCTCTTCTTCTCCTTCATAGGGTAGGTATAAGTACAGGAGAGATGGACCATCTTTCTTGAAACCACTGCAGATTCTAAAGAATTCGAAGAATAAATCTAATTCTTGTAAAATGCTTTTTTAATTATCGTACGTAAAGTATTTTTCTTTCTTTTCTCACTTATTCTAAGTTCAACAAAAATGGTTCACTGAATTATATACTACTTGCGCTTAAACACTCTAAAAACAAGTGTCTTATTTTGTCCTCACTTTTAAAACATTTTAGGGTGTCTTAATTTTAAACCATTGAGAAAGTGTCTGAAAAATACCTTTAAGACGCTTTCTAAACTTCTTATGTCTTAAAATAAGACACTTGTAAGACACCTGTTTTTACAGTGAAGGTGAAAAGTTTGGGACTCACTTCTAAACCGCACATGTATATATACTGCAATTTATTTAGGCTTTAGTGTATAATTCTTGAATTCTCGATTTTTCTATTTAAACAATTTTTTCAAGAAGTTTGACATTTGAAGTCAAATTGATTAATTGATTAATAATTGATTAATTATTGTGGATTGTAGGTCAAAAAACTGATTTTGGTGTCCAAAAGTAAATTTTAAACATCTTTATTTTTTTGTTATTTCTTTTTAAGAAATGTGATTAGAAAAAAATCAAAAGTCAACTTTTGAGTTCTGAATATTTATTTTAAATTAGTTAAATTTGATTAAAAAATTTCTTAACAAGGCTTCACTCACAATATAATATACTTTAAATTATATTTTTTTGCTCCTGCGCCAACCAACCTCGGGCCGGGGCTATCTGGCGCACTTTGGATTACTCCAAATAAACTGTTTTTAAAAAGGAACCATGAAATGTTTTGGAACTTTCTTTTTTTTAATCAAAGCTGAGATATCAAGCAAGGTTTCTGTGCAATATAGTTTTTATAGCTGCAAAATTATCAGAGTTATTTAAAAGAGTGAAAAGTACGCCAAGTACTTTTCCTCTTTTCCAAGGTCTCCCCTACAGATAAAAATTGTGCAATGTAGACAAAACCTAAAAGCTTTAAAACTGTGCATAATGATGCCATTTTTTATATCATTTCTCACATTTGAATCATTGGATTCAAAAAATGGTATCATTATGCAACATTTCGATGCTTTTAAATTTTATGTGTAAACATTATTCTTATGGTCTAAGAATCGATTTTTCATGTTTTACAATAAAAAATATTTTTTATTTAAAAATAAACAAATTACAGGCAGTTTTTAATTTAAAAACCAGATTTTTTTCGTTTTATTTTATACTTATGAATTTTCATTGACCCTTTATGGTATAGTGGAATATCTCCAAAGCTTATAAATAACGTATCAAAAATAGTTCAGATATAAAATAATGGTATTTACAGAATTTAACTTCGAAATGGCGACAATACTGTATTTCTTTTGCAAAATCATAATCGTGTGTATGAAATATCATGAAAACCTTTTGGATTTTCACTGTAAACAGAAAATCTTATTTTCAGGCAGAAGAGCTGATTCAACATTTTTAAGACAGCACCTGCTTATTTTACAGATTTTTCTCTTGCTTTAAAAAGTGACAAAAAATGGAAACTTTTTTGCTTTAAAATGTGCAGTAATAATAAAGTTAAAATGATAAATGTAAATCCTGTCCTTAATGGGTTAAGGGGGGTGGTAAGGTTTGACAACTTTTTATTCCATTTTTTTTTATTTTTGTTTCTGAAAGAACAACATCTGAAGAATATTGTATTAAATTTTTAGGTCATTCGGAGCAAAACTGTTGAAGTTACAGTCGGTTGAATGATCGTACCTCTAACTTAGTTTTGCGCGCCTTTTTAGCTCGCGATACCAAAGAAGGCAGAGTTTTACGTAGACAGGAGCAAAAAGATGCCTTAGATAACGTAGATGATAGTGATGTACTGTATGAACCCGGCATCGATGATGACATGTACGTATTTTTTAAGAAAATCCAGTTTTTTTAAGATATTTTCATTTTTTCGCAGTGTACTAAACTAATCCATTTTCCCAAACATGTTATTTTTAGAGTCGGTGACTAGCCTACTAAAAAAACTACTGAACCGATCGTTTTGAAATTTTGTACACTTATTCTACATATAAATAGCTCTCTGGCAACGTTTAGTTTTTTAAAAATTTTTAATTATTAACAATTTTACAATAACAAATATGAAGGTCAATTTTTTCGTCAAAAATCGTCATTTTTGCTTCAAATTGGTGCCAAAAATTGAGAACTTGAAAAATTAAAAAAAAAACTCGAAGTCACTGGAGAGATAAAGTAATAAACTAAAGAAGGCATTTTGATTTTTTGGTTTCTGATGATCCAGTGATGCTATAGGCAAGTCACCGCACAAACACTTTTTTTCTAAGCGCCTGCGAAGAACTTCAATAACTTTGTTATTTCTCTCTGTTAATGAACAAAATTTTTTTTTTGAATATTCTTCAAATGTCATACTTTTATAAAATAATATGTAAAATAAATCTACAGTAATAATTCCTTATAAAAAAATTCATGAAAAAAGGTCTTTTTAAACGAAACAAACCTTACCCCCCCCCCCCCCCTCCTTAATTCAATTGAAAGGGAGAAAAATGGTTTTCCTACATTTTTTACGAGTTCTTGATTGTTTGATATTTTGTTCATGAGTCAGTCATGAGTATAAAGCCAAGTTTTTGGGACAAGGGTAATACATTTTGCCCGACATCTGAAAAATAATTGGATTTTTACAAATATTTTTGTAAATATATCAATGCCATAAAAACTTTTTAGGAAAATTGTTTGATAGTTTCTCTTGGAAAATTTATTAATTTCTTGAACATCTATAGAGTTAAATATAAGAAATATAATATACTAATGCATATTTATAATTATAATGGTTTTCTCTAGGGAAAAACCGATTAAATTGACCTTGTATGTATGAATACCAAGCAGGCAATTTATCTGACTCTTCCGATCCCTACAATATTTTTCAGACAACCTCGTATAATAAACGTAAGTTAGCATTAGGTACACCAGAGACTCGATTTAGTGGACCTCGATTTAGTGGACATTTAACGAGCTCACCAAGAAATCCTATTTAATTTCAGTAGCGTACACACAAATCTAGCCCCTTAGTCATGTACACTGAGAAAATATGTTGACTAAATACAACCAATTTTTGATTAAATTTAGCAGAGAGAGGTTGT
This sequence comes from Ganaspis brasiliensis, assembly GCA_037103525.1. NCBI lineage: Eukaryota > Metazoa > Arthropoda > Insecta > Hymenoptera > Figitidae > Ganaspis > Ganaspis brasiliensis. The sequence goes on along the minus strand of JAZKLR010000795.1, from coordinate 491,162 downwards.
TGATATTGCACCTGCAAAGCACTTAATTGATTTTAGCAGAGCATATGCTCCGGTATCCTAGAAGTTTGATTGTCATCGCCGGTGTTTTGTTTGTTTTGTCCCGAGGAACCCTAACCTAGAAATAAAGCTGCTTGGCTAGAGGCTTATTTTCTCAGTGTAATTCCTTGAAAGAGTAATATATGTATGCTCAATATAGTGTGCTTTATTATAATTATTTATTAAAAAGAAAGTATAAAGAGCAAAATTAATTATGATAGTAATTAATTAAATGATTTTTATCATGATTGTACATGATCATTTCAGGGCACCGCTCCCAGAGATATGCAGGGTTGCACCAATCAGAATGCTCGTGACGTCACGCTCGATTTAGTGACATAGAACCGAACTGTCCACTAAATCAAGTCTTTGGTGTACTTAATGGTACTTTAGCGTCTTGAGGTATACGCATTAGGGTAAGTCGAGGAGAGATAGATCACGAAGAGAGATAGATCACTTCTCGCCATTTTGAGTCTTTTTCACTTACAGATCTGGTTGTTTGTCAGTTTTGCATCATGATACGTAGACTGAAAGTTCAGAAGGTCTTGTCATTACCAAGTTTATTTAGAAAGCAATAGGACAATCAATTTTTTATTCGCACAAAACACACTCCGATATTTTTGTCGCGTGTAAAAATAATAACGTCGTTATTATTTGTTACTAAAGTAATACGTACGTCGAAGTGTGGCTGTTATTGCAAGGTGAATATATGTCATGAAACATGATTCCAAAACTTATGTTAATTTATCGCGCACGCTACTTTTTGTCGATCTTCGAGGAGATATGGTTCACTACTCTATAAACTTGACTAAGTGAAAAATAACCTTTCTTTACGAATGTACAATTTTTTCATTTATGAATAAGTAAAGTTTTCATTTATCAATAAGTGATATTTTTACTTTGTTTAGATATATATATATATATATGGTGCTTTTACTTATTCATATCTCAACCTAGTTCACAAACAGTTTTGGTATGCGTTTCCTTGTACCATTTTCCGGTATCTTTAAGATTAAAATAGATAATTAACAGTTCATATTTTTATGAAATGAGAAAGTAACATTTATTTTTGCTTCTTGATCCATGTCTCCTCAAAGGATCCATCTCTCCTCGAATTTTTTGTTTTTTTTTTCAAACGTCTATTATGGTGTAAAATATTAACAGAAATAAATTTTCATAAGTATGTCTTTTTCTCTCCTCGACTTACCCTATCTATATATTCACTAATTTCTCATTGTGTATAAATTAATGGAAGTAAACGTCTCAGATCTCTGCTGAGGTAGCTTTTCGTGTCTCCAAGATCAGTTATAGTTTTCTTTACTAGATTTTTTGTATCTTCTCGGCTAAGTTCATTTCGTTCCAGTGTTGTTTCAAGCATTGTTTTAAGTTGAATCCTTATACCACTCTTAGAAAAACTTGAAAGAGTTTTTAACACTTCATCTGAATATCCAGTGTACATCATAAGTCCTTGTCTTCTGGCATCTTTATTTAATGCATCATAGAGAAACGCCAATTGTTGTAAGGACGCCGGAACAGGTATTTGAAAACTTTTGAATAAACTGAAGATTGAACTTAAATTCTCTAAACCTGTACTTTTCTTATCTGCCAATTCAATCACTCTACAAGGAAAAAAACAATGTACGTATTATTTAATTATTTATTTCTCTCCAACATGTAAAAGTATAATTTTGGGTTTTTTTTTAGATATATAGTCCCTATTGCCTCATTTCCTCTAATCTTACGTATTCCCAATGTCCCCATCACCCACTCCTCATAACCTAAAACCCCCCTTGCGATATAGACGTCATTTATTAGAAGTAGGGGAAACGCACTTGAGTTTATTCAAAAGTGAAAATTTGAATTAATTTTGCTATTTACTCAAGTTAATACGTATACTTGATGAACTGTAATCATCAATGTACATAATTAATTTATAATTATTATTATTTATTATACGATTTTAATTAAATAATTCATTTTTAATTAGTAGATGAAACACTTGTTTAACATAAATGTAATTTTCTACGACATGAAATTTAAACATTTAATTCGATATCAAACTTTCATATGAAACTTCTAATAATAAAGAAAATAAAATTGTACATAAATAATATTTAATTAATAAGAATAAAAAATAGTAAATTAGATAGTAAAAATATTTGAAGATTTATATATATTTTCAAGAATACACAAAATAAATAAGTATATAAAAAATATAAAAAATATATAAAAAACGAGCGAGCGTTAGCGAGCGAGGGTTGTTTCGCTAGTATGATATTGAAAGAAATCACTGAAAATTAAAGAATGGAATTGAAAGTTAAAGATTATAATTTCAAGTTCAAAAAAGTTATTGAAAAAAGGCGAGAATTATACGCCTACAAATAGAAGCAGAGGTGGACATGTTCCGAGTCCAGCAATCTAAAAACAAGTGTCTTATTTTGTCCTCACTTTTAAGACATTTTAAGGTGTCTTAATTTTAAACCATTGAGATAGAGTCTTAAAACTACCTGTAAGACGCTTTCTAAATGTCTTATGTTTTAAAATAAGACACTTGTAAGACATCTGTTTTTACAGTGAGTGGACCTTTATGTTTTTGGGGTCGCTGATTACGATCCCGGTGTCCACATAACTCCATCACGTCTAGTTCAAGGTCACGTCAAGGTCAACCACCTAAATTTCAAAAAGAAAATTTTTTTGACCCCGGATTCTGAAAGAGCAGGAAATTTTACGTCTGGATATGTCTTGACCGATTTTTCAATTAAACTCTTGAAGGTCATTTTTAGGTCAAGTATTTAGGAAAATAAGGTGCTTGGCCTTGATGTGACCTTGAAATTTACGTAATGGAGTTATATGGACACCGGGATTGTAATCAGCGGGCCTAAAAACATAAAGTTACACTTTCTATAGATAGTTAAATACCATGCATTGGCTAAAATTCCATGCATGCGAGAGATGACATTAAATATTCGACCTCTAAATGACCTTTGACTGACCTTTAAAGGTTTGATTGAAAAATCGGTCAAGACGTTTCTGGACGTAAAAATTCCTGCTCTTTCAGAATCCGGGGTCAAAAAAACTTTATTTTTAAAATTTGGTGTTTGACCTTGACGTGACTTAATCAGCGACCCTAAAAACATAAAGGACCACTGAACTCAGAACATGTCCACCTCTGCTTCTATTTGTGGGCCTGTGATTATTGAATATAGAAAAAACTAATTGAAAATTGAAAAATCGAATTAAAATTTGAAGCATATAATTAAAAATTGAAAAAAGACGATAATTATTGATTATTGAAAATTTAATTGAAAATTAAAGAAAAGAATTGAAATTTGAAAAAAAAATTGAAAATTGAAGAAAATAATTTAAAATTTTATTAAAATAATCGTAAATTAAATTTTCAATGAAATTTGAAGGAAATAATTGATAATTCAAAGAAAAATTAGAAAATATAATTAAATATTGAAATAAGTAATTGAAAAATTGAATTGTGAATTTTTGAATATGGAAGAAAGTAATTGAAAACTGAAGAATGGATTTGAAAATTGAAGAATGAAGTTGAAAATTGAAGAAAATAGTCGTAGAAGTAAACAATTAAATTGAAATATTTGAACAATATTTATGACTGAAAAAAGACAGGAATTACTAAATATTGAAGAATTAATTAAAAATTTAAAAAAATAATTATAAAATAACAAAAATAATTTGATATTAAAGAAAGTAATTGAGATAAGTGGAAAATATTTGACAATTGAAAAAAATTCGATAATTGTTGAGAATATTTGACAATTAAAAAAAAATCGATAATTGTTGAGTATATTTGACAATTGAAAACAAATTCGAAAACTGTTGAAAATATTAGACAACGGAGCAAGGTAATTTAGAAAATTTTAAAATAATTGTAAAATTTAAGGATAATAATTGTAAATTGAAAACTGTTTTATTATGTAAACCTTTTTTTGCTTGTCTAAATTAGGGTTCATGAAAGGGGGGTAGTATCGCGGAAACTGGTCTGGCTTCCCCTGCTAGAAGTTCTTCTTCGTAAGTTACAATATAATAATTACAAAGTATTAAGAAATTATTTAAAATAATCATTTTTTTCTGCCAAGGACTTTGATAAATCAGAAATAATAATATTTTCATTGTAATTTAATTTTTGAATACCACCTGCTCTGTCACTTAAGGGGTTAGGCCACTGTGAACCTTTCAGAAAATTAAAATAAAATTTTAGTAGGGGAATAGGTTCGGTTGTGGGCACCCTTTTTGTTTTTGACCAATAACTTGTGCCCCATAAATATGACACGGTCATTAACGTATGTATGGAAGGCTAGAGACCTTAGCTAACTTCTGGCAAAGAAACTAAATTGATTCCGCTGAATAAAAAATTTATTTTTATAAATTTAATAAAGTAGTCATTTTTTGCAAAAATGAAATTTTGGTTCGGTTGTGGGCACCCTTAAAAAATTGTCTAAAAATGGGGAAAAATGAACTTAAACCACTTCAAATATAAAAAAATATCAATTTAATTATTAATTATATGAGTGTACATAAAATTATTTAAATTATTTAAATTATTTTAAGTTTAATTTTAAAACTAAAACGTATTTATTTTAAAGGCTTTCAGCGGTAAAATTACCGCATAAGATACAACTTTTCACATCCACTTCAGTCCCCCTTCAATGTAATTAATTTCTACTTTACTTCCACTTCACTTCCATTTCACTTCCATTTCACTTCCACTTCACATCCACTTCAATTCTTCTGTCTATCCCCTTTACTTCTACTTCCTTTTTAAGTTCACTTTAATGACACTTCACTTCCACTCAAATGTGACATTTGTCACATTTGACAAATATCTTTTCTGTCAAAAATTTCGCAGGGGTGCCCACAACCGAACCATGCCCACAACCGAACCTTTTCCCCTACAATTTTTGATCGATTAACTTAAAAATTGGTATGTAGCTACATGATAACATTTTTCATAGAAGTACGTAAGGGGTTTTTCTCTGGTAAAAAAGGAAAAAAATTATTAACAATTTTCTATCGATTTTTTACCAAATGACTTAAAATTTTGATTCAAATGTATATCATTTTCACAAAAACCGTTTTTTTTTAAAAATCCCCTACGTACTTCTCTAGCTTATGAGTTGCAAATTCATAAAAATGTTGGGTTTTGGTTCTAGATCAAACATTGAAAAAGATTTGCGATGACGTAATATGCGGGAAAACAATCAAATCGTATTAAACGTGATAAAAAGTATAAAAAAATGTCTATAATTGCAGGGGCCACCATATGAGCCGTTCGATCAAAGAACCACCTAAGTCGACTTATTAGATTTTGGACAAAAAACTTAAATTAAACATCTAGAAACAAATTACACGTGTAATTTACATAATTACCACCTTGAAATTTTTTTAAAACTGATGATGCATTATCGAATCACAAGTTTCGACAAAAAAAAGTTGAATAAAATTATTCTAACTATTTTAAAAACATTTATTTATAACAAAGCACTTATGTGGTTTTTCCGGCGAACTATAAAAACGAAACAAAAATAACTATTTTGCTGAAATACACAAAATAAAATTATATATTTTGCACACAAAATTTGTCTTAAATATTTTAAATAGTTCTAGGTACAAACCAACGATTTTTAATTTGTTTAAACAATCTTAGTTAACAAATAAATAACTTCAAAAGTTCCACTTTCTTTCATTTCGTTTCTTTTGTGAAAGTAATCAATTACTATTGGCTTAGAATTACAATACAGAAGAAAATGTTTACTAACAGTTTTTAAATTGTTTAAACAATATTAGTTAACAAATAAATAACTTCAAAAGTTCCACTTACTTTCATTTTGTTTCTTTTGTGAAATTAATTAATTACTATTGGCCTAGAATTAAAATACAAAAGAAAATGTATACAAACAATTTTTAAATTGTTTAAACAATCTTAATTAACAAATAAGGAACTTCAAAAGTTTTCCTTAATTTGATTCCGTTTGTTTTGTAAAATTAATTAATTACTATAATTGGCCTAGAATTACTAGGTAATCTAAGTTAGGAAAATTTTTGAAGTTATTTATTTAAACTATAATTGTTTAAACAACTTAAAAATCGTTCGCAAACATTTTAAACTGTTTTGTAACTCTAGGCCAATAGTAATTAATTAATTTTACAAAAGAAACGAAATCTAAGTAAAGAAAACTTTTGAAGTTCTTTATTTGTTAACTAAGATTGTTTAAACAAATTAAAAATTGGCTGTTAAACGTTGTAGTACAAACATTTATGAGTATTAAAACAGAAATATTAAAATTGGTTCATTTTTGAGTTATCAGCAAATTTTTGTCCAAAAATAGTGACTTTGGTCATATTGTGCGCTGCGCCTAGCCTGGACGTGGCACTTATGGGCGCGCTTTTGGTCGTTCTAGGTCACTTAAACTCTTCATCAAATCATAAATAATGGTTAAAAACTTCGGAAACTTAACAGATTTGTTCTATATCTGTTGTAAACTACGTAGATAACCGAATTTGAAAAAACCACTTAAGTCGATTTAGGTGGTTCTTTGAGCAAGCGGCTCATATATGAGCGTCTTAAGCGGAAATACGTATTAAACGTGATCGTATTAAGCGGGTTATACTGTATCTTTATTTCCCCCCCACAGCACCTAAACTTGCCTTAACTTTGCCAAACTTTCTTAAAGTGCGTCGTCAACTTTCAGAAAGTTTACTGCAAGTTTATAAACTTGAGGAAAATTTGGCAAAGTTGAAAAAAGTTTAGGTACAATGAAGGTTAACATATTTTATTAATCTTAATATAAATAATTGTAATGTATACTTGAAAATTTTCTTTAAAATCAGAACAAACACTGAAAAAAATGTTTAGTCATATCAACAAAAATTTGGTTGAGCCAACCAAATTTTTGTTGCAATGACTAAAAATTTGGTTGAGCCAACAAAATTTTTGTTGATATGACTAAACATTTTTTTCAGTGAAGCAAGCATCACATTTACATCATTATTGATAAAAGAGTGTTGATCAGAATCGTACTGACTATATTGTATAACATGTTACTTCTAATCTTGAGGAAATGAACGTTTGACCGACTATTGATACTGACCGTCTAATAAAATATTATAAAGGATTACCTTGATTCTCCATTTCTATTTACATCAGGATTTTTCAATTTATAAGTTTCAAAATTCTTTTCAGTTTCGTTTTTTTCAAATGAAACATTATCGTTTAAGCCATATTCTTGCGTTTTATTTGTGTTCCCGAGATTATTTGATTCATGTATTAATAATGGTTTAAAATTCTTCTTGTATTGTGACTTTATATGAGTTGACGATTTATTTTCTACTTGAGCTTCAGAAGATATTTTGTAGGAAGCTGTCGTGACTTCCAGGTTACCAATTTTACTGATAATTTGCCATGTTGTTAGTCCTGGAGGATGAGGACTTGAAGAAATTAAAATATTGGTGTTAATACTTTGTTGATGATGTTTGAGTTGTTCGACGGCATGCAATATAACCTTGAAACATCAATTGACATAATAGTGAAAAAAATGCTCCCTTATAAAAAAGAAGTTCTTAATCAAGTACTACTCTCTAAATTTGAATCAGTGAAATATCACTTGTGAATCAGTGCGAAATAAGCCACTGATTTCAATCAGTGAAAATTTCAATAGAATTTCACAGATTCTCAGTCAAAATGTAACTGATTGAATCAGTGAGATTACTGAATAAATCAGTAAGATATTTGACTGAAAATCAGTTAAATTTGATTGATTCTTAGTCAGAATCTCACTGATTGAACTCCGTGGCTTATTTCGCACTGATTGACCAGTGACATTTCACTGATTCATATTTAGAGAGTAGGAAAAAGTACTGGAATAGTATATTACGCACCAAGAGCAGAAAGGAGGTATTTTGCGACTTCGTGCTATTTGCACGAAGACGGAAAATCTTCTTTCGTTCGAGGTTCACACGATATTTTGTGTAACACCTGTTCAGGTAAAGCACTCATTAATAATTGCGCGGGTACCTACCAGCCGGAAAAGTGTGCAGCAAAGTATACATTGTTGCTATGTGTGCAGCCATAACCTATTTTGTGTCTACTTTTCAGGCAAGATAAATGGTACTTTTCTTACAAGTGTTGCACAAAATAGTTTTTTTTCCACAGCCACAAAAATAGCGATTTTAAATACCTCAAGACAGGCATTGAAAGTCATTCACTCTTAGTTTGAATCAGTCAACATGACTGATTGAATCAGTCAAGCAAGCTTTTACTGGTGATTTAATTATTTTCACTGTCACAATAATCATTTCAACTGGTGAATCAGTCAAATATGGTGACTGATTTGATAAGCCACTGCATTTGATTGGTTTTCAGTCAAATGAAATAACTGATTTGTCTGTTATGTTTTTTCACAGAATTAAATCAGTCAATTTAACAATTAGATCAGTTATTTATACTTACAAATTCATAATTTTGACTGTTGTTCACTACGTCAGGCATGTGTCTAAGTTCCTAATTTAGGGCAAATTATGTTGCTTAATATTATTCTTTTGTGACTGGATTTTTATTTTTGATTATTAAAGATTATATTTTAAACGTGAAGAAATTTCCCTAAGTTTCCTTGCCTTATGCTGACATCTAATAGGTTTCTAGTATGGAAAAATATAGGGAAATGGTTTGGTCCTGGTATATTTTGTGACGCTCGAATCTTGTCAGAAGTTCCTTGTGGGGAAATATAGCAAGGGCCCTACAAGAACCCTACGATGGCCTATCGAAAACTCTCATTTTACTACAATTGTCATTTAAGCATGATTTTAGGTTACTTTGTTAAAATTTTATTTATTATAAAGAATAAAATTAAAAAATGAATAGAAAATTAAAATCTTTTAAATTTTCAGAAATAAGAATCGTTTTGTTAAATTTTAAAGATCTTTTATGATTTAAGAAGATATTTCATATGATTTTTGTCTCATAATAGGTATTTAAATTAATTATTGAACAAGATTTTATACAAACATTCAAATTATATTTATTTAATTTGAAAGAAAAAAAGTTTTTTATCTTTTAAATCACATTAAATAATGAATAGAAATTTAAGATTAGAATTACAGAAATTACATAATTATCAGAACAGTGTATTAAATTTCTCAAAAAATTTTTAAGAAACTCCAGAAAACTTAGAAAATTGATTTTTACAACACCATAACTTGATTTTAAAAAGTTTAATTAATTATTTTAATTCAATATTTTAATATTTCACTTTTAAATGAATTATTTTTAAATATAATAATAACGTGATGAAAAATTATTATCAAATAAAGAAATAAATAATAATAGTTTAATAATTTTACACACCTGAGGTTATTATTGAAAATCTTTACTTGCTCATATTTTGGAAGATTCCCGGGAATTTTTCTTGAACTAATGCATGTGGGAGAAGATAAAAAATTCATTTCAGAGTTTAGGCAATAAATTTCCTCAACAAATGTTTGTTGATGTTATAAAATATTATTATTTTCTTACATAAATTATTATTTATAAACAAAATAACCTAAGATCATGGTTATGTGACAATTGTAGTAAAATGAGAATTTTCATTAGGCTCTCGTAGGGTTCTTGTAGGACCCTCACTGTGTTTCCCCACAAGGCACTTCTGACAAGATTCGAGCGTCACAAAATTTACCAGGGCCTCATTATTTTTCACCATCAGATTCATACTAGTAATAGGGAAGTCTTACAAGGTCCCTACCAAAATCCTACTGAAAATTCTCCACGGGGCTTTGTTACATTTGCAAAAACATTTTTTATAGTTAACATTTTTTATTAATAAATATTTTGACATTAAACTTTGTGGAATTACTTAAAATACCATTAAGAAGGACTCTCTGACCCAAGTTTGTTTAAATTTTGTCTCAAAATCAATTTTTTTTTAGTTTTCCGAAAATCAGCTAATTTTTTAAAAAGTTCACATTAATGCAAATTTTAAACAAACTTGGGTCAGAGAGACCTTCTTAATAATATTTTAAGTAATTCCACAAAGTTTGCACGGAAAAAAATAATTTTTCGAATTTTACAAAACTTTTTTGCACTCTTGGATAAAGCCATTTACTAAACTCAGTTTCAGGTATGTGCAGAAAAGTTTTGTAAAATGTACTGAAATTTCAGCACAAGTTACGGAATTCTTTGCAGTAACTGCAAATAATTTTGCACTTTGTGCTAAAATTTCAGGATATTTTACAAAACTGTTCTGCATATACCTGAAACTGGGTTTTGTAAATGTCTTTATCCAAGAGTACAAAAAAGTTTTGTAAAATTCAAAAAATTATTTTTTTCCGTGTGGTCTCAAAATATTGATTATTTTAAGAGAAAGTTTGCGGACAAATTTTGCCTGTACTAGTGACGTCATTCTCCATCAAATGCCCTTAAGAAGGAACGAAAGTAATACAGAAATATATATAGATATAGACAAGTACAAACATCAAAGTGGAAATTGAATTAATAATAAAATACGGTGGATAACAAATTATTCAACTGAGAAATTTGATTGTAAAATATGCTTGTAGTCTTTGTTTAAATTATCAAAGTTTTCTTTAAGGCCGTTGGAGACACAGAGTCCGCAGAGAATCTGTAGGGGGGAGCAGTGGTTCTCAAAGACTGTCCCCATGCGTTTTGAAGACTTAGGAATTTTTCGCGACAAAGTCCAACACTTTTCCCACAAAAGAACATCGTACTGCAAATTCTATTGAAATAAAGATTCAGAAAAATACTTACTTTTGATAAATCAAGTATTTCCTGAGCTTTAGTGTCTCGAGGAAATTCGTGTGATGAAAACAACCTCCAATGATGTTCCATGTTTGGCAATTTTTTCCAATAAAACCAGACACTTTTTCCGAAAATGAAAATCGTAGTGAAAATTTAAATTCAATTAGCACTTTTTCACTTATTTTGTTTTTGGCATATGAGTTTTTAAATCGCGTCAGTCTCTCGAGGAAATACAAAATCACTTGACACTTCACTCACTGATTCGGACTTTGACAATTTTTTCCGTCAAAACCCGACACTTTTTCCGAAAATGAAAATCGTACTGCAAATTTAATTTTAACTAGCACTTTTTCACTTATTTTGTTTTTGGCATTTGAGTTTTTAAATTTCGTCAGTCTCTCGAGGAAATACAAAATCACTTGACACTTCACTCATTGATTCGGACTTTGACAATTTTTTCCGTCAAAACCCGACACTTTTTCCGCAAATGGTCATCGTAGTGTAAATTTAAATTTAATTAGCACTTTTTCACTTCTTTTGTTTTTGGTATTTGAGTTTTTAAATCGCGTCAATCTCTCGAGAAAAGTAATTTTTTTTCAATTCTATCAATGAAAATGTCAAACAATGTAGCAGAATACAGTTTGTCGTGCGCTGTTCTGATACGGCATTTTCGGGTACTATAATTCACACGGCGCCGCCTTTGAAATTATAGACAAGCGTACATTATATTCATTATATTAATCAACCTATTTATAAAATTCAATGTTTAGATATTAATTGTAAAAATTTAATATAAAAAATTAATGTCAAGTTCCAAACATAATTTTGCTAACTTTGTACAAAAAATAAAAGTTGTTTGTTATTTCAAGTGTAATTAGCTCTATTGAAAAGACGCATTTAAAATAATTAAAACCATTCAAATGCAACAAGTACATTATTTATTGTAAATCATGCATTAATAATTTCTAAACAATTTAAATATTTTTTAAAATCTAAGAGTTGAAGGAAAAACAGTAGAGCTTATTTAGTTTATCAGAAGAATGCAACCCGACTTACAGAGGAGATGGGAAATAGATATTGTATAGGAACTGAAATAAGTGTTTCTTTTAATTTTTTAAAATTAAATAAACAGAGCATTCGATAAATATTTTATACATAACGTAAAAATTAAAGAAATAATTAAAACGCAAGAAAGGACTAAAAAAATAGTGTAATATCAAAAAAATTAAATGAACAGGAAGAAAATGGAGAAATGTTTTTTTCTTAATCTAACAAACTGTAAAAAATGTAAAAAGTAAAAAAGAATAAGTAAGTAAGTTTGTAAAAAAACTCAAGAAATAGACAAGATGTGAAAAGAAATTGAATAAATTTACAAAAAAAAAAACAAATTAAAATTTATGTAGGAAAAAATTTTATCTTTTTTTTTGCTAAATTATTTCTCAAATACTAAGAGTTACATCATAAATCCTTATGGTTTATTTAGTGCAGAGAAAGAAGGCAACCCGACTTACATAGAAGTTCGGAAACAGAGATCAAATTATTCATCAAAGATATATGTATAGATTGCTTGAAATAAATAAAATAAATGTAATCTATAAACAGGGCTGTTATTGATTTAAATGAAAAAAAAACTTTTCAATTCTCCGGATGTCCAATATTGCATGTAGAGTATCGCAAATCATAAAAAAAACAGAAATTTGTGGATAAATCTTGAAAATTTCAATATTTTATTCGTTATAAAATTTAAAAAATTGTATTAATACAGATGATCAAAATACCTACAATTTACAAATTTTTGGTATCAACTTATCAAAAAATAATATTAGATTTGTATATCTTCAAGTCATTAAAAGTTATATAAATTCCAAACGTCAATGAACTCATATTCCAATTTGTACCAACTTTTAAATTTAAATTAATTTAAATTTCAATGCATCTTAATTCAATAATATTAATTAATTTCCATATTCACAATAATCCTTCCTTTGGTAATATTCTTACAAGATTTTTAAGAGATTTTACTTTCATTTTTATATTATAATTTATTATTTTTACAACATTTTTAAAAATTTTTCTCCGTTTAGGTATTTTTGATATTTTTTTTTTGGTATTTGTCTCTGTTCTTTTTAGGATTTTCTTTAATTTTCTTCTTTTTATAAAAATTATTTAATATTATATTACACAGTTTTCTTATTTATACATTCATTAAACTTTTTATTACGTTAATTTTAATAATTATTTCTATACTTTTAAAAGTAAATACACTTATTTTTTTGTAAATTTATTCAATTTCTTTTCACATCTTGTCTATTTCTTGAGAGTTTTTTTACAAACTTACTTACTTATTCTTTTTTACTTTTTACATTTTTTACAGTTTGTTAGATTAAGAAAAAAACATTTCTCCATTTTCTTCCTGTTCATTTAATTTTTTTGATATTACACTATTTTTTTAGTCCTTTCTTGCGTTTTAATTATTTCTTTAATTTTTACGTTATGTATAAAATATTTATCGAATGCTCTGTTTATTTAATTTTAAAAAATTAAAAGAAACACTTATTTCAGTTCCTATACAATATCTATTTCCCATCTCCTCTGTAAGTCGGGTTGCATTCTTCTGATAAACTAAATTAGTGATGCATGTCGAGCAAACGATCTGATCGACTTCACATCTGATCGTCTGCTGTTTGCTCGATTATGATTGAATTGAACAAATTACTTTTTATTAATCTTTTAATGATTAGCATAACTTTTGAAAATATCTTTAAGTAAGAATCATTTCTTTTTGTTGACATTTTTTATCTGTCACGTGGGTAATTTCATTGACTTTCGTCTAAGGGATGTTCCTGCCATAAGTGTTTCAAAAATAAATTTGTTTTATAAGTCATTATTAAACTCCATAGAATTCGTTTCTAATAAAGATTTTGATAATATTTTCTTTTTCACCCAAACGGCAACGGATGTTGCTGAAACATCCGGTGCTGTTCGGGCATTTACAAAATGTTAATTAAAGACGTGAAAGTATAGCGTTTTGAGTTTATATTTCAAACTTTTTTAAATTACTTAATATAGGCTTAAATAAAATTCCGTTAAAAAAGAAGGTCAATATATATTTTTAAGATTTGTGTGTGGTAATTTATTTTTTATATAAAGCATAATTATAATATGAAAAATGGATTTAAGATTGATCTATAAAGACTGTCAATTTTTGTGATATTTAGAAGCATATTTTTTATAAAATTATTTAATAAAAAATTTGGATACTTACGAGGTTTGAAATTAATACATTAACTTTTCTTATTCAGAACAATAATTTAAAAAAAAAATTTGTTTATTATAAAATTAAATTTCAAATTCATGAAAAATGACATCTTTCAACACATCGTATCTTTCTTCTGTAAGCTTTTAAAAGATTCAAACTTAACACATATTTAAGTTTGTACAAAAAATGTAAAAAATTGCAAAATAAATTCTATATTCAAATTTTACGAGGTTACTTTGCTTAATTTGTAAAATTTTTAAGTTTGCAATTAATCATAAAAGAGGTTACTTTTTTAAAGTTTCGGTATGTCAGTATATATCAACAAACAGAAAGGATTCTTAACGATATTCTCAAAAGTTATGCTAATTATTAAAAGGTAAATAAAAAGTAATTTGTTCAATTCAATCATAATCGAGCAAACAGCAGACAATCAGATGTGAAGTCGATCAGATCGTTTGCTCGACATGCATCACTAAACTAAATAAGCTCTACTGTTTTTCCTTCAACTCTTAGATTTTAAAAAATATTTAAATTGTTTAGAAATTATTAATGCATGATTTACAATAAATAATGTACTTGTTGCATTTGAATGGTTTTAATTATTTTAAATGCGTCTTTTCAATAGAGCTAATTACACTTGAAATAACAAACAACTTTTATTTTTTGTACAAAGTTAGCAAAATTATGTTTGGAACTTGACATTAATTTTTTATATTAAATTTTTACAATTAATATCTAAACATTGAATTTTATAAATAGGTTGATTAATATAATGAATATAATGTACGCCTGTCTATAATTTCAAAGGCGGCGCCGTGTGAATTATAGTACCCGAAAATGCCGTATCAGAACAGCGCACGACAAACTATATTCTGCTACATTGTTTGACATTTTCATTGATGAAATTGAAAAAAATTTACTTTTCTCGAGAGATTGACGCGGTTTAAAAACTCAAATACCAAAAACAAAAGAAGTGAAAAAGTGCTAATTAAATTTAAATTTTCACTACGATGACCATTTGCGGAAAAAGTGTCGGATTTTGCCGAAAAAAATTGTCAAAGTGGGAATCAGTGAGTGAAGTGTCAAGTGATTTTGTATTTCCTCGAGAGACTGACGCGATTTAAAAACTCATATGCCAAAAACAAAATAAGTGAAAAAGTGCTAATTAAATTTAAATTTTCACTACGATTTTCATTTTCGGAAAAAGTGTCTGGTTTTATTGGAAAAAATTGCCAAACATGGAACATCATTGGAGGTTGTTTTCATCACACGAATTTCCTCGAGACACTAAAGCTCAGGAAATACTTGATTTATCAAAAGTAAGTATTTTTCTGAATCTTTATTTCAATAGAATTTGCAGTACGATGTTCTTTTGTGGGAAAAGTGTTGGACTTTGTCGCGAAAAATTCCTAAGTCTTCAAAACGCATGGGGACAGTCTTTGAGAACCACTGCTCCCCCCTACAGATTCTCTGCGGACTCTGTGTCTCCAACGGCCTTAATGTTAATACTATTCGGGTCTCTAGCTTTTTTGGTCCAAATTCCGAGCCTTGCATATTCTGAGAAAAAAATTGCACTTTAATGCATATACAATAATCTTATTCTTCAGAAAATATCCTTTAAAACAAGCATACACTATGAAAAATTTTTGGTTAAAATTCCTATGCTGTTCACTATAAAAGCGTCATAATTGACAGTCCCCGAAATTTTACCGTGCTGTTTTACAATTTTTACTGGATTTCCCACAATTTTTACCAGAAAATCCGGTACACAGTTTTTTGAAATAAGTATCATTTTGCAACGTTTTGATTCCATTATTGGTATCAAAAACAAATTTGATACGCTATGTGCTATCAATTTGATACTTTTTGCATCAATTTGATACTTTTGAGAAAACTGTGTAAAAATTGTAAGACAGCACGGTAAAATTTCGGGGACTGTCAATTATGACGCTTTTATAGTGAACAGCACAGGAATTTTTACCAAAAATTTTTCTCAGTGTAGGAATTTCTCAAAGTAGATGAAATTTTGAGAAAATAAAACCTGAGTGAAGTGATTTAGTTAATTTTTCATTGAAATATATTCTCAAAAGTAGAATTTGTAATGTTTGACAAAAATTTTAATTACTTTCGAAATAATGATGTCCCAGTAAAAAGGGAATTTTTGAGAAGTCAGTTTGGCTAGTTGAGCAAGCCGTCTGCTGAAATGTCCGAACGACATTTGGACAATTGGGCTGGTTGCTCAATCATCCAATGCATTATGTCCAACAATCCACAAGGTATTTCGAACTTAAAACTGAAGAATAGTGACTTTAATTATTGAGGAAACACTAAGAAACGTTAAATTATGCATAAATACAAAAAATAGATAGTAAAAATACGTATATAAAGAATAAATAACATTTCAGAAAAGCCATGATTTATTCCGACACAGGGAGCAGAACTGTTGACTAGCAAAATAGATGTAGCCAATCAAACTTTAGTCTCTAGCAGCAACTAATTTTTGATTGGCTACGTCTATTCTGCTAGTCAGCAGTTCTGCTCCCTGTGTTGGAATAACTTATGACTTTTCTGAAATGTTATTTATTCTTTATATACGTATTTTTATTATGTACTTTTTTGTATTTATGCATAATTTAACGTTTCTTAGTGTTTCCTCAATAATTAAAGTCGCTTTTCTTCAGTTTTAAGCTCGAATAATACCTGGTGGATTGTTGGACATAATGCATTGGATAATTGAGCAACCAGCCCAATTGTCCAAATGTCGTTCGGACATTAGAGCAGACGGCTTGCTCAACTAGCCAAACTGCCTTCTCAAAAATTCCCTTTTTACTGGGGTTTTTTTAAAGACAGAAAAATGTTAATCATTATACTTCGTACATTTAAAGACGTTTTTCAAAACTTAAAAAATGAGTGGACTGTCAAATTCTGAAAGTACTGTAGCTACGGTGTATATAAAAATCTTTTAAACAATTTAGTTTGGTTTGTGCATTAAGTTAAAGAGAATAAGAGAGAGGTTTCGAGACAGACGAATAAGCGTGGTCTTGAAGAACTATTAAAGTTTTGATAACCAGTAAAAATCATCTAAAACCGAGAACTAATATTTATTCTAAGCTTATTATATAGAAGTGTATAATTATAATAGTATAATAGTGTTTGTTCAATAAAATACGCAACTATCTTAAGTAACAGAAAAATCTTTGTGTCTAATATATTCAATTAAATTTACCAATAAAAATGTAAAAATAAAATTAAAAAACAAACTTGTATTCTGCAAAAAAAATATATATATATATAATAATTAGATTCACAGAATGTAACTTTTTTTTAATTTACTCAAATAATTAATAATAATTAATAACAAAAAATCAATAAAGAAATGGTTTTAATTTTTGAATAACTTTTAAAATGATTTAAAACGCATGATAATTTTGTTAATTAATTGATCAAACTCTTTAATTTCTTCAGTCGCAATAACTAAATTAAACATTAGAAGTTACTGTTATTTCATTAAAACTGAATAATTATTTTTTTTTTTAGGAACAAAATGAAGGACTAGCCCATGCTTTATTCTTTTTCTGGGAAAAAATAGACGTCATTTTCATATGATGAAAGAAATGAACGACATTCAATCCCTGTCATCAGGTATCTAAAATCGCCTCGTTTTTGCCTTTGGAATAAAAAGTATCCTAAGCAACACTGGCAGAAAGGCAGGCTAATTTGCTACAAACGTCAACATCAACAAAATGGCTCGCTTTTCTACCCTTGTAGCTTAATATAATGTTTGTTGTTAATTCTTACCAGTACTTCTTTCAAGTACTTAACCCTCTGCTCTAGCTAATTTTTCTCGACTCTAAGCGAGTCACAACGAGAGTTTCCTATGACGATTTTAGACGATAACGGTCATGTCAGTAGGCAGAGTGTTAATTAAGTACTTCTTTTTTGCAAGGGTAAATTATAAAATAGTCAAGAGTTTATTTATGCACTGAGAAAAATGGATGTTTATCCGTAACATCTGGATGTTAAGCGTTAGCATCTAGATGTTCAGCGTCAACATGTTAAGGTTAAATATCCATTTTTTCAGTGTGGATGTTTTAAAGAATTCAAATACATATCACTTTTTTATAACATGAGCAATTAGATACCTGCATTGTTGCGGGTACGTAAGAGTTTGAAAATTTTGGCGTTGCAAACGCTGGAAGACTCTTAATCCTGGCTTCTGTTAACTGAAAAATTATTGTAAATTACTTGAAAATTTAGATAATTTCTTGGTCAAAACAAAATTGTTGCAAGCATTGTTTTTGGGGAATTGTGAGATACAGTCAAACTTCTCTACAATGGGAAATTTTTGGATAATCCATTGTAAGGAGCTCTATTAAAAAACTATTAGTGCTTTGTATTTTTCGGTTCTTACACAGAAGTAACTCTCACTGATATGGTCCCTCGTAACCCCACGCACCTACTTACCAATGAGCTGTCCGTTGTAGAGAAGTTTGCATGTACATTGTACAATGTAATGTTGAATGCACATGATTTGTGTACACTGAGAGACATCTTGTATGCACAGAAAAATGATTGCGCTTGTATGCGCAGCGGAAATGAGATTTCCATTAATCTTGTTAAGTTTTAGTTTAAAAAGTTGCAAAATGACTTATTAAAACTAAAAAAGTCATTTTGTAACTTTTTGGACTAAAACTTAACAAGAGAAAAGGAAATCTCATTTTCGCTGCGTCTCAAAACGAGCCAAAACGGGCTCAATATGAGTTCAAGTTTTTTCTGTGGGATTAAATAATATAACTAATTAACTATACAAAAGTTTAGAATAAAACCGTTTGAAAATAGAGATAGCGTGACAAACTATAAATACTAGGTATATTCGTATCAAAATTTGTGTTAAATTGTTTAAAAATGTCTTAAATTAAGACATTTTTCGTGTCTTAGACACCAAAAGTAACTTAATTTAAGACATTTTTGTCCAATTTAAGACACCATGTTTTTGCAGTGTGATGGTACCATATTATCCCCTATAGAAACGCGACTTTTCGCGGTCGGTAAAATAGAAATCTGCATTATGGATAGTTTGTAAGTGGTCCAGGGCCGGCATATCATAATTACTAAGTTTCTAATAATTTCCATGAAGTTGTAAAAATTTGTCTGCCATATTGGGTCCGCCATTTTGAATTTTGAAAATGAGATTTTGGATTAGTTGTCAGTAATCTCTAAAACATTAAAATATGTCGTGATCCAATTTTATTTTTCGACAGAAACTGATATCTGCAATGTCCAATATTGTATTCCGAGGCTTGGCAATCTTGGCATTGATTTCTACACTCCCAATATTGGACCAATGTTCCGTCAATCGTGTTTTTCCCATTGGGTAAACACACGACTACGTATGCTTATGTTATGCACGCTGATATATGCACAAGACAAGCGCAAGTGTGTTAAGGGCAAAGGCATAATTATTATGATTGAAAGTGATCAATATATTTCTGGCGGTTCGTGTTGAAAGACATGATGAATCCCGAAATGGTTCTCGGGGGGGCTATTAATAAAGTCTCAATACATAAGTTTTTGGGGTAAATATTTTTAAAAAACGAAAATAAATAATTTTAAAAATCTCATTTTTATTTATGTTTGTTTACTAGGGTTACTTTGCGTTATTTTGCGAAAGTTCGAATTTCTTAGGTCGCCGGGCTGAATTTGCTTTAGAATGTAAAAAAATGACCTGTGCACAAGGACAACCCAATCGATCAATATTAACCCTTGTCAGCGAAGGGTTAAAGTTAATATGGGATTTTACATAGGATTAATAAAAAAAAGTTATCAGATATAAAAAAGTGCACTAATCCTATGTAAAACCCCATGTAAAGTTCTCAAGGCTTTCCTTGTGCACAGCTCATTTGTTTCACATTCTAAAGCAAACTCAGTTCGGCGACATAAGAAATTCCAACTCTATTATTTACATTGTTTTAAAATGTTTACACCAAAATCTCATTTATTGTGCTTTTATTGATAAGCCCCAAGAGTTTTCATATAAATTTGAGTCCTTTTTTATTTTTGTAGGAGTTCATAGGGACATTCAAAAAAGCACTTTGCACAGTACGATCACAGAAAAAACCTGAGCTCAAAAAGAGTAGCGTACGCTACTCAATTTGAAACGCATCAAATGTGAGCCTTGTAGGTAGCGTCACGTTCTATGTCGTTTAGCATTGCTCAATTTAGACGCATCAGAAGTGAGCACAAGTTTTTTGTGTGATATGAATATCAATAAAAGTATTCTATATCTAACGATTTTTAGGTTCGTTGAATTCGAACCTGTAGTTCAAATCAGAAAATTCAAAATGGCGGCATCAAAATGGAGACGAATCAAAATTTTAAGTTAACGAATCTGAAGGGTAATGATTAAATGCCGGTTTTTTTTAGTTGCATGCAGAACCTGATTCTTTGATTAAAATTCAAAACTCAAAATGACGGCTTAAAAATATTAGTCAAAACATTTTTCATTTTCAGTAAGATTCCTTTTTTTAATCTTTGGTTGTAATTGTAAATTTCTGAATTTTAATAAAATATTTGGATTCAGCGATCCTCAAATATACAATATGATGGATTTTGCCATGAAATTAATTATTCTAACTTCTCGAAAGTTCTACAGTTTATTTCAAAATTACTTTTGAGACAAAATTCAAACAAACTCAGGCAAAGCAAACCATCCTAATGATATTTTAGGTTTTTCATCACACATTATGTAATATTCTACAAGTTCCGTAACCAAATTTTCATTATTTTATGGAAAATTTTACGGACAAATTTTTCCTACACCATAGTGACATAATTCTTCATCACGTGTTCTTAAAGTGTAAATAATTAAAAAGTCTTTTTCACATTACAGAGTCTCGTGTATAAAAAATTAGTATACCACTTACCTCTTTGATTACAAAAATTGTAAATAGAATGAATTTTTTCGTCATCTTTTCTGTAGAAAAAAATTAATTTGTTAATAATTATTTGCAAACTGCAATTGACGATATAAAAAGTGGATTTAAGTAACTGTGGTTAAAATTATATTTATAGTTTGAACTTCCTTGTACTACAGGTAACAGGTTTCTGATGTCTCTGATATGTGAATCTGTTTATAACGGTTTCTTGTCAGTCTCTTGAAGTACATTCTAAAAAACGTTTATGAAAATAGTTAGTATAAATGTGCACACGTGCAATGCTTACAAAAAGTTACGGTTTTATTTATACATTTACCTCAAGGGGTTTTTTTTATAAAAACTTTTTTCGATAATTATTTTGAACTTTTTTAGCCAATAGCCCAAGTCCCAGCCTAATGCTGGTGCTTAGCAAAAAATAATTAAACTTACGAAAATTAATAATTAGGAGAAAATACTTTTCTGTCACAGCTTTCTTTTGAAAAACTTTCTTCCATAATTATTTTCATGTTCTTAGCTCATAGCTCAAGTCGTGCCCCAATGCTGGAGAGTTGCAGAAAATAATGAACCTTACGAAAATTAATAATTCGAAGCAAATATTTTTTGACTGAGGTTTAATTAGAAAAACTTTTTTCGATAATTATTTTGAACTTTTTTAGCCGATAGTCCAAGTCCCAGCCCAATGCTGGTGCTTAGCCTCCAAACTATTTGACTTTGAGTGCTCAAATTTGGTACTCTCTACACGGAAAGAATTTTTGTGGCATAATTTAATATTTTGGCATTTATTTTTATTAAACTTAGTTATACTTTAGGGAATAAATTGAGTATGATATGAATTATTATTATTATTTTTAAGAATGTCTGAAATTAAAATAATATTGTTTCACATTTCAACGGAACAAAAATTAATATAAAGCTTAAAAAAGTTGAAATTTTATTATGAAAAAATTAAATGTTAAATTATAGTAAGAATTTTGCAAGTATCGTAATATAATATTTGTTATTTTGTAGTTCGAATTACGTTTACTATTTAAATCATTTTATAAATTGGTATAGAAAATATGGAAATGAACTGATAAAAGAGGATTTGTATTTTTTATATTCAAGTAAAACAAAAATCGTAAACTGCTCATACATACCACTCCAAGAAATGGTTATTATTTTAGTTTGTTTTCAGACCGCATTTCAACGACTTATTCAATTTAAATTTAAATAAAATATTACTGTTTTTTCATATAAGTAATACATATGCGATAATATAAAATTAACTATACTTTAATTGTTTTTCTGTTTATTGTATTTTGGATTTTATTGAACATGTTACACAATTTTAAGAAATAATGAAAAATATTTATAAGACTTGGTAGTTTTTTTACGCATGTTAACCTATAACTCGAAACCAAAATGGAATCTATGTGACTGTTACTCGATATTTTATTATATTATTTATATACATATAGTTTCTGTTATAAATAAATTGTTACTTCGGTGTGTCATAATATTTTATTTATAATTTAGTTGCAAAATAAATTCTTATTCTTTTGCTAAAGCATGCGCATGTATTTGAGCAACTATGGATTCAAGTTCGACGTTTTTTTAGTCACCGGGCAACAGTACACCTATCACTGTTTCGTTTTGTTCAACAGAAGCTTCTTCTATATTTAAACTTAAAATCAACAACTAATTCAATATTTTTCAATATTCAACTATTTTTTTGACGTATAGTGTACATTCTTAAAATATATAAACATGTTATTAAAAGTACTTGTACATATGTATATTGATTTTTGTTTTAAAAGCAAATTTAATAACATTATATTTTTTTAAACTAATTCGTATGATAATAGTGTTATTAGAAATTGGAAATATAAACTAGAATAAATTAAATTTATCCAAAAATGGCCGCATATTGCTATCATCCTAATTATCGTTATCGTTCAGCTGCAAGAATGCATATAAATGGTGCTAGTGGAGAAATAGTTTCTGACAGTGAAATGACAGAACTAAGTGAATTAGAAGATGATGAGGACAATGATGATGATATTGACGAAGAACATGGAGATGATGAGGATGGCGAAGGCAATGATCTTCCTTATCCTGGTTTTGCGCCGTTAGCTCTTTATTATCTCAAACAAAACACAAGGCCACGTAACTGGTGTCTTGCGTTAATTACAAACCCATATCCTTTTTTAAATAGAATAAAATTTAAGTAGTTAAAAAGGACTATCTCAGATTTAGAGAGTACCTATAAATTTTTATAAACATGTAACAGAAACTTTTTTTCTGAATTTTTATGACACCTATATCTCAGCTTAAAGAGGACCGCGACCGGGTCTACTAATGTATAAAGACATTAATAATATAATTGTAACACTGTCAAATATAAAACAATGCATTGTAATAAAAATATATTTTTCTTAATAACATTTTACATGGTTCGAGAGAATTAGCATAATGGTTATTCTTTTAAATTGTCTTACCCTTGGAATGTATCAACCATGTGTGGATGACCAATGTGAGTCAAATCGATGCAAAATATTACAGGTAAAAAAACAAATAAATAATACGAAATAATGATATTTTAGACAAAAAACGAAAGTTAATTTTTACTTCGTATATATTTAACTGCAATTAAAACATTCAAATGCCGTTTAGAAAAGCTTTAATTAATCATTTATAATATAAATCTAATGAAACCGCTGATAGGGCTCAGAAAGCAAAGCGCCTGGCACTGCGGTAGGGGAGGTCAAGCAACATCTAGCTCGTACTGAAAAAACTCCCTTGCACCCATCTACAAGGAATCAACCATTTTTCCTTGTTAGTTAAGGCGCCAGATAGGGGAGGTTAGTTAAAATGACAAGGATAATTTGTACTCTAAGGAATTAGGAATTATATTATATTAACATAAAAAATTGTGCGATTCACTGCTTTTATTACTGCAAAAAGTCCTTTATTATCTAAAACACATTTGTCAATACTTTTTCTCTTTCAAAAATTAGTGGTTAAGGTAAATAATACCAGTGTTGGTCGACATATATTTTAAGGTTATGTTGATTTGACATTTTCAGAAAAAACCTATTAAAACTTTAGTAAACTTTGGTATTATTTTAAAGATTAATTAACGCAAAGTAACTTATTTGCACTAGGAAATTGTAACATTTCAGCTGATTTATAATTTTTTTTTCTGTTTTTAAGAATTACAAGTCGAACAAGTTTGACTTATTAGAATTAACTCCTCTTCTGTTGCTAACTGAACAAGGAATCCTTGTCATTTTAACTAAAACGGACTCAACTATAGCCACATTGTTGTTTTTCACACAAACATTTTTCCCAGTGGCGGTTAGAACTTGGATACACTGTAAAAACAGGTGTCTTACAAGTGTCTTATTTTAAGACATAAGACATTTAGAAAGCGTCTTACAGGTAGTTTTAAGACACTATCTCAATGGTTTAAAATTAAGACACCTTAAAATGTCTTAAAAGTGAGGACAAAATAAGACACTTGTTTTTAGAGTGTAGGTGACCGTCTCCGGGTTCGCTAGCCAAGTGCTAAAATTATATGGTCTTTTGCAAGCATTCCCAATGGGAAATTTACATACGGCGTAGTACGGGCCCAGTACGGGCAGTACGGGCCCGGTACTGGCAGTCAGTACGGTGCCCGTACTGGGATATATCTGGCATATACTGCTCTTCTGCACTGACAAGCAAGTACATTAGTTCGAACACAGATAATATCGTCATTCAATCGTCATTATATCAAGCGCAAGTAGTATTTTATACATAAATATATGCGCAGTAGTGTCCCAATGATGAAGTACATGCGCACTAGTGTTCAAGCGCTCAAATACATGCGCAGTAGCGTTCTAATACTCAAATACATGTGCCGCAGTGTTCTAATACTCAAAAACATGCGCAGTAGTGTCTTAATAATTAAATGTATGCGCACTAGTGTTCTAGACCACAAATACATGCGCAGTAGTATCCTAATGCTTAAAAACATGCACAGTAGTGTTATAATACTCAAATACATGCGTAGTAGTGTTCTAATACTCAAATACATGCGTACTAGTGTTCTAGTGAACAAATGCATGCGCAGTAGTGTCTTAATGATTAAATGTATGCGCACTAGTATTCTAGTCCACAAATACATGCGCAGTAGTATCCTAATGATTAAAAACATGCGCAGTAGTGTTATAATACTCAAATACATGCGCACTAGTGTTCTAGTGCACAAATACATGCGTAGTATTGTCCTAATGCTCAAAAGCATGCGCACTAGTGTTCAAGCGCACAAATACATGCGCAGTGGTGTTCTTATGTACAAATACATGCGCACGAGTGTTCTAGGTCACAAATACATGCGCTGTAGTGTTCTAGTGCACAAATACATGCACAGTAGCGTTCTAGTGTACAAATACATGCAGAGTAGTGTCCTAATGCTAAAAAACATGCACACTAGTGTTCTAGAGCACAAATACATCCACAGTAGTGTTCTTAGCGTTAAATATGTGCTATTCAGTATTCCAAGGTAGTAATTCAAATTCAGTGGACAAATTTTGGGTGTACTTCCGAATAGAGCGTACCTCCGATTTTGATGAAACTTGGTATACTTACGTATTTCGATGCGCTGATTACGAAAATCATAGTGAAAATTGGCGCAAATTGATTTTCATGGTAAAAAAGATGTATAAAGAATCATGAAAATTTTGGTTTTTTGAATTTATCTCTTTAAATATTGCAAATATAAAAAACAAATTTATATAAAAGATGTAGATCTCATTAAAATACACATTTTATGTTTAATGCATTTTTTACTGAAACAAATTAGTTTAGGAAATAATTGCAAAAAACATAAATCACCATAAATGTGACCAAATTCCCACACTATATCAATATTAAATTATCTACAGTCGTAATTACGTTATTACATTACGTAACATTACGTACACTTATGTAATAACGTAAAATTACGTAATTTACTTAATGTCCATGCAGTAATTACGAAAATCATATTTAAAAAATTGTAAACTTGATCATTTTTATAATGAATACTTTAAAAACCAACACAACTATAGGTTTTCCCACTGCTGTCTACATTCCACTTTCAGTATGGCACCCCAATCCCCCCCCCCTAGACTGTCCAAGACATGGGGGGTTAGGGAGTAGCATAATATATATAATAACAAGCCAACTTAAAAGATTACATAAAAATAGGTAAATTACGTTATAAATAACGTATTTATGGTGATTTCTAGTTTTTTGCATTTTTCTTGAAAGCACATTTCGAAAAAATTTGGTCACTTCTATGGGGAATTCCGGTTTTTTGCGTTTTTCTCGTAAATTAATCAGTTTTAGAAAAAACTGTTATGTACATAAAATATGTATTTTAACGAGACCTACAACTTTTGTACAAAACATTTTTCGATATTTCTAATATTTAAAGAATTATATGTAAAAAACTCATATTTTCAAGGTTTCTTATGGTTTTCACCATGATAATCGAATTTGCGCCAATTTTCACTATTATTTTCGGAATCAGCGTATCGAAATACGTAAGAATACTCAGTTTTATCAAAATCGGAGGTACGCTCTATTCGGAAGTATATCCCAAATTTTATATTATTATTAGTTTAATCTAGATTTTTTTTCTTAGACAGAGACACATATATATTCGAAAAGTTATTTGTTAAATAGTAAAATAATGTGCATTTTCTTCAATAGAATAATAGTGCGTCTGAAATTACTGCTTCTTATATCACTGCACATATTTATGTTGATTAAGACACTACTGAGCATGCATTTAGTGCTTAGAATACTACTGTAAATATTTCTGTTGATTAGAAATCTACTGTGCATTATTTGTTATCTCGAACACTACTGCGCATGTATTTAGTGTTTAAAACCCTGTTGCGTTTATTATAGATGATTTCAAGACTAATGCGCATGTATTTGATGCTCACATCACTACTGCGCATATATTTGTGCGCTAGAATACTACTGCGCATGTATTTGTGAGCTAGAACACTAGTGCGCATGTATTTGTGCACTAGAACACTATTGCGCAAGTATTTGTGGCCTAGAACACTACTGCGCATTTATTTGATGCTTAGAACAGCACTGCGCATTTATGTAATGCGCAAAACACTACTGCGCATAGTTTGTCCATTACAATTTTACTGTGCATATATTTGTACGCTGGAACACTAGTGCGAATGAATTTAATGCTCAGATCACTACTGCGCATATATGTGTGAGCTGAACAATAGTGCGCATGTTTTTGTGCGCTACAACACTACTGCGCATGTATTTGTGCACTAGAACACTAGTGAGCATGTTTTTAAGCATTAGAACACTACTGCGCTTCTATTTGTGAACTAGAACTCTAGTGCGCATACATTTAATCATTAAAACACTACTGCGCATGTATTTGTGCACTAGAACACTAGTGCGCATTTATTTAAGCATTAAAACACTAGTGCGCATGTACTTCAGCATTAGAACACTACTACGCATGTATTCGTGTGCTAGAACACTAGTGCGCATGTATTTGAGCATAAGAACACTACTGCGCATCGATTCGTGCGCTAGAACACTAGTGCGCATGTGTTTGAGCATTAGGGGTGTAATATTCTTATTTTCTCAAAGAAATCTTGAAATATATTTTAATCCTCATAAAATGACCTTAATTATCAACAAATCTATCATATTTTATTAACAGTGCGGGCCCAGTATTGGTCCTGTACGGGTGACCAGTGCGGGCATGCCAGTACGGACCCCGTACTACGACATTTGTCAATACTGGCGCAGTACAGAAATTTCCCATTGGGATTATATCAAATTCCAAAGTTGCTATTTCAAATTTCGATACAAGTACACCTACTATTTGAAAAGTTGTCATACTATCCCTATTTTCCAACGGTTTTATTTCAGATTTTAAAACAAACTGTTTCAGTATATACATTCTGACTCGATTCTTAATTAATTGGCTGTACTCATGTACTCAGTAGAAGTTTTTCTTGGTTTTTCTCTACTCTAATTAGAAAGTGTTAGGCAAGTGCATGCATAGAAGTTCCCTTATAATATTTGTTAAAAGTGATTGAATATTTTAGTATTTTGTGTTTCAATCTAGGTAAATTGAGGCATCGTATTAAAAGTTACTATATTTTTATGAAAAGCTCGTGTAAAGCAGTTTTTTAAATAATTGAAATAACCATTTCTAAATTTGAAATTTAAGCGTTCTAATATTCATTAAAACTATACGAAAAATAGTATAGGTTTCGCCAAAAGACGAGAATACCGTTATAAGTTATTGGGCATTTCCACGTGTGACGCACGGATGTTTTTACTCTAATTTTTATTAGCTTTTATTTTCTGGTATAACTTTCAATAGTTTTTTAATACAAAATGATACTTAGAATTTTAAAACTAGTCAACAAACCATTCTAAACACTTTATTAAATTTATTTTTTGTTTTTTCCCCTTTTTTACCTTAAATAATGTCCACTTTTTAAATGAAAATTTATAATTTATTAAAAAAATGTATTAATATATATAATAAATAATAAAATTTTAAAAATAAATAATCAATTGTTGCTATGAATACAACAGATTAAAGTGAAGAAATTTAAAATGACATTTTTTATCAAAAGTATACTAACTTAATTTTTCAATTCTTTTTATCAGAAACAATTGAGGGTTCGGATTCCATAAGTGT
The DNA here is from genome assembly GCA_037103525.1 of Ganaspis brasiliensis. Lineage (NCBI taxonomy): Eukaryota > Metazoa > Arthropoda > Insecta > Hymenoptera > Figitidae > Ganaspis > Ganaspis brasiliensis. Next base: position 462,444 of record JAZKLR010000795.1, on the reverse strand, counting down.
TACTCGCGAATTCTGCCTGAAAAGTATTGTCCTCAAACCCGATTGATCGACTATTTTAATTATAATCTTAATTATCAATCCTTGTGTAGGATCAAAAGGCCGATCTTTTTTTCATCTGAAAAAAAGTTGTAGCTGTTTTATAGGGCTGTGTAAAAAGCTCGAAATGTCAAGCCGAGCCGAGCCGACTTTTTTCGGGCCGAGCCGAGCCGGGTTCGAGCTTAGCTCGAGCTCGAAAAATTTCTCGAGTAGGGGAGACCGGGGCTATTCGGCTCACTTTTGGTCAGACAGGAAAAAAGTTAGGAAATTATTTTTTAAATCCAAACATGGATATATCATTTAGTAGCCTATCATTTGCACTTTCAAATTTGCAAGGACTTTTTGATTTATCTTTTATAGTTTTAGCTCTAGATAATTTTGAATGCAGATATACCAAATTCTCAAACTGCAAATTTGGCAGGTAAATCGGCTCACCCTGTGGGGCAATTCGGCGACTTTTATTTTTTACGAAAAATAAAAAAGTTCAATAACCTTTATTTTGTAAATATGAAAAGTATCTATATTCTTATTATAATTATGCAGTGATGGATCAAGGTCAAAATTTGGGGGGGGGGGGGGACTGGGGCCCCTAAAATTAAAGAAAATTCATTAGACCTTACTTTTTTTTTTTTTTATAAAAAATAAAAAAGTTAGTACACTTATTATTGGTAATTATTAAAAGTAGTCATATTCTTATCATAATTAAGCAGGGGCGGATCAAGACAAAGTATTTTTGGATAAGATGATTAACCGTCGCGTGAGCCCATTTACCCACCCCGACTTTTGGCACTTTAAAACAAATACAAGTCACATTTGATACATATAAATAAAATAGCATAGGTGTATCGAAAGAGCACACCTGAGAGCATAAAAAAAACTTACCCAAAAAAATTAGGCTCGTAAATTAATGTACTAAAAACGTAAAAGTTTGTAAGTAAAAAGTGTACGCGCGACGCATAAAAACATAATACTCTACCTGACACGAGGCTGAATCAATAGAATTACACTAAATTTCGTTTACCTAACTAAAATGTTGAGACCTATATTCTATAGCGACCTTTCCCTCCTAGATTCTAATTAAGGCGTGAAATCGCTAATGAGCCGAATTACCCGTCGGTTCGGATTGCCCCGCTCTCCCCTACTCGAAAAATTTCGAGCCCTCGACCAAAATGTGGTCACAAATGAATTTGGATCCCCGAATGATTCGAGAACTCGAAATATTCGAGGACTCTAAAATCAAAACGGACCTGAACGAATCGGGAACCCGAAAATTTAAAGAACTCGAACTTACATAACTTGATTGGGACCCTAGTTCACCAAGCAATACATACATGCGCAGTTGTGCTCCAAGCACTAAATACATGCGGACTAGTGTTCCACGCATCACATACATGCGCAGTAGTGTTCCCCACACTAAGTACATGGGCACTAGCTTCCTAAGCACTTCATACATGCACACTAGTGTTCAACGCACTAAATACATTCGCACTAGTTTTCTAAGCACTAAATACATGCGCACTAGTTTTCTACGCACTAAATACGTGCGCAGTAGTATTCCCCGCAATAAATACATGCGCACTAGTGTTCCACGCACTAAATACATGTTCAATAGGCTTCCACGCATTAAATACATGCGCACTAGTTTTCTAGGCACTAAATTCTTGGTATGAATTACATGCGCCGTTTTGTTCTAAGCTTTAAATACATGCCCACTAGTGTTCGAAGCACTCAACTAATGCGCAGTAGAAAAAGTAGAAAAGTAGAAAAAGCGTATAAGATGCAAAGTTAAAAAACATAAATTTTGAATAAATAATCCCCTTATATTCCTTTAATTATAAAATTAATTTCGTAATTTTAGTCTCATTTCTATTTTATCTTCGATTTAATTAGGATTAATAATTTAGGATTAAAATTTTGTTACTACTGATTTATAACAAACATTTTTGTCAACAGATAAGGTTGGTAAATTTGACCAACGAAAAAGTTGGTTAAAGTTCTCTTTCTACTTAAAAAATCAAAAAAAAACTAGTGAGGTATTTGGACCACTGTTAGGAATGTGTTTGCTCCGAACACCACTGATCATATATTAATGCTGCAAACAAAACATGTCATGTGTTTGGTACTTAAAACACTAGTGTGCATGTATTTAGTGCGGAGAAAACTAGTCCGCATGTATATAGTGCGTAGAAAACTAGTGCGCATGTATTTAATGTGTGGAAGATTAGTGCGCATGTATTTAGTGCGTCTACTGCGCATGTGTTTTTGGGCAAAGTCTGAAGTACCACTTTTATATCAAGCTTTTCCCAATATCTGGCGGGAAAACTGCGGAGTGCCCAAGCTGCCTTGGGCAATGTTTGAAATACCAAAATAATAAGAATTAATAAGTAAAAAGTAATAGTTATTAGTAAGTTCATATTTATTTCTTTTAATTTTTTTAGTTTAATAAGAAAAGAATAATAAGAATTTAATAAATTATTGTAATTTTAATATTTACAACTTAAAATTTTGAAAATTTTCTGAGTAGTACGTCACGAAATAAGTGCAATTAGTGCAATTTTAGTGCTATTACCAATCAAATACCATTCACAACGTTATTAGACAAACTGACGTTTTCTTATACATTTTGTAAACAATACATCACAATCAAACAGATTTTACATTCAAAGAAATAAATATAAACTTACCAATAACTATTAGTTCTTATTTATTAATTCTTATTATTCTGATATTTCTAAACAGTTTTTATGAGTATATAATGACATATAATATTATAATAATAAATAACAAAACAATAGAAAATTAAATAAATAATAAATAATAACAATAAAGCAATAACAAATAATAATAAAATATATTCTTCATTCAAATATTTGATTTCGAACATTACCCAAGGCAGCTTGGGCACTCCGCAGTTTGCCCGCCAGATATTTAGAGATATTTAGAGGATTGCCTGCACTCCGGACTTTGCCCACAACATATACATTTTATTCTGCTAATACATTTAAAATATAGTGTTGAACTTTACCAAGATTTCTTGAAAGCGTCTCATTCCGGCAGCGTGGCCGGGTTTGTTTAATGCGTTGCGTCTGTTAGGCTAGGCTAGGGTTAGGTTTAGGAGTTCGAATTCTTTAATAGCGATAACGATTAATTAGCGTTATAAGCGTGCGTTTACTTGTTTAATTAATAAATAATGTCAGTAACAACGAGTAAATAAAGAAACTACTGTAAAAAATATTTTTAAAATACAAATAAGGATGCTTTGTCTGTCTGTGCTTACAAAACCTACTACCTGACGTAACGGTGTGCTTTGCACCTCAAAACCACACCAAAAAACTGTAAAGAACATACTCCACTTACATATAACATCGTTTGCATCCTGGTGCACAATATACTATTTCCAGAAAAATTTACAAAAAAGAAGTTGGAAATTTTTCTAAATGTAGTCGGGCAGCTGCAGTTCAAAACTGTTCGAAAAATTTTCCGAGGAAAAGGTTGAAAATTTTTTCAAATGTAGTGGGACAGCTGCAGTTCCAAATAGTTAGGAAAGATTTTCAATGAAAAGGTTGAAAATATTTCGGAAAGTAGTCTGGCAGCTGTATTTCTAAATAGTTAGGAAAATTTTCCAAAGAAAAAGTTGGAAACATTTCTGAAATTAGTCGGACAGCTGCAGTTCGAAATTGTTCGGAAAATTTTCCTTCTCTTATTAGGAATTTTTTCCATCCACTTGACTGCAATATATCCAAAGTTTTTTCAGGAAAAATGTTCATACTAGTTGGAACTATAGCTGCCCGATTACTTTCTGAAATAATTGCGAAAAAAATTTTACAGTGCCGACAATATAACTTCCGCCGTTCCTGGTGACAGGAGTTCAAGGGAATGGTAAATTATAACACTGTAAGACGTAAGAGGGCGAAAGATCGTACACATACATACGAATAAATAAAAATATATCAAATAGAAATGTGTAATGGTGTGAAAAATGGGAATATACTATATTCACATCATTACTAAATTCAATTCTAGACGGCCGTGACGTCGCGTCGTTGCGACCAAGCTGTGCCGCTCCTCACTTGTGAGCTCACCGGCACAGGTAATGGGGCCTCGATTATATTAGGCTGCTCTCGCTACCGATAATTCAGTCTTCTGGCTATCGGGACTCGAGGTGCTCCTCGGTCCCATGCCAGGATGTTTAGATAAAGGGAGATACGCGTGTGGGTGCCCCCGCCGCATTTATCCACCACCATGAATAACTAGTAAAGCCAGATAGACTGGTAAGAGCGTGTGGGGATTGAGTAGAGGTGCTCCTCTCTCAAAACTCATACTTTATATCCGGAACTCTTGTGGTGAAGGATTTTCTAGGCGTTCTCCAAACTGATAGAGGTGCTCCACTTCGGATTAGCGAACGGAAATGGATGCTTCAAAAGGTTCTAGTTCCTTGGCTAGAGAGAGAAAAATATAGGTGCTTCTGTTTGCTTCTTCTCTACCCAATGAAAAGACTCAACTCTTCCCTTGGAGAGATTTGTTGAACGTAGGCGGTAGGGGGTGTCTTTTAAGTTGTTTTTTTTTAACCAGAAAACTCAGAAAAAGGAAATTTAGCAATTAGGTTAATTATAGGAATTACTTAAGGTTAAGACTAGATAAATAATTTTGTTACATCAAGATCCAAGCTTAAAGTCTAATAGCAGAAGATGGCTAGAAGCGTCCGTCGACTTACGGTTTCACTTACTGTGAAAAATCACAGAAAAGTAATGTCGGATTTCTGAAATTATGTATTTATTAATTAAATTCTTTTATTATATTTTTATATTTCTTTAGTGTATAACTATCTTTATTTTGTTTAAATATATTTTTTATTTCAAATTCTTAAAATAAGAATATTTTTGGTTATCACTGACTACACCCGACCTTTTTAAAAAAATAAATTAATTAAATTAACGTTAAATGTCAGCCTGCGGCTAAGATTCATTTTGCAATTTGCTTTCTTTCTTTTTAATTTATAGCTAGAAATTAAGTTAAAAATCATCGCTGGATTAAAAATTTCATTTCATTGTGAGGTTATGGACGCTGGACAATCTGACGAGCGTAATCCGGAGCAAAATTTAATATAAGAATAAATACCTATCATTATAAATGTAGGGCTAATAATTTAAATTTTGTTTCAGATGTTTGATGATATCATCTTTGCTTTTTTTTCACTAGAGATGACAATAAAGATGGTTGCCATGGGGTTATATGGCAAAGGTTCTTATCTTGCTGATTCTTGGAATAGACTGGATTTTTTTATTGTAGCTGCAGGGTATGCAATTAAAAATGGAACTACTTATTTTAAAATGTATTACAGTAGAACCCACGTACATTGGACATGCATACATAGGCTTCTCACTTGCATAAAATATTTTTGCCGATCTCTGAAATTTAAAATGTATTTTTACCAGGATAAATCAGATTGCGGCTTATATGTATATCCGCTATATGTGGATTTTACTGTATATATAATATTATTTATAGGTACTCCTCTATTACAAAAGTGACATAATATAAAATTCAATTTTTTATACATTTTATAATGCTAGTGACTTTTAAGTTCGAATTTCTAAAAACGGAGTAGATTGTAATAGGTAGAAAACTAGAGTTTGCTAAAAAAAGGGCATTAAAGTGCGAATAAAAAAAAAATAATGTAACTTAAAAAAATAGACTGCATCGATGTTTTTAACAAGCACAGTAATTTTGAAAAATTACAACGTTGGCAGTAGTGATATTGTGTAAATCTGCTCACTGTTACTAATAACATTTCCATCTAATGTACAGACGCAATTCATACCTATAGTGATGCATTCGATCCGAGGAAATCGTCTAACTCGCTCGACTTCACTCGATTCTAAAAAAATTGTACGATATGTTTACTCGATTAGTCTTTTGTTATGATCGGATCGGATCTTCTGTTGTAACGAACGATAACGATTTTGTCAATTTATTTTTGACGTTTAAAATAAAAATTGTTCTTGATGCTGAAGTGCACAACGTTTCCGAGAAATGAAAACAAATTTTTTATACTATTATTATTATTATTATTATTAATTATGAATTGAATTAGCTACATAAAAGGTCTAAAAACAGTTTAAAAGGGTTATTTGAACAAAGAATTTAAATTAAATTTAGGAAAAACCGAAGCAATAAATTTGATGCAAGGAAGGTAAAGATGATAACATGAAAACATTTTTTATGTCATATTATGCTTTTTATTTTTTTTTTATAAGCAACGTTTCGATAACCTTATTCGTTATCCTCTTCAGGCTGGTAGAAAAATATAAAAACACCAATTAAAACACTAATAAACACAAAAAGATTACAAAAAACTTTTTTACATTCTTTAAAGAATTGTTAACAAAAAATTAATTTTTATATTTTTTCTACCAGCCTGAAGAGGATAACGAATACTGTTATCGAAACGTTGCTTATAAAAAAAAATAAAAAGCATAATATGACATAAAAAATGTTTTTATGTTATCATCTTTACCTTCCTTGGATCAAATTTATTGCTTGGGCTTTTCCTATATTAATTTGGAAGGAAATTTATATTTTTCTATTAAATTAAATTTGTTCGTTTCTTAGAAACATTGCACACCTTATTGTCATAAATGTTTTTGTGTGTATGTGTGTGTGAGTGTATTACATTACGTTTTAGCAAATATTTCGAGAACCATAATACATGTAATTAAAAGCATGCTATTTCTAAATTATAGATGTCTTAGAAGTGTAAATATGTACATCCAATTTGAATAACATTTTTAAAATTAAAAAAATTTGAAAATGATTATGTTTATTAATAATTTCATTTTTGTATTTTCATGTAAGGTTTAATATATTTTTCATAACGCAGTCTTAAAAATGGCGTGATTCGGTTCTCTGTAGATAACCAGAAAGTTGCAGATTTAAGAACGATTCACTGTGTGACGTCAGAGTGCAAACAAGTACAGTCCAAATTGCATGTCTCCCACTTTTCTACTTTTCTTGCACGCACTGTTTGACCAACAGAACAGAGTCGATGTCTTTAGCGTGAGTAGTACAGCTTCAAAATCTAACCTGACCGTATCACTAGCGCGGCGTGTTGACAAGTAAAAAATTGTGAGACATTCAATTTGGATTGTATTTGTGTACACTCTGACGTGACATAGTAAATCGTTCTTCATTCTGCAACTTTTTGGTTATCTATACAGAGAACCGAATCACGCCTTTTATGACTTTGTTATGAAAAGTATCGTTCATAACTGCGTGAAAAAAGCAGTAGTTTTGAAACTCGCGCAATTTTTGCAACTCGTTTCACTCGTTGCAAAAACATTGCTCTCGTTTCAGAAACGACTGCTTGTCACGCATGTTACGAAATATACTATTTAGCAATTTGAGAGTCTTTAAAACACTATTTACAAAACTTCAAGAGTAAACTATTTTACAGTTATAAAGATTTTAAGGTATTCATCATTTGCTGTAAAAATTCATCCAGCAGATATAGGTACTTGAAAAAATCGATTTTCGATGAATTTTCTTTAAATTGTGAGAAACCTTATTTTATATGTGTCTTCTATCAGGTTAAAAGCTTATTACCCCTTGCGGTGCTCAAAATTGAGATATTCAGGTTCAAAATTCCAATTGTGTAGGTATAGAAAATGATAAAAAAATTATAATTTCGAACCTGAATATCTCAAGTATGAGCATCACAAGAGGTACTGGAATTTTAACCAGATAGAAGGCACATATAAAATAACACAAGAGATGCCACTGAGCGAAACAAAGCGCATCTGCACATGTCTGCGGAAAGTTCTGCCATTGGCTGAGATGAGCGAGGTAGTTTAAAAAGGCTTTAATAAAACAATTTTAAACGAGGCCGCTCAATTCGGCAAATGCCCAGGTGCGAATTGTCCGTCGGCCCACGGTCGGGCCAACCTTGCGGCAGTTGGTCCGACACTGCATGCCGTAGGTCGGGCAAACTAGCAAAATGATAACGGTTCGCCGACCAACGGTACTAATAGTCGGCCCAACTACTGAGCCCAAAGTTGGGCCAACCTCAAAGCACAGAGTTCCGCCAAACAAAAAGTCGGCTTAACTACTGACCCCAAAGTCGGGCCGACTACTGTTCCCAAAGTTGGCCCAACTATTCATCCCAAAGTTGGGCCAACCAGCAAAATGATAACGGTTCGCCGACCAACGGTATTCATAGTCGGGCCAACTACTGCTCCCGAAGTTGACCCAACTACTCATCCCAAAGTTAGGCCAACCTACTACTTTATCTAAATTTTATCATTAATTAAAGTAAATATAATTACATAATACAATTTATAAATTCAATTACATAAATATTAATAGTTTAAATTACATATATTATCAGAACCTGAAACAGAAAAACTTTTGTAGTCACGAAGATTCGAACCTTGGTCCTCCAGCTGACAGTCCAGTACGCTATGCACCGTAGTATCATTGATTGCAATAAGAAATTATAAATCAACTATATAGCTTAACTCATTACCGCCTATTCTTAGAGAGACTCAGATATTAAATAATTGAATACTGGAATGATGACCATGGACCAAATAATGATTTTTGACGTTAATAATTGTTTAAAAAATAATTTGTTTAAACAAATTGTTATAAACAAATAGAAATAACATGAAAATTACTAAAAATAATTCGCGGCAATTGATAGTAAAGAAAAAATTACAAAAGGAACAAAGTGATTTTTTAAAATTTTCCATTCTGTATATTTTAAATAGTTAATAAATAGTGACAATGACTCTGTACTCATCTCAGCTTACGCTTACGAATACATTGATATCAAAAAACGATTATTGGAAAGAGGAGAGTGGAATAAATGATGACTTTGAAGTTAAAAATTGTTTGAAAATTAATTTGTTTAAACAAATTTTTATAAACAAATGGAAGAAAAACAAAAAAATCAGGGCTACTACTGACTTATCACTTTAATTTAAATCATCGCATCATCATTTATTATAAGATTACAACATTCAATAAATAAATGTCTATTTCTTTGTAAACTTAATTATTCTTTCCTAAACATTTTTGATTGTCAACAATTTTTTAAAACTGATTTTAGAAGTGTTTTAAGACTATTATTATTAAAATCTTTTTGGTTTAATTTTCCTAAACTTCTTGTTGTTGAAAGATTTTTACATTTCTTCTGTAGACTTATTTTTATCTATTTAAATTTAAAAAAAAAATTTTGCTACTTTTTAATTATGCTAAATGAATTAATAAGTGACATTTTTTATGTTTCTAAAAGAAATCAATGATTTTCCCCAATGGTCGGGGAAACTCTGGGCAAGGTTTGGCCGACCTCTAAAATTAAAGTCCCCCAAACTATGTTTTATGGAGTTTTGCCGACGGTCGGGGAAACTCTGGGCAAGGTTGGGCCGACCTCTAAATTTAGAGTTTATTAACCTGTGTTTTACAGAGTTTCCCCAACGGTCGGGGAAACTCTGGGCAAGGTTCAGCCGACCTCTAAATTTAGAGTCTTTTAAACTGTGTTTTACAAAGTTTCCCCAACGGTCGGGGAAACTCTGGGCAAGGTTGAGCCGACCTCTAAATTTAGAGTCTTTTAAACTGTGTTTTACAAAGTTTCCCCAACGGTCGGGGAAACTCTGGGCAAGGTTGGGCCGACCTCTAAAATTAAAGTCCCCTAAACTATGTTTTACGGAGTTTTGCCAACGGTCGGGGAAACTCTGGGCAAGGTTGGGCCGACGGTCGGGAAAACTGGGAGTGCCACAGTTGGCTTGCAGAGTCGGCCCAACTTTGGGAACTTGAAAAAAAATATAGTTGGGCCAACTCTGGCAGACGTAACTACGCATGCCAGAGTTGTGCCGACCTTGGCCCGACGGACAAACCCTGGCTGCCGACTAAAATTCGCACCTGGGTGGCTCAAGTTTCCGCAGACATGCGCAAATGCATTTGGTCTCGCTCCCTGGCAACTCTAAATAACACTTTCTCGCAATTAAAAGAAAATCCATCGAAAATCGACTTTTTCCAGTATAACTGACGGAGAAATACCTTAAAATGGAAAACTGAAAAAGTTAAGTTTTGCAGTATTTTTTTGCATTTTATTAAAATTTTTTAAAAAATACCGGGTGCAGGAAATTTCCCAAAAACCCAAAAGGTCGAATATCCAAATGGTCGAATTTCAAAAAGTCGAATCTCCAAACGGTCGAATATCCAAATGGTCGAATATCCATTTTGTCGAATTTCCAAATGATCGAATATCTAAATTGTCGAATTTCCAAATTGTCGAACATCCATTTGGTCGAATATCCATTTTGTCGAATTTCCAAATTGTCGAATATCTACTTTTTCGAATATCTAAATTGTCGAATATTCAAATTTTCGAATTTCCAAATTGTCGAATATTCACTTTGTCGAATGTCCAAACTGTCGAATTTCCAAATTCTCGAATATCCATTTTATCGAATTTACAAATTGTCGAATTCCCAAATTGTCGAATATCTATTTTGTCGAATTTCCGAATGTTCGAATATCCAAATTGTCGAATTTCCAAATTGTCGAATATCCAAATTGTCGAACTTCCATTTTGTCGAATGTTCAAATTGTCGAATTTCCAAATTGTCGAACATCCATTTTGTCGAATCTCTAAATTGTCGAAAGTCCATTTTGTCGAATCTCTAAATTGTCGAATATCCACTTTATCGAATTTCCAAATTGTCGAATTTCCAAATGATCGAATATCCAAATAGTCGAATTTCCAAATTGTCGAATTTCCAAATTGTCGAATCTCCAAATGTTCGAATCTCCAAATGTTCGAATGTCCAAATAGTCGAATTTCCAAATTGTCGAATATCCAAATTGTCGAATATCTATTTTGTCGAATTTCCAAATGATCGAATATCCAAATAGTCGAATTTCCAAATTGTCGAATTTCCAAATTGTCGAATCGCCAAATGTTCGAATCTCCAAATGTTCGAATGTCCAAATGTTCGAACTTTTTTTTTATGTGAGTTTCCTATCTATGAAATGCGTTGGTATAGTAGATTGGACAAGTGCGCGAAATTTAAAATCGTTATGGAAAATTTAAATTTTGCGCATTTGTCCAATCTACTATACCAACGATACCAACGCATTTCGTAGATAGGAAACTCACATAAAAAAAAAGTTCGAACATTTGGACATTCGAACATTTGGAGATTCGAACATTTGGAGATTCGAACATTTGGAGATTCGACAATTTGGAAATTCGACATAATAGATATTCGACAATTTGGAAATTCGACTATTTGGACATTCGAACATTTGGAGATTCGAACATTTAGAGATTCGACAATTTGGAAATTCGACAATTTGGAAATTCGACTATTTGGATATTCGATCATTTGGAAATTCGACAATTTGGAAATTCGACAAAGTGGATATTCGACAATTTAGAGATTCGACAAAATGGACTTTCGACAATTTAGAGATTCGACAAAATGGATATTCGACAATTTGGAAATTCGACAATTTGAACATTCGACAAAATGGACGTTCGACAATTTGGATATTCGACAATTTGGAAATTCGACAATTTGGATATTCGAACATTCGGAAATTCGACAGAATAGATATTCGACAGTTTGGAAATTCGACAATTTGTAAATTCGATAAAATGGATATTCGAAAATTTGGAAATTCGACAGTTTGGACATTCGACAAAGTGGATATTCGACAATTTGGAAATTCGAAAATTTGAATATTCGACAATTTAGAAATTCGAAAAAGTAGATATTCGACAATTTGGAAATTCGACAATTTAGAAATTCGACAAAATAGATATTCGACTAAATGGATGTTCGACATTTTGGAAATTCGACAATTTAGATATTCGATCATTTGGAAATTCGACAAAATGGATATTCGACCATTTGGATATTCGACCGTTTGGAGATTCGAGTTTTTGAAATTCGACCATCAGGATATTCGACTTTTTGGGTTTTTGGGAAATTTCCTGCACCCGAAAAATACAACATGTTTATTTTGTAGACAATTTAAAAACGCAAGAATTAGTATATTTAAGACTTTTTTGTGACTTATTAATCAGAACTTAGTGATTTTGAAATAATCAAAAGTATTTTTAAATTTAATTTTTAGGGTTAGTTTGTTATTTTTTTACAGAATTTATTAAATTTCTGGATTCTTACAATATTAATGGATTAAGTATACATAAGCAGTTTCTATGAGGAGGTGATGTGCTCATAAAATTAACACAAAAAGCTACTAAATCAGTCTTTTATTAAATATTTTTCAAGAAATGCACATAAATACTTTTCTCATGTGCGAACTCTTAATCAATTTTACTACACTTTATAATTAACTTCAAATAACAAGTTTAAAAATAAATTTTGAAAAAATTAATAATAATCTCTCGAGATCAATTGTTTTAACGAGTTCTCGTCGAAACGGTACGACACAATTACGATAATATTGGAACGATTGAACGATTGTTTGATCGTTCAGGTTATTTATCGAAATAACTCGCTCGTATGCATCACTAGACTCATATCGCAGTCATACGTTCGCGGACAGAATTGCTGTTTGTTTACATCGTTTACATATTTTCGATTGAGTGAGACAGAGGTAAAAGTGAGTACCGCGATAAATAAATCTAATATGAATTAATATTAGTAATTATAAGAATTTGTCACTTGGTAAAAGAATATAGATGAAAAATAAAAATTTACCAATCTTCCCAAGAATTAATATTACTAGTTTCCAAGTTCGGTGTGGCATCTTACTTTAAATTTTTCGTGTCGTGTTTCTTTAAAATCGTTGAGAGTGAAAAACTAACCTCAAATATTGATCTGACATTTTTTATCTTTTAAGTTGGTTCACACAAAACCTAAAAGTATCAAAGCGTTACATAATGATACCATTTTTTAGACCATTTTTCATAATTGATCCCAAGAAGACTATAATAAGGAGGTAGAACTTAGGTAGTGGGGGTACGCGATGGAAACTTCTCCTCAGTAGGCATACCTTCGAGTTAGACACTGTGCGCGGTAAACTTCTGCGCACGTTTTTAATTATTTTTGTTGTGGCCACCCTGAAAAACTTTTGCTAAACATAATTGCCAACATCTGATAAAAATATTATAAAGAAATACGGATAATAATATTAATCGTAATATGACATCAGTTTGTATGCAAATCCAGATTCTTTTCTTAGTTTTTTGATTTAATGTGTAAAAGCAGTAATTATGTGGATATTTTGATAATTATGTGCGTTTTTTGAAAGCAGTGTGTTCATAACCTCAACCTAACCTCAAATTTTGACGTTTATGCAACTCTGTATACATTTTGTTTTGTTGCATTTTGATTAATTTATACAACTTTAAACAAAAATATTATTATTTTAAAGCCATATTTCTTCAATAATCATATGATTATTGTTAGTTTTTCCAGAGTTTTTTTAATTTCAAATGGGCAATCACTGGAAAATTATGATTAACCGAAAAATATGAATATGACAATATAAAACTATATTTTCTTTCAGGTTATACGAAATTTTTCGAATTTTGTTAGTTATTTTAATAAAAGTAATTATGTTTCTTCGCATTTTCAATATTTTAAACTATTTTTTTAAATTTGGTCTCACGTTGTATTTTTGTGCGCAGAAAGCTACCGCGCACAGTGTCTAACTTTAGGTATGCCTATTAAAGCAAAGGATTTCTGACGTACTCGAACTTTACCCCCACCACCTAAGTTCTACCTCCTTATTATAGTCTTTTTGATTGATCCAAAAAATGGTATTATTAGGCAAATTTTTTATGCTTGCTGGTTTTGTGTGTTCTTTTGTTTCGGGTGGAAACTCCCCCGAAATTCGTTATGAAAAGTATCGTTCGTAACTTGTGTAACCGGCATTTTGAAACTCACAAAAGTTTTTAACTCGTTTCTGGCTAACGGCGCCTTCTACTCGTTGCAAAAACATTGCGCTTGTATCAAAAACGCCTTCAGTTTACTCTTGTTACGAAATGGAAATGAAATGCACTGTAATGTCAATTTTTAAAATGCATGAGCACTAATGATAATCTTGAACTTTTAACTAGTTTTTCTTAAATCTAGGTCTTTGATACTTCTTACTTTGAATGCTTGTAACTTTGTGGATTTTTTATACCTATTGCTGATTTTCTTGGTGAATCGGAGATTTTAAGAATGCGGGTTTAAGATTGAAATTTTGAATGATGTTGATGTTGAATCGGAGTTGTCTTTAATCAGTAATTTTCTATGGCTATCCAATTCATAAGAAATTTTCTGAATCTTTGTCGACAATTGTGAATCGGATCAAAAATTTGCAGGTTAGTAGTTAATCGGAGATTTCCTTTTAAGAATGTGATATTACAAATTATTAATAGGAAATCTCCGATTACCTACTAACCTGCAAATTTTTTATCCAATTCACAATTGTCGACAAAGATTCAGAAAATTTCTTATGAATTGGACAGCCATAGAAAATTACTGATTAAAGACAACTCCGATTCAACACCATTCAAAATTTCAATCTTGAACCCGCATTCTTAAAATCTCCGATTCACCAAGAAAATTGGCAATAGGTTTTTTTTTCCCGGGTATCTAAAAAATGTAGACATATACTTTTATTACCAATATAATTGTTATATCTGTTTCTACAGAGTTCTGGAATATTGTTTAAATGTAGAAAATATGAACTTGTCTGCAATTCGTACTATTAGAGTATTACGACCTCTTCGAGCGATTAATAGAATACCAAGTAAGTTTTTTTTTTTATTAATTTACCTTTTAAGTTAATAACGACATAGTTGTGTCCTTATGTATACCTTTACAGTTTACATGAAGGATTTTTCATGGTGTACAAAAGAAAGCAGCTTACATGTAAATGCGATAATATCGTGATCATGTCCCAATATTGGTCTGATATATTTAATACTCTCTAAATCTGAATAAGTGAAAACTCGTCCACGTATAAAAATAAGTGTAGGGCAGACCGGGACTAGTTGGGTCAGGGGTAAAGTGGGTTCATTGCAGTTTACTCAAATGTTATTGGTCGAATTAATTCCTCTCTACACTGAGAAAAATGGAATTAATATATTCAAATTTAACATCCATATATTAAAACATAGTATTTAGATATTCAAATTTAATATCGGGATATTAAAATAATTGTTTTTTAATATCCAGGATAGTAAGTTTGAATATCCATTTCTCTCAGTGTACACAAAAACTATTTTACATAGTGAGGTGCAAGTTTGTGCCAAGTTTCATTATTATATCATCATTTATGGGGAGTAAATGTAAGAAAAACTACTTTTGATACTCCAAAGTAAATTTTTACCCACTTGGTTTTTTTGTTGTATCTTCCTGAGTAAAAGTTTTAGAAAAAGTTTAAATATCAAATTTTGATCTTTGAATAGTTTCTTTTAAAGGGCAATGAAGAGATTTTAATTTATATTTGCTGTATTGATAGAAAAAAATCAAATATTAAAAAACACAGGCGGGGTCAATGGGGTCGTTTTGACCGGGGTTAGTTGAATTGCCCAAATGCATAAGGAATCTACTACCTATACTTATACTACATTAATAAACTACATTTATTTAACCCTAGAAGGACTAACTTACTTTTCTCACCCTCTAAGGACTAACTGGGGTCCTTTGTTCCCCCAGATTTTAAACGTGTATATAAGATTTGCATTTTACCGAAAACAGCTTTTATATAGTGAATTTTTCTCGTTTTTTATTAAGGAAAAGGGTGGTGTAATTTATTTTTTAATAGAATAAAAATAAATCTAAAAATATTGTAAAAACAAAAAAAAAGAACCAAATTTTCTCAAAATTAGCATTTTTTACAAAAAATATTGTAGTTTTTCAACAAATTGACCAATTTAGAAAAATCCTGTGGATTTTAGAAGCTGAATAGACATATTTGAAGAAATTTTTATGGACCTTTGAATTATTTGAAAAAAGTATATTTATTTGAATAGATGAAATTTTAATAATTAATAAATAATTACGCACGTGAAATTTACCAAAATCAACTAAAAAAAAATTTTATTTTTACTCAAAATATTTTTGTTTTTTAAAAAAACTTTTTTTTACAAGTATAGTCATTACATTTTTGCTTTGTAGGTTTAATTAAACCGTTTTAATAAAAAAACAGAAATTTATTATCCTGACTTTTTTGAAACGTAAAGGACTAACTGGGGTATTTAGGGACCCCAGACTTACTTTAACTGCATACTGAAGAGAGACTTGCGCACACAATTCGCACTAACCTACTAAAATCAACTTTCAGGTTACTAAATTGAATTATGGTTAGGATCCCTAACCGAAATTGACACTGTATGGGTCAGGAGCCTGCTTCAAACTTCGCGTGGGGTACAAAACGACCCCAGTTAGTCCTTCTAGGGTTAATTAAATTTCACTTTTATTAATTTATTTCAGTCAATTAACACTAATGATAATACTTTTTAACAATTAGGAATTAAAAAATAGGTTTTATCAATATGAGCAATTTTTTTATTTTATGATCTTATACTTTCACTGCTCTAATTTAAATATATTTATTTTTCAATTCCTTTTATTATAAAACAACCCTAAAAACTAAGTTTATTATATAAAGTAATGTTTTAACATTTAAACAGTAACATTTTAAGGCTGCACTCGAGTTGCGGCAGCGGTCACAATTCTAAGCGGCAATAGGGGAAGCTCTGTTCCCCCTCTTCTGCCTACCGAGTGCAGAGTTGCGGCAGCCTCCCCTCAACTACGAGTTGCGGTAGCTTCCCCTCCACTATACGTTCTTCTACTCTGCCGTACGAAGCAAAGACTTACATTAGATAAGTCATATTTTGACGAAAAATCAGTTTTTAGTAACAATGAATTTGTCAGAAGAAAACGCGTCTGATACTGGAAGTATGCATACGCACAATTTTTCCTTTACATTTCCCCAGGCTTAGGACTGGCAGCATCTTCAGCTTATTTAAAAATTTTTTTATTTCTGGCGTGTTTAAAAAAATGTGGGCCACGATTGTATGAAAATTTCATTTTTTAACAATTGTTTTACTAAAAAAAAAATTGTTAAATTGATTAACTCTTGCACTTCGATTAACATCCGCATTGTCATGTGAGCAATTATTTACTTTTTCAATTATTTTTTTTTGCATTTAATTTAATAAAAGAATTACACGTTTTTTTAGAACACACCCACCTTTCAATATTATTTTGTAAAATATTTTTGAATCGAAAACTGCACCCATCAATTAAATAATAATAATCTCCGTAAACTCCTGAAGTTAGTTACTATTTATATTTATTCATCTTTTTCTGTCCACGTTTTAAAATCCAGAGTGAAGTTAATTCCTGTTTCTTTTTTTTTATTAATTTTGATTCTCTTTATCAAAAAACTTTAAAACTGTTTTAGTTTACAGACAAAATATGCAGATGAGGTAGCCTTAATGACGAGATATTAATTATAAATAATATATACTAGTTTATATATTACACAATTATATGAATTTTAATAATATTTAATAAATCTTGCAGGGTTGCTATTATTGTGCCAATTTTTAAGTATCTTTGCGATTCTGAATTAAATTTTTTCAAATTTCAATTATTCTTTTCAGTCTTTAAATTATTGTCATGAATATTTAAATTTATTACACAAGTTTTCATTTACTTTTGTCATTTTTCAATTTTTTTCTCAACATTTCAATTATTTTTTTCTATCTTTTAAATTATTGCCAGGAATATTTAAATTTTTAACACCAGTTTCTATATTCTACTTTTGTTAATTTTCAATAATTTTCTTAAAATTTCAATTACTTTTGCCATTATTCAAGTATTTTTGTCATTTTACGATTATTTTCTTCATATTTGTATTATTTTTTCAATTTTCGAATAATTTTCTACAAATTTTAATTATTGTTTTATTCCAATTATTGAATGCGACCTATTAATATTTAATATAGAAATTATTATTGTTGTATCAAATTTTAATTTTATTGTTACTTTAAATAAATTTTTTAATTTTATATTGTAATGGGCTTTTGTCCGTAAACAACATTTTTTTTCAATTAGTTTAAAAAAATTTCAATTATTTTCTTTAAACTTCAATTATTATCTATAAATTTTTTATTTATACACCATCTTTCAATTATTTATGTCATTATTAAATCAGATTCAATTTTTCAAGTATTGTCTTTAAATTTTTAATTTTATGCACCAGTTTACAATTATCTTGTTATTTCAATTATTTTTGAAACTTTTCAATTATTTTTTTAAAATTTCAATTGTGTTCTTCAATCTTCAAATTATTGTCAGGAATATCCGAATTTTCTACACAAGTTCAATTCACTTTTGTTATTTTTCAATTATTTTCTTTAAATTTCAATTACTTTTGTCATTAATCAATTATTGATGTCATTTTTGAATTCTATTTTTCATATTTTTGTTATTTTTGCGATTTTAGAATTATTTTTTACAAATTGCAATTATTTTATTTAATTTTTTTTATTGTCATAAACTTTTAAATTTCTTACACCTATTTTCAATTATTTTCATCTTTATTTTTATTATTGTCACGAATTTATTAATTTTTTTACACTTTTTTTAATTATTTTCTTCAAACTTTAATTCTTTTTTTCATATTTGAATTTTTTGCCATTTTTTAATTATTTTCTTCAAATTTCAACTATTGTCTTTAAACTTTAATTAATTTCTTTAACTTTCAATTATTTTTATCAAACTTATAATATTTTTCTTTTCTTTACAATTATTGTCTATAATTTTTTAATTTTTACACTAGTTTTGAATTATTTATTTCAATATTAAAATTGCTTTGTCAAGTTTTCAAGTATTTTCTTCAAATTAAAAATTTTTTTAAAGTTATCAATTATTTTTGTTATTTCTCAATTACTTTTCCAAATTACAACTATTTTTGTCAATATTCAAATATTTTTGACACTTTGGAATTTTTTCTTCAATCTTTTTATTATTGGCATGAATTTATTAACTTTTGAAGATCAGTTTTCAAATTATTTATGTCATTATTCCATTAGTTTCTTCACATTTTAATTATATCGTTAATTTTTCAATTATTTTATGCAATTTTTCAATTAATGTATTTGATTTTTTATTTTTTTACTTCATTTTTGAATATATTTCTCATTTTTCATTAATTTATTTTCAAAATTTCAGTTGTTTTGGTCATTATTTGACTATTTTCTATACATATTCATTTTTTTTGATATTTTTAAATTATTTTTTTCAAGTTTCAATTAGTTTCTTGAAAACTCTATTATTTTTTTCAATTCTTCAATTATTGTCTAAAAAGTGTAATTTTTACACCATCTTTTATAATTATTTATGTCATTATTCAATTAGTTTCTTTACATTTTACTTATTTCTTTAATATCTCAATTATTGTGCGAAAATTTAAATTTTTTACACCAATCTCAAACTTTTGTTTCAAATTTTAATTATTTTTGTCATTCTTTAATTATTTTTTTGTAACTTCAATTATTTTTGAAACTTTTTAATTATTTACTTTAAATTCCAATTATTTCATTTCAATTTTTGTGATAATTTTTTTATTGTTTTATCAATTTTTCAATTCAGTAGTTTTGTCATTTTTTAATTATTTTCTACATATTTCAATTATTTTTGCGATTTTCGAATTGTTTTTTTCAATTTTGAGTGGCTTTTTCTGCTGGCGCCCCCCAATTTAATATCAGTAATATAAAACTCGATTTTGCTTTTTTTTTTTTTTTTATTCAAAAACTTACTATTTAATCACTTTCTTTTCTTTTTTTTCACTATTTTCAATCTGTAAGTCCACTAAAAGCCCTCCTTATTCGATAAATATTATTCATCGATTTATTTTATTTATTATTATATAGTTTAATTTCTAAAATGCAGGGAAAACTAATCGCGCGCTTGCGCGCGTTCTATTTTTCTAGTAACTAAATAAATTACATAGAAAGTACTCGAGAGTATGATAGAGTAGAGGGACAGGGGAAGCAAGCGCAACTCTGTAGGGCAGTGGGAGGCTGCCGCAACTCGGTAGACGGTAGAAGAGGGTGAATAGGCATTCCCCTATTGCCGCTTAGAAATGTGACCGCTGCCGCAACTCGAGTGCACCGCATTTTAATCGTGACCCAATCTACCCCTAACCAGGGCGGGTTGGGTCACTTTAGATTTCTTTAAAAACAATGTTCCCCAGAAGAAACTAAAAGTAAAAACGGGATTTTTTCTTTTTTAAATGGAAGCTGAAATATTAGAGCAAGTGCATATGCATTTATTTTTATATGTGGACGACTTTTGTTTCACAACAAGTGAATATTCACTTATTCACATTTAGAGAGTACATTTATTACAGAGGCGCATGAATAATAATTCCGATTGGTTCGAACTTTCAATTGGCAGAATTTCATTAAATACCACTTTCATGAAATCGAATGTTCCCGTACAGCAAATAGATGTTCCTGGGATATCTATTTTGAAGTTTAATTTAGGAGAATTATAATTTAACAGATTTTAACAGATTTCACCAAATTTTTAACCGACAGATTTTGGTCTATTTGGACGAATTTTGATTTACACGAATTCATATTTGATTGAATCCTTAAGTTGTCGAATTAACATTTGTCCCACATTGAAAATGTCTGCATAAACAAATGGAAATTTGACGTTTTAATAATTCTATCAAATATGAATTCGTGTAAATCAAAAGTCGGTCAAATGAAAATTTGACCAAATATAATATGAGTTCGGTGACTTGAGAATTCTACTTAGTGAAAATTCATATTAATTCACATTCCATTAATAAATAATTAAAATATATTAAAATATATTATTAATTAAAATTTATTAACAAGTTCTTTAAATTAAACATTCGACTTCATGAAAGTGCCGTTTAATAAAATTTTGCGAATTGAAAGCTCCTCGGGAAGTTCGAACTAATCGAAATTAGAACATATTCATGCGTCTATTAATACATAGGTAATATTATGTTTAAGGTATGAGGATATTAGTTATGCTATTATTGGATACACTACCAATGCTTGGTAATGTTTTACTATTATGTTTTTTCGTCTTCTTCATATTCGGTATCGTTGGAGTTCAACTTTGGGAAGGAATATTACGACAACGATGTTTTCTCAAAGCCATACCTACTGTACGATACCCAGAGTAAGAAAATTATATTTTATAAATTATATACATATGATATGTGTCGCGATCCGAAGAAAGGTACCTAAGAAGCAAAAAACCGATTTTTGGATTATGATTGATTTAACTTCATTAAAGGTTCCTTTTTCATTATCAAAAGTCAGAAAATGTTTTTGATGAATATTTTTCAAGTTATGACAATTCAAACATCAGCGGTTTCTGTACAGAATACCGTGCGCGCTCGACTTTTGTTTTCGCTCTCCTGTAAAATAACCGATTTGCTTTTTAGGCACCTTTCTTCATAGCGCATCACATAATTATGTATAACACTCTCGTGTCACTTGTTAGGCACTATTGCGTTTCTATGGTCCTTACGCAATACAGTTTTTTCTTATAAATTAAATGTTTTGCAATATATTGAACAAAAACCTACAATTTAATTATACTGAATAAAAACATTTATTGTACTTAAAAAAAATGCATTTTGAAAAAAATGTATTAAAGGTTTTAATACTTCTCAAGTACTTCATTACTTATTATTAGTAAACATTTGCTGTTTCAAATTTAGAGAGTAATACTTTAGAAAAGAACACCCATTTTAATACTGTCATTTGAAAATTTTAACTGTTTATAATTAAATAAATATATATATATATAAGACTTGGAAAGTTAAAAGTTTTACTGATAGGTGATTCTTAAACAGAAAAGTTCACTCTTTTAAATAAACTAAACATCAAAAAATCGATTTTTTTGACGTAAGGTCCCTTTTATACATATATGTCGCAGGCGAATAGAAAAATCCATCGTTTAGCTTAAGGCCTAGACTTTAAGCTAAACGCAGGCGAATAGGAAAATGTAAAAGGTGCTTATTTTCTTAATCGCCTAAAAGCGCGTCAGGCGGATAGAAAAATTAATCAATTTATGAATAATAAGCATTGGATAATTGAAGACTATAATATTTTTTACATAATTTCAATAATAATTATTTATTATAATTAATTGACGTCAAATGAAAATGTCCACAAATGTATAGCTTAATGTTAATGTATTGCTTAATAAGTCTACTAAATAACAAAAAAATTTATTTATTGTCAAAGGGCTATTCACTCTGAATCAGTTAAGATCGCGTCACGCAGTATTTGGCAGTATTCGAGTAGAATCATCTCACACTAATAAATTGTTTACAGAAAAATTTAAACAACAATATTTGTTCTCATATATAACTGAATTTATCGATTTCTCCGAGTAATCACGACTTTGATTGGAATAATAGCATAATTTTAGACAGAGAAGAAAACCGACAAAAACGTTTAATTTCTGAAATGATACAAATCCAATTACATGATAATTCTATAAATAAAAAAGAAGATATTCAATATTTGAATCATAAATATAAACCATTTTTAAGAAATATCAAATACGATTGAAAATCGAAAAATGTAATTATTGTTTTCCCTCATTAACTTTTAAAATTTAACCTTGTAATCTTCATACACTTAAATCTTCGTTCTTACTATTATTAAATTCAGTTATTTGTCAGACACTGTATTGTTGACGTCTTGACTCTTTCAAGTATAAAATAATTTTAACATTTTTATATTTATGACTTTTTCTATTAAAATTAAAAAATTAAAAACATTTTATAAGGTAACTTACAACTATTTTTTTCATATTGTAAATTTTATTAATGTATTTTTTTTTGTAAATTGTCTTATCCATTGTTAAATAAATTTTTACAGTTCTGATGAGGACAGCATTGCCTGTCGAAACGTCAAAAAATGTGTTTTTTAACCTTTACTTTTAAATTTTTGACTGACTCGGAGAAATCGATAAATTCAGTTATATATGTGAATTAATAACACCGAGTGATAGTTAACAAATATTATTAACAATATTTGTTGTTAAATAATCCATTTAATCTACATTAAGCAAATAATGGATTGCTCTTCCTGAAGGATAAGAAGTCATTAGGTTAGTAATTAGGGACCTCGTATAACCGCCGGACAGAGTTCGAGTATAGAATCGTCTGATTCCCTTTGCGACTACACTATAAATGAACAGACATCCGCATTTCGCTTCTTAAAAATATACTTAGTCTTTCTTAACACGCTGATTTGCTCTTAAGCTCCTTATTTCAAAAATCTGAACATGATTACAATTCTCCGCACGTTGATTTCAAGCAGTAAAAGTCATTGATTCGCGAGTGAATAGCCCCTCGTTTATTGCAGCAAGTTAAGCTTTGGCGAAATCGCGAACTTCATATTTTTAATTTGTAACAAGAGCATCTATTTGTTTTACATTGTTTTTGCGGGAAGTAACTTTTGTACTAACAAAAGTAATCTGTCACTTGCAAAAAGCAAAGAGAGACTAAATTTGATTTTGAATATTATACAATATTAATTTTAAAATGTAGTTTCAAATAAGAATCACAGAAAAAACATGAACTCCTATTGAGCCCGTTTTGTCTCGTTTTGAGACGCAGCGAAAATGAGATTTCCTTTTCTCTTGTTAAGTTTTAGTCCAAAAAGTTGCAAAACGACTTTTTAAGAAAAAAAAAGTTGCAAAAAGTTATTTTGCAACTTTTTAGAAAACTTAACAAGAGAAAAGGAAATCTCATTTTCGCTGCGTATCAAAACGAGACAAAACGGGCTTAATATGAGTTCAGGTTTTTTCTGTGAATACTTAAATGCGCAACATGTAAACACTGATTCATTTATGAAATGTGAAAACGATTACAAATTGAAAGTATATAGTTACGATATAATATTATCAATGGAAGATTCTATCCAATGTTTATTATCCCTTAATTGACAAATTTTTCTATTTGCCTGACGCGCTTTGGTCGTTTAGCAAAGTGGGGAGCCTAACACTCTACAATTTTTTTCATATATTTTGAAAAATAATTTAATTGTGGCAAAATTTGTGGCTGTTCTGTGATCGATGTACCACGTATGAAAATATTTAATGGGGTCAAAATTTAATAATTCATTAATATTACATACTATAAACGAAAAAGTTACTTTCTCCCCGCTATGCCCCAAGAAATTATTATTTATAAAGATACACACACCAGTCAAAACACTGAGAACTGCAGATTGCATGGCTATTTCACACCACTTTTGTTGAGAAGCCTTTTTTTTGTAATTTCGAACCATGCTGAAACATGCATATACATTGTTAATAAATTTCACGAAGAAAAGAGAATACAGTAAAATATAATACTAGTGAAGCTTAACATAACCTAAAAATATGACATGTGTTTGTACACTCCCCTTCCAGTTCCGAGAACTTCATTCCCTAATAGCACCGACTAGGCCGGGAACGTTCTTGGAATGGGCTGCTGGCCCCTTGGGTACGTTCCCTTGGACCGCTCCAATATACCTGAAAAATCCGTTCCGGATTTCACTAGGCTAGGAACGTTCCCGCGGAACGTTCATGGAATGTTCCGAGGAACTTTGAATACACATTCAAAAAATCGCAGAACGGGTTGCGGAAAAAGTATGCGGAAAAAGCTGAAAATTTTTTTATTAATATTATTTAATGTTTTTAATATGATTGCTTCTATAGAACAGTGGTCACTAAAATCAACTGCGCAGCTCTAGGTGCGATAGAAAACTACTGCGCAAGATATTAACATTAATTATTTTTCAATGTGTATTTAAAGTTCCTCGGAACATTCCAGGAACGTTCCGCGGAACGTTCCTAGCCTAGTGAAATCCGGAACGTATTTGTCAGGTATATTGGAACGGTCCATGTGAACGTACCCCAGGGACCGGCGGACCATTCCAGGAACGTTCCCGGCACAGTCGGTGCTATTAGGGTTTTATCAAGAACTTACTGTAATTCAAAACCTCCCCGCTTTGCCCCAAATGCATGTTTTCACACAAACATTCATTACTAGATGAAAAATTAACAAAATAGTATTATTTTATGCTACATTTATTCTGTAAGGAATCCCCTTCAACGCCATATAAATAGTTCGGATGAGAAAAAATTATACGAATACTTACTTGTACTGTAGTTGAACGCAATGAATTTAATTCTGGCAAATAATCAGGTGCGCTTTTCATAACTTGAATACGCGTCATCGGGTTATGCCACGTCAAATAAAATTACATCCTGGCACTGTTTTAAAGAAGTTTATATTGTCTTTAGTAGATGGCGCTGTGATATACGTAAGTTATCGGCAACTCCCCGTTTTACCCCGCTCCCCACTTTGCCCCACATTCCCCTACATTTCCTTATTCGTCCGCGTTTAGCTTAAAGCCTAGGCATTAAACTAACTGACGGATTTTTCTATTCGCCTACTACATATATGGGACAAAATTCCTGAACTGTCCAGGTCAAAAAATAAAATTTATTCAAACTTTGCTAAAATGTTTCCATTGTTAGTGGAAGTGTAAATACCAAATATTTTCAAATTCCATGAAATAGTTTTTGAGTTACACAGTTTTAAAATTTTGAATTTTTTTAAAATGCAGTTTTTTTAATTAATTATATTTCTAAGTAGATTGCATAAAAGTTAACATATATATAGTGATTTTTAAAGCTTTTTTTACAGGTTATTCGATGATAATAAATGTTTTTTTGTAAAAAAAAAATTTGACCTTTAAATTCAAGGTCAAAGTGTTAATTTTATTGTATCTCAAAATCGGAGATTTAAAAAAAATTTTAACCAATCTCAATGGAAAGCTTGACTTTTTTCCTATAAGATATGTAAAAATTAGAGTGGAACTCTAAATACTTCTTTTAAAAATACATCTCAAATACCCGCGCGCACCCGAATAGCGCGACCTCGCGCGAGTAACCACTGGTTAATCGAGAGCGCGCGGGTATTTGAGATGTATTTTTGACAGAAGTATTTAAAGTTCCACTCTAATTTTTACATATCTTATAGGAAAAAAGTCAAGCTTTCCATTGAGATAGGTTAAAATTTTTTTTAAATCTCCGATTTTGAGATACAATAAAATTAACACTTTGACCTTGAATTTAAAGGTCAAATTTTTTTTTTACAAAAAAACATTTATTATCATCGAATAGCCTGTAAAAAAAGCTTTAAAAATCACTATATATATGTTAACTTTTATGCAATCTACTTAGAAATATAATTAATTAAAAAAACTGCATTTTAAAAAAATTCAAAATTTTTAAACTGTGTAACTCAAAAACTATTTCATGGAATTTGAAAACATTTGGTATTTACACTTCCACTAACAATGGAAACATTTTAGCAAAGTTTGAATAAATATTATTTTTTGACCTGGACAGTTCAGGAATTTTGTCCCATATATATGCATTATGGCTGCGCACGAGACGATACGATACGATAATATTTTACAGAGTAACGTCTCGGTCTCGAAAAGATGAATAATTGATTTTATCGTCTCGGTATCGTATCGGTCTCGTTATGCTTAAGGTCATGTGATGGATTATGACGTCACTGGTATAAGCAACATTTGTCCGTAACTTTTCTTTTAAAGTATTGAATATTTTGTCACGAAACTTGGTAGAATTACTTTAAATATCATTAGGAAAGTCTCTCTGATCCGAATTTGTCTGAGTTTTGGCCCAAAAATAATTTTGGATTCAAAAAATTGCAAATTGTTTAAAAATTAGTTTTTAGACAAATTTTAAACAAATTTGGATCAGAGAGACCTTCCTAATGATATTTTAAGTCATCCTATCAAGTTTAGGAACAAAATATTTAATATTTTAGGAGAAAGGTTACGGACAAGTTTTGCCTATACCAGTGACGTCATACTTTATTACATGCCCTTAATATCATCTCGGATTCAACATTAAAGTTATGCTATTGTCTGGTATCGATCATTAACAACACTATTGAAATAAAAAAGAAAATTATAAGAGCCGAGAGTGTCAATTTTTGGGTTTTTTTTAAACAAATTTTATTATACATTTAAATGATTCGTTATTTTTTTATTGTAGTATCGTCTCGGATTTTTTTTGTGTCATTGTCTCGGTATCGTATCGAAAAACGAGACGATACGAAGACGATATCCTGACTGGTATCGGTCTTGTGCATAGCCCTGGTTATTAAATGTTTAAATGTTGTTTGTTTCAGTTGGTTGAGAAAATACTTTGAATATCAAGGTCAAGATTACATTTGTTCCAAACCTGAGGACAACGGAATGCATATTTGTCATAATTTACCTGCCTTGAAGTTTGGTAATAAAAATTTTAATTAATTATGTTCGAAATTTGAAAAGTAACTTTTGTATTACAATTTGTGACCTCAATAGAAAATCACCTTAGAAGTAAAAAATCGATTTTTCCGTTTATGGTTGATTTAACTTCATTAAAGTTTCCTTTTTCCTTATCTGAAGTCAGAAAATGTTTTTATTTAAAATTTTTCAAGTTATGACAATTCAAACGTCATCGTTTTGTACAGAGTAGCATGCGCGCTCCTCTTTTATTTTTAGCTAAGAGTTAGCTACTTTAGCTAACTTTAATTGCTATTATATGGATTTTTGTTAGTTAGCTATTTTTGTTAGTTAGCACAACTAATAATTAGCTTTCACAGCTAATTTTGTTTTCTGGCCCAGCTAATTCTTAGCTACAACCGCTAAAAATTAGCTATCCATATAGTATAGCTAACTCATTTTTTTCAGTGATACTCTCCTGTAAAATTACCTATTTGCTTCCAAGATCCTTTTCTTCAGAGCGCGTCACATTTATTTATGCACTCTCCGTTTTTAGGCAAAAGGGTTCAATAAAACAAAAATATTGACAAATACAACGCAAATTAGTAATATTGATAAAAATGACATATTTTTGGATTAGAGAACATTTTTCGCGTCTTATACCTGATTTTAAAAAATAAATTAATTAATAAGAAATAAAAAATAGTTACTCATTTATTTAGAAAGGCCGTTTTTTGCAGAGGATTTAGAATGTAATCACACTGCCTTATTTAATAGCAATACGACCTTAATTAATGGTAGCACTTGTGTTAATTGGAATTATTACTATACTGAATGCAAGGGTCAAGGAAACAATCCTTTTCAAGGCACAATATCTTTCGACAACATTGGATTAGCCTGGGTTGCTATTTTTCTTGTAAGTATTAAGTATATTCTTTTAACATGTTAAATTATATATTATAATATACATTTTTCCGAAAAAAGAATTTTTATTTTTAATTTATACTTCCCTGGCAAATAAGCGTCACCGATTGCGGACTAAAAAGGTGCCGATAAAGTCCGCATTTGGTACCGAATCGGTCCTGACGTTAGAAATTAAAATTCATATGTTCCAATTAACTTGTACAGTATTTATTTAATGAAATTAGTTAATTCTATAATAATTTTAATAAATATTATTTTTTATTAAGGAAAGAAAAAGTAAAAAATATAGGATTCAAATTTTACATTTTTTTTTACTTTTTCTTTCAATAATAAATAATCATACTTATTAAAATGATTATGGAATTAAATAATTTCATTAAATAAATACTGTACAAGTTAATTGGAACATATGAATTTTAATTTCTAACGTCAGGACCGATTCGGTACCAAATGCAGACTTTATCGGCACCTTTTTAGTCCGCAATCGGTGACGCTTATTTGCCAGGGTTTTTAATCAACACATTAAAAACACATTATTTTTAAGATTTTTTGTCAATGTTTCGTTGTTTTACTTTTTATTTACTAAAAAATAAAGTTTCAAAATGTATTTCCAAATTGCGAAACAAAAAAAATATTAGGGTATCGGGTACAGTGACCGACACCCTCATAATGCATTTTTAACTGATTTAGTATTACAGAGTAAATATTAAAGATTTCTGTTTGAAATCAATGCAAAATAAATAATTTATGTTCCAAATTTTTATTAACGTGCGTAAAATAATTACTAATCTCTGATAAATTTTTTAATATAAATTTGAAAATGTCTTGTGAAAAAACAGTGAACGACACCCTCTCTTTAATTTATAATTATTAAAACTATTCATTGAACAATACTTTATTTATTAACATTATGTTAAACTTCATTATTTAAATTTATTGTACCAATTTAATTGCTCTTCAAATGTAATTTTTAAACAACTTGCTGTGTTTTAGAAAAGTTGTCAACAAAAAATACAAAAAAGCACCGTTTTTGAGGTTAGTTTTCTTGGAATTTAATTATTGAAGAAAATATAATCTGAATTATTAAAACAACAATTTTTTCAGTTGCTATGAATTGCATTTTATCCAATTTTACTTAGAAATATATTTTAATATTGTTAGTTTTATATTTATTACGTATATTATAATTAGGTGTCGTTCACTGTCAGGAGGTCGGTCACTGTAACCTTTATTCTATTATTGAAATAATTGTTAGGTAGGGTAAAGGAAACCAATTGTCGCGGATGAACCATTTCGCTATGCCCGTGAGGAAAATTGAACATGGCCCAGACCTGGCCCTGACAAGTTTTCCTGAGACTAGTTTTGGCAAAACTAGTCTTGGCCCAGACCAGTAGTGTAACGTTTTTTCCATAGAATCAACAAATTTTCCTGAACTGGGCCAGACTTGGCCCAGACTAGTTTGATTAATTTTATTTCTGGCTACACCAGGCTTGGCCCAAATCAAAATTCTAATGTTTTTTTCCATAAAATTGCCTAAATTTTCTAGAATTTGTTATGTTATGAAAATAAAAACATTTTTAAGTTTTTTGGATATCCCTAAGAATCGGATCGACTTTAAGGTACAAAAAAGTCGTTTTCTCGGCATTACATTAAAAAAAACGCAAAAAGGCCATTTTTTTTTTGATAAACATTAATTAATAATTTTTTAAATTAATGTTTCCTATTAGATATTAAACAAACATATTTCACGATTTTGAACTAAAAAAAAATGCAATTTTTATTTTCTTAAAAATTATTTAAGACTGATTAACATAAATCATTCTAATTCAGATGACCCATTATAACTTTTGAGTTAAAATCATTAAAAACTTTTGAAGACTTAATTTAAATTTTTATTTAGATTACTTCATCCTAGGGAAAATTCAACATTTCTTTGCAAATAATTTTATATTCAAAATTATTTTTTCTACATACATATTTCAAAAAGAAATATGTTTACTATATGTTCAGTCCTCGTTAGATAAAATATTTAAATTATGATAATCCTAAAAACTGAATCATTTTGTTTTATCTTGTTGTATTTCTGGGAAAACTATATTTATCTTAAAAAAGTTAAATTTGTATTTTTTAAACACTTTTAAAAAAGATTTTCTTAAAAGAAACTTATTTCTGGCCTACCCGATCAGGGCCAAAGCTGGTCCAGACTCGGCCTTCCAGATCAGATCATTCCAAGGGTTTTCGAATTTTTATTTTGGCAAATCTGATCAGGGCCAGAGCTGGGCCAAATTCGGCCTTCCATATCAGGTCAATCCAAAGGTTTCCAAATTCCTATTCTAGCTATCCAGATCAGGGCCAGATCTGGACCAGATTCGGCCTTCCAGATCAGATAGTTCCAGATCAGGCCCACTTCTGGATTTAGGCTTGCCAGAAATTTTTTCCTCACGGGTGCTAGTAAACAATAATTATTTTTGGTTTTGAATAGTAAATCACATTGTAAATGTAAAAAATGGCAAGTATGTTGTCTACTATATGTGATATAAATGCGAAACATATAAAAGGAGCACAGAAAAAGCCTGAACTCATAATGAGATCGTTTTCTCTTATTTTGAGACGCAGCGGAAATGAGATTTCATTTACTCTTGTTAAGTTTTAGTCCAAAAAGTTGCAAAATGATTTTTTAAGACTGAAACAGTCATTTTGCAACTTTTTAGACAAAAACTTAACAAGAGGAACTGAGGAAAGGAAATCTCATTTCTGCTGCGTCTCAAAACGAGACAAAACGGGTTCAATATGAGTTCAGGCTTTTTCTGTGAGAGACTGGGGCTAAACCGGACAAGTCAAATATCTCTAAATCTGTAGTGTTTCACATCGGTTAAACACTCATCAATGTGCTTATATGTGAAGTATGTACGTGATTAGGTTTTAATGACATTTCATTACCTTGATAGAAGTAGTGGTCGTCTAAGTGTGAAAAATCGTGTTTTTTCGCTGAAAGTAAACATTTTTTTTCTTATACTTTTTGAGTTTTTGACACTTTAAATAAAGTATATTTATTATCTGCTAACTGTTTTTTATAGCTTAAGG
This sequence comes from Ganaspis brasiliensis, assembly GCA_037103525.1. Taxonomy (NCBI): domain Eukaryota; kingdom Metazoa; phylum Arthropoda; class Insecta; order Hymenoptera; family Figitidae; genus Ganaspis; species Ganaspis brasiliensis. Next base: position 431,054 of record JAZKLR010000795.1, on the reverse strand, counting down.
TATATAGAATTTAGTTAAAAAACGTTTTTTCAAATACTTTTAAAAGAACAAAAATATTGCGCCTTTATGATGAGATGACCGGGTGGGGCTAATCCGGACGAATCAGAATTGCTAATTTGCTATATTGAATGCTGACGTAAAACTCACAGTGATTTTCTGTGAACCACTAATAAAATAATTTATAAATTTTATAATTTTATAAAAAGAAGTGTTGCAGCGATCCAAATATTGAGTCTGAAAACAAGAAGTAGCCTTTTTTGACATTTTTTTTTACTGACATTTTTCATACAGTTACTATCAGCCATTAATTTCAACAATATGTCTAAGAAAATAATATATTTTATATAACTTAGGCATTAAAACTTATGCTTTGAAGCCTATTTTTTGTACGTAACGTGAACTTTTCTGCGATTGGCTGCGAGGACTGCTACTGCGCATGTATTTTTACGCACTGTACGTAAAAATGAACTTCTTTGTAACTATAGTGCTATCTCTCTCACTCCCATATAAAATCCCCACCAAAATCCTCTTCTGGGTACGCCCTTGACGATGACATTAGTTTAAGGTAATTCTCTTTTGGATGACAGGGTCAAATCGATACTATTATGAAAACACGTTTTACGTAATAAATATGCAATATTTATTTCTTATGCATATTATTGAGTGTTCTTTAGTGTTTTCTCTAAACAATAAGCTTACTTTTGATTATTATTGTCTGATTTAAGGTGTAAATATAGTAACATTTAACTTTCCTTATTTTTTCAAAAACTCTTTTTCTAGGAGATTTTTTAAAAATGTTTCAATTTTAATTATTAATGGCTTATTTTATTAAGAAAAAGGTTCTCTACAAATTCACCGTTGAAAATTTTTAAAAAAATTTAAACTTTTTTAAATATAAATATTTCTTTACAAAAAAATCTGTAAAAAAACTTCTTTTTTTATAAACAATTATTTATATTTAAAGAACTATAAACTCTTCTGAAAATTTTAAACGGTGAATTTGTAGGGAACCTTTTTCTTAACCCTAGAAGGACTAACTGGGGTTGTTTTGTACCCCACGCGAAGTTTGAAGCAGGCTCCTGACCCATACAGTGTCAATTTCGGTTGGGGATCCTAACCATAATTCAATTTAGTAACCTGAAAGTTGATTTTAGTAGATTAGTGCGAATTGTGTGCGCAAGTCTTTCTTCAGTATGCAGTTAAAGTAAGTCTGGGGTCCCTAAATACCCCAGTTAGTCCTTTACGTTTCAAAAAAGTCAGGATAATAAATTTCTGTTTTTTTATTAAAACGGTTTAATTAAACCTACAAAGCAAAAATGTAATGACTATACTTGTAAAAAAAAGTTTTTTTAAAAAACAAAAATATTTTGAGTAAAAATAAAATTTTTTTTTAGTTGATTTTGGTAAATTTCACGTGCGTAATTATTTATTAATTATTAAAATTTCATCTATTCAAATAAATATACTTTTTTCAAATAATTCAAAGGTCCATAAAAATTTCTTCAAATATGTCTATTCAACTTCTAAAATCCACAGGATTTTTCTAAATTGGTCAATTTGTTGAAAAACTACAATATTTTTTGTAAAAAATGCCAATTTTGAGAAAATTTGGTTCTTTTTTTTTTTTACAATATTTTTAGATTTATTTTTATTCTATTAAAAAATAAATTACACCACCCTTTTCCTTAATAAAAAACGAGAAAAATTCACTATATAAAAGCTGTTTTCGGTAAAATGCAAATCTTATATACACGTTTAAAATCTGGGGGAACAAAGGACCCCAGTTAGTCCTTAGAGGGTGAGAAAAGTAAGTTAGTCCTTCTAGGGTTAATAAAATAAGCCATTAGTAATTAAAATTGAAACATTTTTAAAAAATGGCCTAGAAAAAGAGTTATTGAAAAAATAAGGAAAGTTAAATGTTACTATATTTACCCCTTAAATCAGTCAATAATAATAATCAAAAGTAAGGTTATTGTTAAGAGAAAACACTAAAGAACACTAAATAATATGCACAAGAAATAAATATTTCATATTTATTACGTAAAACGTGTTTTTATAATAGTATCGGTTTGACCCTGTCATCCAGAAGAGAAATACCTTAAACAATTTATTATTGCAATGCTATGCGCTGATATGCTTCTGCAGTATCGCGTTTTTTATCATATTTTTTAACTCTTCTACCTATAAATTAGTCTTTACCTTATTTCATATTTTATATTATATATATTACCAAAAATAAATCCATACTGACCTCTTAATTTTAAAACCACAAAAAAAGTAACTATTTTTAGACAATATTTAAGGTTATTGTAATATTATGAATTTTTATTTGACTCAGTGAAATCGATAATTTCTCCTCCATAAATATTTAAGGTTGTTTAATTTAAAAGGTTCCTTTACTTTACTTTAAAAATATTATATCAGTAGATATCTACACTGAGAAAAATCTCTTACCAACATTGCACAAAAATGTTCAGTGGATTCATCGCACAGAGTCTGTGTCAGAGAAAGCAAGTATGTTATACGAAATTAGCACGCCCCATGACAAATTATCGCAACAGACGGTAAAAAAATGGCACTGATTTCTTGCGATTCTCGCACTGAGTGATATTGTACTATATGTGCACCAACAGTGCGTGCGTTATTTGTAACAGAATTTTCTCGGTGTATGAGCAATCCCCACACAGCACTGGAACTTCCCAGAGCATTCCCAACATTCAGGAAAGTTTCAAAACTTCCAGTAAGTTTGCTGGATATTCCAGAACTTCCCTGAAGGTTGGGAATATTCAGGAAGTTCCGGTGCTGTGTAGATCTTAACAATTAAAAATGTAAATGAATTTTTAAAAAACTAACAGTTTTTGTATGTTATTACTGTAAGTTCTGTAACCAACAGAATGGCTCAGGTGGTAGAGACCGTATATGTATGGCTATAGTCGCGGGAAACCGAAGATGATTAGTTCACGTCCGCCAGCAGAGATTTTTCTGACAAGTTCAATTTTTTTAATATTTATTTTTAGGTAATAAGTTTAGAAGGATGGACAGATATAATGTATTATGTGCAGGATGCTCACTCATTTTGGGATTGGATATACTTTGTTCTTCTTATTGTTGTTAGTATTACTTTCAAAAATATGTGACTGTCCACGAAAAAATGGGACTTAGTAGTGATGCATTTAAGCGACACGATCCGAGAAACGAGCGACATTTTTTGTTTTTCATAAGATTGACAGACGAGCGATCAATTTGTTTAGTCTCGGTAAAGCGAACATCTCGGATAGTCGAACGATCATTCCGAGCATCTCGTTTTTACCAAAAAATTAGGCGTGAAGTTGTAGTCAATTAAAAAATAATGACATTTAAATAAAAAATTCAAGATTTATATGAAACTTTTAAAACTTTCCGAAATGCGAAAATGAAAGAGGTTCAATTCAGACAGGCTATGTATGTTGAAGTCAAAGAATTATTGCCCATTGAAATATATGTTATTTTTCAGACAATTTTAGACGCCACTTATTTTTCTGTTTTGGCGAAAACAAATTTTTAACGAAGTTATGCTGATTTGAATTTTTTAAGTTGAAAAGTGAGATTTCAAGAAAATATCGTTAAAATTTTTAAAAGTTTTTATATCTTTTTTACTATTGTATATATTAAAATGATCCTTTCTGTGTCTAATTAGGGCTTTTATGTTCTTTTAAATTCCATAAGGAAATTTAAAATATTTTCAAAGTTAACAAAACGGCGGCATTTAAAAAAAAAATCAAAATCAAATTTTCTGAAAATCCTCACTGTTTTTTTTCTCTCGATTTTTTTGCTACTTTCTGGAGGTAAAACGATTATTTTCTATAAGAATTTATTAAAGTCCCACTTCTTGGAGAAGAATAAAAAAAAATTTTCTTTTTAAGAAAAGAAAATTCAAAGTTTTTTTATACCCTGTATTAGATACAACAAAAATCCAAATAGAAAAAATGTTCCTCTTAAGAAGTGGAGCAAAAAAGTCTCATAGCTTTTATCTCTAACTTGCGAATCTTTCGAATTATTAATTATAACACGAAATAAATACATAAATTTTGCATTTTTGCAAGTAGAATAAAGTTTCAATAAATCACTAAAATGCAAGAAATGTTAAATGTGTAAAAACTGACAAATTCTATATAAAATTAATTTAATAAATAATGATTTCTTTAAAATTTGAAATTAGACAATGTTTCTTTAGATTTTTTAATTTTAATTGCAATTAATTTGCATATTTATTAATCGTTGTTTTATTTTTCTACAAAACAAATTGTAAAATAAGTTTTGAGTAACACTTATTTTATAATTTTTTATACGTAACATAAATGTTTCTGAAAAATAAGATATTTCAATGGGAAATGATTCCCTGACTTCAACATACATAGCCTGTCTGAATTGAAATGAAAACAACCATGACATCCTTTTTTTTATTAAACTAAATGATTTATTTATTATTATATAATGATTTAATTTCTTTCTCTGTAATGTCTATTTAAATTCAGTAAAAATTTAAGTGTGTGTAAATGACTTTTAAAAATTGTGCACATCATTTCTTTAATTTTAAAAATTATTCTTCTATTTAATGAAAAAAATATATATTTTTGATTTTTTACTTTGAAGTAACACGCAATTAATTTAAGTTCAAGAAATTAAAATTTTATGTAAATTAATAGTTATAATAAAATAGTAAATTGTTTATTTTACAAACGTAAATAAGGGTGTGATAATTAGGTTATATTGGCTTCTTCACACCATATTTCAAACTTTTAATTTAAATTAATAAATATAGGCTTGAATAAAATTTTTCTAAACAAAGTATTAATATGTGTATGATTGATTCATTTAGATTAATTCTCTCTGATTAAAAATAATAATAATAAGAAGAAGAAGAAGAACAAGAACAAGAAAAAGAAGAAGAAAATTGGATTTGAAATTGATCCAAAAACTGTCAATTTTCATCATTTTTAGGATCACTGTTTTTGTAATTTTTTTTTTTTAATAATTTGGATACTCACTTAGATTGAACACCAGTACATTTACTTTGTTTATTCAAAAGGAATCAATTGAAAATATTAATTTAATTATTATAAAATACAATTCCAAAACTTGAAATTCATTAAAACTGCCATATTTCAACATACATATATTTTTTTAAAGCTTTTAAGAAGCTTAAACTTGGCATATATTTAAGTTTGTTCAAAATAGACATTATATTGAAATTTCAAGAGGGTAATTTTATTATTCTAAAATATTGAAGTTTGAAATTTATTACAAAAGGGGTTATTTTTTTAAATTTAGATATATTCAGAAGTTCGTTAGTTTAGCAATTATCGACTAAAAACAATTTCATTTAAATTTAAAATCTTAATTAATATTACTTTCTAAGAAATTATAAAAAAATAAAAATATTACTTAAATAAATAATGTATTACTTTTATAATTACTTAGAAATTCATCATAATTAAGATTTTTAATTTACATGAAATCGTTTTTAATCGATTATTATGGCTAAACTAACCAACTTCAAAATAAATCTAAATTGTAAAAAAATAACCTCTTTTGTGATAAATTTCAAACTTCAATATTTCAGAAATTAAACAAATTAGCCTCCTGAAATTTCAATCTCCGGTCTATTTTGTACAAACCTTAATATGTGCCGAGTTTGAGCTTCTTAAAAGGCTTCAGAAAAAAGAAGTAGTGTTGAAATATGGCAGTTTTAATGAATTTTAAATTTTGAGATTGTATTTTATAATAATTACATTAATATTTTTAAGTAATTATTTTTGGAAAAGCAAATAAAATGCACTGCAGTTCAATTCAAGTAAGTATACGAGTCTTTTATTAAAAAGATTTACAAAAAATGTGCTCTTAAAAAATAAAAATATGCCAGCAAGACCCCTTAGACGAAAGTCAGTGGAATCACCCATCGTGTTTTATCTGTAAAATTGTCTATTGTCCGAGATGATCGCCCTGAACATAATCAGTAAATCCGAACGATATCGAGCGAAAAAAAATTTTTCTCGTATCGTCGTGCATCACTACCCAAACGTTAATTTTACAGGGCAAGCGATTAAAGCTGCAGCAATGCACGATTGAAACCAGTGCAATAGGCCTACGCTTTTTGCTTAATATCACTTAAAGTTCTTTAAAACAATTTTTTATTTTTAGAAATGAAAGAGCAAGTGAAAATTTGTCGGTTGACATTAAAAAATCGAAATTTATTTTTTGGAGCTAAGGCACGTTTTCTTGTGGACACTCACATATATATACTATATTTTTTTCTTACCCCCCTCCTCACTGCGTAATTTATGTTTTTTTCAGATTGGTTCTTTTTTTATGATCAACTTGTGTTTGGTCGTTATTGCTACACAATTTTCCGAAACAAAAAAGCGAGAAATGGAAAGAATGAGATTAGAGCGAGCAAGGTTTCAGTCCACAAGTACACTAGCATCATCTACAAATGTATCCGAACCAACTACTTGTTACGCTGAAATAGTAAAGTAAGAGTTAAACCTTAATTTTTCAACAGTAATTTAATATATTTTATATAAATATATGACTATACACTACCGGCAAAAATTGTGGGACTACTTACAAAAATGGGATTAAAAACATGACCTTCTTAAAATATTGATAACTGTGACAGGTATTAGCAAATTGAAATTTTTCATAGATCATTGGAAAGCTTATAGCTGTTAAATGGTTCTAATTTAAATCTTTTTTGATTAATATAGATGAAGATTCAATGTTATAAAGACAGGTAAATTTTTCGTTTTTTGTGATTTTTCATTGTTCAAGTTTGGTGGGCTGCATTTTTTAAAAAAGTAATTGGAAAATTTTGAAATTAAACTAAGTTGAACCATGAAATATTAGCTTTAAAATAAGCCGAAGAAAATTAAAATATCTTGACTGGTTCTAAAGTTATAAGTAAATGTAAAAATACGAAAAAACGCAACGATTCTAGGGCTTGCTTCACTTTTGTCAGCTTCAGGAATTTCTCTCTCTCCATTGTTAGTCAAAGCAATGCCCATTAAGTTTTCATTTGAGTGACGCACTACTAGCGCAACGTTGTCAACGTTGCATTTATACTTCCCCCTTTCCGTTTCGTGTCGTCTGCAATTACCTGCTTTAATTTTTAAAATTGCACTTCATTTATAAATGTATTATTATGAATCTTTGATGAATATAAACAATTATGCATATATACAATTGACATTACTTTCAAATTTCGCGCCTTTTCTATACCTAACCTGTAAGAAGCAACGTTGCTAAGCGTTCTGCTATGTAACTTCTGACTGACAAAATACGGTGTTTTTTTTAACATAATAATTAATTTTGAGTCTTCTAGATGTATTAGGGTGGTCCATAAGACGAAAGTGTGAAATGTTTTGCTGCAATTGAAAATTAAAAGTCAAATGCAATTGTGAGGTTCGTCACACTTGAATAATGAAAATTCACAAGAAACGAAAAATTCACCTGTCTTTATCACATTCAATCTCCATTTCTGTTAAACGGAAAAGCTTTAAATTAGAACCATTTAACAGAAAGTTATATAAGCTTTCCAATGGTCTATGAAAAGTTTCTCATTTGCTAATATCTGTCAGAGTTATAAACATTTTAAAACGGTCAGGTTTTTATTCACATTTTTGTAAGTGGTCCTACAATTTTGGCAGGTAGTGTACTATAAACTTTTAATTGACAGATACATTGCACATTTATGGAGAAGAGGAAAGAGAAGATTAATGAAACGATATCGATTATATTTATACAGTAGACAACAAAAACATGATGAAATTCTACTTAAGGACAAATTAGAACAAAGTCAAGTGAATCAAAACGAAATCAATAAATTAAGTAGTAAGTGTATTTCAAACATTTTTAAATATTTCTTTTTTTCTGGATTTTTTGTAATTTTATTCAAAATTAGAAAAGCTTAAAAATGTGTTAAGTTCATTGGTTTACTTAATAAAGTATTTTAATATATCAATTATTTATTCTCTAAATTTAAATAAGTTACCGATTCAATAGCAAGAAGTCAGTCACTGAATGAAATAGTAATATTTCTACTGATCATTTATTCTAAAATAACTAATTGTCAATTAAAATAACTAAAACTGAAGTAAATTTTTTGTTAACTCATTCAATAAGTTAAATTTGACAATTTTTTCAGTTATTTTTTACTGATAATCAGTAATTTTTTGACTAATAATCAGTTTTTTTCACTAATTGCTAAAGCAAAAAAATCGGGTACTTTTTAAGTGATTCAAATCAAGCGAGTATGTAGTCCAATTAGTTGGACTACGTGAGTCAAATCTGCCGTGTTTTGGAGAAACACAATAACTTTCATTGTTTCTATTGGTACTAGGAAAAAAAAGCGAACGCCAAATTTGATTATTTCTTAAAATAAAGTTTCATTTATGTATAATTATGTGAAATGAAAGAAATGCATAATATAATAAAAATGGAAATTAATGATAAGGAGACATTGGAATAAATTTAAATTGATGTGATCTTCGATTCATCGTGTATATCATTGCAAATTCTGATTACTTGAAAATTAATTAAATAAAATAAAGATGAAGAATATGAAGAATAATTGTAAATAATTAGGATATACCTAATACCATTTAGAATGTTAAAGAAATAGAAATAAAATATAGTTATTGTGAGTTTAGAGGATTAGACATTATTTTACTGTTGATTATTATTATATTTTAAGATGTCTATATATATGTTACCGGCAAAACCCGAAGACCAGGGAAATCGCGAAATGCCTAGGCAATTTGGGGAGTGCCTATGATTTTAGGAAACACCCGAATTTCCTAGACATTCATAGTCACTTCTCGATTTGCCTAGGCATTTCGCAAATTAACTAGGTAGTTCGAAAAGTGCCGGGGCCGTTTTGGGCAAATTAGAAAAGTGATTAAAACATTGACTAACATTATTAATTTTACATACATACATACGATCCCTGCAATAAATCGATTTGGCTGTGGATTATTGAGTCATGTATTGACAAAAACAAATAGTAATTTTGATTGTATTATAGCTCCATAGCTTGAATGTATTGTTCCCCTTATTAATTAGTGTCTCGTCGAACGTTACTTTGTACACCTCATTCAAAATGACTGACGAAAATTGTACGGAACAGTGGAAAATAAATTTTTTTAAATCGATTAAAAAATCAGCTCATTATAAAGTAATGTTACAAGATGAGTATGAAAATATTTTGAAAGATGTGCAGGATGCAAAATTAAATGGAGCAAAGTGTAGTCGTCAGTATAGGAGATTAAATAGATATGACATTTTAGAAGTTGCAGGTGTGTGTAAATTAATAAAAAAGTGCAATAACGGTGTAGTAAAATATTTCGTACCTTTAGAAGAAGTGTTTGACCTGCAACTTCTAAAATGTCATATCTATTTAATCTCCTATACTGACGACTACACTTTGCTCCATTTAATTTTGCATCCTGCACATCTTTCAAAATATTTTCATACTCATCTTGTAACATTACTTTATAATGGGCTGATTTTTTAATCGATTTAAAAAATTTATTTTCCACTGTTCCGTACAATTTTCGTCAGTCATTTTGAATGAGGTGTACAAAGTAAGGTTCGACGAGACACTAATTAATAAGGGGAACAATACATTCAAGCTATGGAGCTATAATACAATTAAAATTACTATTTGTTTTTGTCAATACATGACTCAATAATCCACAGCCAAATCGATTTATTGCAGGGATCAAAATATTCAATGTCCGTGTAAATAAGCAACTTATTATAATATATAATAATAATTTTAATAATAATAATAATATGACATCAAATTTGTAGACGTATGTAAAATTAATAATGTTAGTCAATGTTTAAATCACTTTTCTAATTTGCCCAAAACGGCCCCGGCACTTTTCGAACTACCTAGTTAATTTGCGAAATGCCTAGGCAAATCGAGAAGTGACTATGAATATCTAGGAAATTCGGGTGTTTCCTAAAATCATAGGCACTCCCCGATTTGCCTAGGCATTTCGCGATTTTCCTGGTCTTCGGGTTTTGCCGGTAACATATATAATAATACAATATAATTGATACAAGGTACAGTAAACTTCCATTAAATGTGACTGTCCATGAGAAAACGTGCCTTAACTCCAAAAAATAAATTTTGATTTTTTAATGTCAACCGACAGATTTTCACTTGCTCTTTCATTTCCAAAAATAAAAGATTGTTGTTTTAAAGAACTTTATGTGATATTAAGCAAAGACCGAAGGCCTATTACATTGGTTTTAATGCGTTGCTGCAACTTTAATCGATCATCCTGTAAAATTGACGTTTCGGAACTACGGCACGATTTCTCATGGACAGTCACATATGTTAAAGCATCTATCCGCAAGGTACATGAATATTATTTTGCATTATAATTTTATGTAATGTAGAATTAACATGTTCATCTGGAATCTTAACTGAAATATACCGATCAACACTCTCTTCTCTTAATATTTTAGAACCTTCTTCCAATATAACCAATAAATTACTGTGTGGCAAACCGCGCTTTTGAAATTCATTAACATAAACGTAAGACTTTACTTGTACAAATAGTTTATCACCTACTATAGTTTCGATTAATTTTTATACTTTTAAATGAAAGACTCTTGCTACCGTGTTAGGTCTATCAGAAGCTGACTTATTAGGTAATACATTTTCTTCAATTTCTTTCTATTTTGATCTAAATCTTATTGTAATAAATAAATCTGGTCTACAATGAAAAGCTATAAGGGTCATTGCATCTTAATATCGTTCTAACATGTTACGAGGAGATCCTATAAATGTTGAAGGCAATATTAATATTAACATCTGCCAACATATACATTATTTTCAATTTCTTGATTATGTTAATGATCAATTAATCTTGTGTAAGTTTCACTTCTTAATTTTGTTTGAATTATTATTTTACAAAACTGTAACCTAACTTTTTCAACTTTGACAAAATTATCAACTAACCATTGCTGAAACAATCTTGCACCATATAAAAATTGATTGAAAGTATGATCTCTTACTCCTATTTTATATTTTATATAAGCAGATCTTGACAATTTGATTTCTGGTTCGCTTGTCTTTATCAGCACGAATCATATCGATACTATAACCCTTGCTTCCTAGAGAATAAAATATAGGATATATCCAAGGTTCAACATTTGGATCTAAATGATTAACCAATTGCAATTGTTTAATCGATTTATTATAAATCATTACATAAGACTCTGGTATTAAACCTTTAGCATTTATATTAAAAATAGCAGCAACTTCATTACACCTTTAAAAATTGTACCTTCGTTTATCCAATCCTTTTTTGAAAGTAAAGATTAATTGTAATTCTGGAATTTCTTCACTATTTTTTTTTTTGCTAAAGCAGTTTCCATTTCAATGATCTCAAACATCATTAAAAAAGACTCTGTATACCTATGCGTTACAATCTCTCAATAATTTATCAATACTAAATCATATATCCACATCTAAGTTGTCATGTTTGTTTAATCTATAGCAAATTGCTTCTTCTAGATCGAACAGGAATAATTGACCAGCAGATAGATCATTATCAATTTCAGGAAATAAGAAATTGTTGATTTGATAATAAATTCGACCTTGAATTTTATATCAAAATGGTCCCCGCCCACACAGCACCAGAAATTCCCTGAATTTCTCCTGAATATTGGTCCACATTTCCCGAATATTCGAACCTAATATTCAGGGAAGTTTCGTAGAAGCATCAAAATGTCCGCCATGTGGAATATTGATGGCGAAATTTCCCTGAAAATGTATTTCTAATTTTCAGGGAATTTCCACATATAATATTCCTAGAATATTCATAGTATTCATAAATTAACTGTACATGATGCGCATTGGTCAAACTTCGTTTCTGTGACACTTACGGCTGCGCAGTAGTTTTTAATGTTCTAGAATCCTACGGGTGTCAAATGTAACATATAATTTTAATCAATTACAGATTAAAAAAAAATTTGGAATTTTTTTTCAACTTTCCCTGAATATTCTAGGAATATTAGATGAGGAAATTCCCTGAAAATTAGAAATACTTTTTTAGGGAAATTTCGCCGCCAATATTCCCCATGGCGGACATTTTGATGCTTCCACGAAACTTCCCTGAATATTAGGTTCGAATATTCGGGAAATGTGGACCAATATTCAGGAGAAATTCAGGGAATTTCTGGTGCTGTGTGGGCGCCTTCTATTTTTGAAATTAACTACATTGGCATTTTAAGATGCAAGAGCAAATAAATTATTGTAACGTCTTATATTATCCCTATAAATAATAGCCAGATTTTTAATGAGAGTCATCTAACAAATTTCTTAATTCATGAGGGCATTTTTCTGAAGGCAACGATACACCAGCATGACTACAAAAATCATTATAAGTTAATTTCTTTTGAACTTTTTCTTTCTCAAAATGTTTAGCCTTGCATCTTTTGCAAGAAAACGACATTTTACCAAGATAATGTTTGTTATAACTTGAACATGTCCCAATGGGAAATTTCTGTACTGCGCCAGTATTGACAAATGTCGTAGTACGGGGTCCGTACTGGCATGCCCGCACTGGTCACCCGTACAGGACCAATACTGGGCCCGCACTGTTAATAAAATATGATAGATTTGTTGATAATTAAGGTCATTTTATGAGGATTAAAATATATTTCAAGATTTCTTTGAGAAAATAAGTATATTACACCCCTAATGCTCAAACACATGCGCACTAGTGTTCTAGCGCACAAATCGATGCGCAGTAGTGTTCTTATGCTCAAATACATGCGCACTAGTGTTCTAGCACACGAATACATGCGCAGTAGTGTTCTAATGCTGAAGTACATGCGCACTAGTGTTCTAATGCTTAAATAAATGCGAACTAGTGTTCTAGTGCACAAATACATGCGCAGTAGTGCCTTAATGATTAAATGTATGCGCACTAGTGTTCTAGTTCACAAATAGAAGCGGAGTAGTGTCCTAATGCTCAAAAACATGCGCACTAGTGTTCTAGTGCACAAATACATGCGCACTAGTGTTCTAGCTCACAAATACATGCGCAGTAGTGTTCTAGCGCACAAATATATAATCAATAATATAATCATCTATAATAAACGCAACAGGGTTTTAAACACTAAACACATGCGCACTAGTGTTCTAGCGCACGAATCGATGCGCAGTAGTGTTCTTATGCTCAAATACATGCGCACTAGTGTTCTAGCACACGAATACATGCGTAGTAGTGTTCTAATGCTGAAGTACATGCGCACTAGTGTTTTAATGCTTAAATAAATGCGCACTAGTGTTCTAGTGCACAAATACATGCGCAGTAGTGTTTTAATGATTAAATGTATGCGCACTAGAGTTCTAGTTCACAAATAGAAGCGCAGTAGTGTTCTAATGCTTAAAAACATGCTCACTAGTGTTCTAGTGCACAAATACATGCGCAGTAGTGTTGTAGCGCACAAAAACATGCGCACTATTGTTCAGCTCACACATATATGCGCAGTAGTGATCTGAGCATTAAATTCATTCGCACTAGTGTTCCAGCGTACAAATATATGCACAGTAAAATTGTAATGGACAAACTATGCGCAGTAGTGTTTTGCGCATTACATAAATGCGCAGTGCTGTTCTAAGCATCAAATAAATGCGCAGTAGTGTTCTAGGCCACAAATACTTGCGCAATAGTGTTCTAGTGCACAAATACATGCGCACTAGTGTTCTAGCTCACAAATACATGCGCAGTAGTATTCTAGCGCACAAATATATGCGCAGTAGTGATGTGAGCATCAAATACATGCGCATTAGTCTTGAAATCATCTATAATAAACGCAACAGGGTTTTAAACACTAAATACATGCGCAGTAGTGTTCGAGATAACAAATAATGCACAGTAGATTTCTAATCAACAGAAATATTTACAGTAGTATTCTAAGCACTAAATGCATGCTCAGTAGTGTCTTAATCAACATAAATATGTGCAGTGATATAAGAAGCAGTAATTTCAGACGCACTATTATTCTATTGAAGAAAATGCACATTATTTTACTATTTAACAAATAACTTTTCGAATATATATGTGTCTCTGTCTAAGAAAAAAAATCTAGATTAAACTAATAATAATATAAAATTTGGGATATACTTCCGAATAGAGCGTACCTCCGATTTTGATAAAACTGAGTATTCTTACGTATTTCGATACGCTGATTCCGAAAATAATAGTGAAAATTGGCGCAAATTCGATTATCATGGTGAAAACCATAAGAAACCTTGAAAATATGAGTTTTTTACATATAATTCTTTTAATATTAGAAAGATCGAAAAATTTTTCGTACAAAAGTTGTAGGTCTCGTTAAAATACATATTTTATGTGCATAACAATTTTTTCTAAAACTGATTAATTTACAAGAAAAACGCAAAAAACCGGAATTCACCATAGAAGTGACCATATTTTTTCGAAATGTGCATAGTTTTCAAGAGAAATGCAAAAAACTAGAAATCACCATAAACACGTTATTTATAACGTTAATTACCTATTTTTATGTAATCTTTTAAGTTGGCTTGTTATTATATATATTATGCTACTCCCTAACCCTCCCAGTCTTGGGCAGTCTAGGGGGGGAGGGTTGGGGTGCCATACTGAAAATGGAATGTAGACAGCGGTGGGAAAACCTATAGTTGTGTTGGTTTTTAAAGTATTCATCATAAAAATGATCAAGTTTACAATTTTCTAAATATGATTTTCGTAATTACTGGATGGACATTAAGTAAATTACGTAATTTTACGTTATTACATAAGTGCACGTAATGTTACGTAACTAACGTAACGTTACGTAATAAACGTAATGTTACGTAATTACGACTGTAGATAATTTAATATTGGTATAGTGTGGGAATTTGGTCACATTTATGGTGATTTATGTTTTTTGCAATTATTTCGTAAACTAATTTGTTTCAGTAAAAAATGCATTAAACATAAAATGTGTATTTTAATGAGATCTACATCTTTTGTATAAATTTGTTTTTTATATTTGCAATATTTAAAGAGATAAATGCAAAAAACCAAAATTTTCATGATTCTTTATACATCTTTTTTACCATGAAATTCAAATTTGCGCCAATTTTCACTATGATTTTCGTAATCAGCGCATCGAAATACGTAAGTATACCAAGTTTCATCAAAATCGGAGGTACGCTCTATTCGGAAGTACACCCAAAATTTGTCCACTGAATTTGAATTACTACCTTGGAATACTGAATAGCACATATTTAACGCTAAGAACACTACTGTGGATGTATTTGTGCTCTAGAACACTAGTGCGCATGTTTTTTAGTATTAGGACGCTACTGTGCATGTATTTGTACACTAGAACGCTACTGTGCATGTATTTGTGCACTAGAACACTACTGCGCATGTATTTGTGACCTAGAACACTAGTGCGCATGTATTTGTGCATAAGAACACTACTGCGCATGTATTTGTGACCTAGAACACTAGTGCGCATGTATTTGTGCATAAGAACACTACTGCGCATGTATTTGTGCGCTTGAACACTAGTGCGCATGCTTTTGAGCATTAGGACACTACTACGCATGTATTTGTGCACTAGAACACTAGTGCGCATGTATTTGAGTATTATAACACTACTGCGCATGTTTTTAATCATTAAGATACTACTGCGCATGTATTTGTGGACTAGAATACTTGTGTGCATACATTTAATTATTAAGACACTACTGCGCATGTTTTTGAATATTAGAACACTACTGCACATGTATTTGAGTATTAGAACGCTACTGCGCATGTATTTGAGCGCTTAAACACTAGTGCGCATGTACTTCATCATTGGGACACTACTGCGCATGTATTTATGCATTAAAATACTACTTGCGCTTGATATAATGACGATACTATCTGTGTTCGAACTAATGTACTTGCTTGTCAGTGCAGAAGAGCAGTATATGCCAGATATATCCCAGTACGGGCACCGTACTGACTGCCAGTACCGGGCCCGTACTGCCCGTACTGAGCCCGTACTACGCCGTATGTAAATTTCCCATTGGGGTATGCTATTAATATTTTTTTCTGCATACACAAAATCACGAATATCAATGTTATTTTCATTCTCATAAATGACTCTATTTTTACCTCTATGTTCTGAAACATCTATTTTTTCCTCATCGATTATGTTTCTTTTTAATTTTAATCTTTGACGTTATTGTTTTTGATATTTTGCGTGACTTTTTTTCATTTTCTTATCACAAATTCTTACATCTTTCTCCTGTATATCTTTTGAATATAGTATTTCATCATTTTCATCCTTATCATGTCATATCTTCTGTTTCAATTTCAATCTTTGACTATAGCTTTTTTTATATTCTGCTCTACTTTTTTTAAATTTCTAATTAGAGGTGTTAACAATTTTTGTCTGGCTCACTATTCCTTGTAATTTCTCATTCTTATCATCTCCTCCTACTTCTTTAAGATACTTTAATTGACTTTCAACATTTTTCTTACTACAAACATAGAAATCTGTTTCCCTACTTCTCTGTTTTCTTCTTTAACAACACTTTCTATGTGGTTTTTTTAAAAAAATTTAAATTTGTTTCACTACTTCAACATACATCTTCCATAACTGATATTTCTGTTTCTTTGTTATCAATTTTTTGCGTCTTAATTTCATTATTTCACTATATTCTTTCTGATATTCTGCTCTAGTTTTTTTATTTTTCTCATTAGAATTGCTAAAAAATATCTTCTTACTACTAGTGTTTCTAATATTTTATAATTATTACCTTTTTTTACTACTTTAATAGAATTTGACGCATTTTCCAAATGTTTTTTCTTACAAACATTTAAATTTCTGTCACTATTTACACTTTCCTTATTTGTTATTTGTCTCTCTTTCCCATCTATTATCTCTCCTTTTAACATAGGTCTTTTACAATACATTTTTTTATATTTAGTACTGCCTTTGTTTCTTGATCAGGAATATTAACAACTTTTCTCTGTCCCATTTTTGTATGTAATGAAGGACTAGTACTATCTCCTTTCATTTCTGTGAAGCCGTCATTAGTTTGATAATCTAATTTTCTCTTCTGTGTTGCATGTTTTACATTCCTCACACGTAAATTATTGCTTTTTATTTATTCGATATTGCCAATTCCAAGTTTATGCAATTTTGTAAAATTATCAGAAATGGAAATAACATATTTTTTTCAAACATCATATATAAATGAGTTCTCATTAATGCATGATTATATACAAAATTTCCAGGTTTAATATTAAAGTATAAAGAAATAGCAAACGCAATCGCGTATACACCACAATCGACAAAATTTGGTTGTTGTTGTACTTTTAAAAAAACTACATTTGGTTTAAATGGATATAACCTGCATAAATATTCTCTTTGATCTTCATTTAAACAACCTTCATTAAGACTATCATAAACAAAAAGTTCATTTCCATCATAGTAAGTGCAAATCCAGTGACCCAAAAGTCGATTCTCACTAAAAAATATTTGAATATGCAAGTTCCAATAATTCCTGAAATTTATTCATGTGATTGTCATTTAGCATATCACCATTACGAATAATATCCCAATCTTTATCATTTTAATTGAAATATCTCCTCTTTCACTGAGAATTCATTTGTCAAAAACAACTTGCAAAAAAATATTAACAAAAAATGAATCTTGTTTTCTATGTCTCACGATCTCCATAATGACCTCTTTATCCTACATGTCATCAAAATATCTTTATATTTCAAGTCTTAATGTTTTTTTTGTTTATGTATCTCATATATTTAGCTCATATCTATTTATCTCATCTCATTATTTCATCTCTTTACCTGATCTCTCTCATTGTTTCACATGTTTATCTCATATCATTGTCTCATGTTATTGTCTCATACCTTTATCTCACCTCTTTTATATAATTATATTATTAACACTTCTTTTACACTGTAACGACTATTTAGAAACATTATAATCACCTTATTATTTAATAAACATTTACAATTAATTTATTTATTAAACAGTTATCAATCACTTGTTTAATGAATCCACAATCCCATTTTATGGACACTTTAAGCTTTTCATAACACTAACTTTATTGAAAATAAGAAGAAAATAAAAAATTTAAACACTTTCTAAATACTGTTACTTTAGTCAACACATTTTGCACACTTTCATTTGAATCACTGTCACTTGTTACGTTTTATTATTACTGTATATTTACTATTAGAGTCACTTTATTATTTATTATTTAACCCTTGCAGTTCATTTCTTTAACTAACACTTTTTGTTCACCGTACTAAGAACTATTCAACACAAACTCTTAATAAACAATAAGCATATTAAAACTATACACTTTCACATTAAACACAATAATAAGCATTATTCACTTCCACATTATACAAATTCAAGTTCTATTCATTAATATCTTTCAGTACCATGCACTTCTATACCACGCACTAATGTATTTATCTCTCTTTTCGTTAAAGCTCGAAAATTTTTTCTCTTTTCCAAAACCAATTATACCCCTCATTATGCAAGGGTTAGCTCGAAAAACGATGGGCTTATTTAGTCTATTGTTCGTATTTAGAAAGAAAAATATAAATTTGAAGAATATTTGGATACTGAAGTAAAATTTCAGAATTTAATTTAATTTCTCTCTTTTAATTAAAACTCGAAAATTTTATCTCTTTTCCTAAAGACATTAACCATCATTATACAAGGGTTTTCTAGAACGATGATGATACTCTGCAGGTAGTTTATTGTTTGTATTAAGAAATAAAATTTAAATTTTAAAGTAATTTGTATAATGAGCTGAGAGTTTCCTTTTTCGTTAAATTTTAACGAATACCTTCTCTCTCTAACCAAGGAACCAGGTATAAAAGTATCCTTTTTCGTTAACTGTTAACGCTTTTCCGTTAACTTTTAACGCTAACCTTCAGTATTCGTTTCTTATATAGGATAGTTATAGGTACTGTGTTTTCTCAAAACACGGCATAAATAATCGTGACAAAAAGAAACTATAATGTACAATTAATAAATGTATGAAATAAAGTTAAAATAGTATCTATTAGTATTTCATATAGTAAATAAGAATGTTCTGCGCATGTGCATTTTATCTTTATAACATCCATACTGTCGTCCTGATAAAGAAAATGGTTACTTGCAGTCAGAGAGACTTCGAGATATTTAAAGAAACGCGTTTGTAATGAGTTCTACTAATAGGGTAACTGTCCCAGTCGTTGGCACCTTCTGCCAAATTTTAATTTCAAGAATTAAATTAACATAGGTAAGATAATATAATAAAATACATATAGGGGAGAGTGGCCATCAATGTACCACTTTTTCCAATGAACCATTTCAATTTTCTCAGACACAATTAAATAAAAATTCTCCTAATTTTAAATATAAATGAAGTTTGCGTAAACACACTACGTCCATAAGTTTAAGACATGTGGATTTATTATTTACAGAGAAAACTAAAAAAAACTGTTTTTGATGCACTGAAGAAAAAATTTACCTAAAATACAAACACGTTTTTTAATTAAAATAAGGTAATTTAAAAATAAATAAACTTACGATTTATTTTGTATCGGGCCTTAACTACAATATTCTAATGAGATAAAGATTTTGAAATATTGGATTAAGTTATAAAAAACCATTTTTGTTGCAAATGTCATGTTGATTCAATGTACCAGGGAACAATGAACCACCTGGAATTTCAGTGTATTTTCAATTTCCAGATTGGTATGCCTGATTATAAAATTAGGCATGCGTACAGCATGTGATCGCGATTGTTATCAGTACTCTTCTCAACATAGCAAAAATAAAATCCCATTTTAGCTAGTTAACTTCAATTTGAGGTATATTTATGTTATACATTATCAATTAAAAAGTATTAGGTAATAATTTTTTATAGTATTTGATAGAAAAAAGTTTTTTCACAAGTGAAAATTGCAATATTATTATTTTTGAACATTTTTAGTGTTTTTATAGAGGTGGTTCATTGTGTACCCAGGTTGTTGAAAATGAAAATAGCGTGTTAGTTTAGAAAAATCCTAAATTTTATTATTTAATCAAAATAAATCGGGTATAATATGTGTGCATTACCTAGAGAAGTGTTCCAGTTTTATATTGATGCAAAAAAGTGCTTGAAATTGGTAAAATTGAATAAATACTATGACCTTGAAAAAAACCCGGTACATTGATGGCCACTCTCCCCTAGTGATATATGTATTCAAAATTTAAAGCATAATTCAATAAAATTACTATTTTTTAATGGCACGAAAACTTCGAAATTATCAAATAATTGTGTGATATAACACAAAGCCTCAGTCGTTGTCACTGCAGCCATTATGCAGCACTAGTCATTTGGCACCTAGAAATTAGTCGTTGGCACCCCATACTTAACCTTAAAACTTACCAAATTTTTTATTTAACAAAACTTAAAACTACTTTTATTTTAGGATAATTAAGGGGTCAGTATGGGTTTATTGTACAAATTTTCAAGGATTTATTTTTTATATTAAAATAAATTGTTATAACCCAGTCTTTTTATACATAAAAATTGACATTTAAAAGTGACAAAAAATATTTTTCATTTTTATTTTTGATTGTTTATTTCTGCGAAATAGCTGCTTGAAGTTAGCCTTAAATTTTACTGGCTGACACGATATCTGGATTTTGGATTGTCTAAAATCAAAAAATCAAGTATTTTCTTAAAATTTGGATCTGTAGTTATCGCGTGAACTAGGATCTTTTAATTCCGATGAAAGGAAACAAAATGGCGGAAGTTAAAATTTTTTACCCCTTTTTTTACAACTTAATTTGTTTAAAAAAAGGGTTAAATATCAATGGATCTTCATTATCCTAGTTCATGCTAAAGCGGCATGTGCATAGAAGAACCCTTGAAAATTTGAGCTTAATCAGTTCAATAGTTTTTCTTAAATCGTGTCGGCCAGGTCGAAAAACGTTGTTTTGAGAAAAAGGCGTTAAAAAAAAAAAGTACACAACTTAAGCTTTCTTTTAAGACAAAAAAGGGTCCATTTTGAAAAAAAAGTCAGAAGAATTTTTAATTTTCAAAAAAAATGATTAAATTTTGATTTCAAAAAAAAACTTTTTCACCAAGTGAAAGAGGAGGAAAAAACCTTTCGAAAACATATAGGTGAAAATTGTTTTCATTTCGTTATTTAGCGGCTACGATTTTTTGAAAAACTCAATGTTCTTACTTAATCTTTAACCCTCTCCCCCCTACAATTTTTAATTAAATTGCATCATATTTGGTGGTTAAAGTACTTACCCAAAGCACTAAAGTTTGTGCAAATATTAGTCCGATTCAACAACTTTTAATTTTGACGCTGGACACTTGAGAAAATTTGTCCCATATATAAAATATAACTTTTAAAATGTATAGGTTTTGTTAAAAATGCGTTTTTAAAAATGTTTTCTTGATTTGCTTAAACCTTAAAAAAGTTTTGAAGAAATGTTTGAAACTCTTATTATAGCATATTGATCCAAATTAATTTTATATGATTAAACATTAAATAAACAGTTTTAAAAACTTAATAATTTTAGTAAAACTCAGTTCACTGATTTAATTACTCAAGTTTGACTATTTTTTAGTTATTTTTTTAATAATTTAGATTTAGAGAGTATTTAACAAGTTCTAAAAAAATGCAAGTTCGTTAATTTCATAGTTTGGACAAATACGAGTTCGGGGAGTTTGAAATTTTAACAAAATGCAATTTCGTCAATTTAAAATTTTTGCCAATGAGAATTCGATGAATCTACACAAAAAGAAAAAAATTGGTTTTGTACCATTAGATTACTCTATAGTATTTTCCTATTTGATTTTGCTAACCTATAAAAGCAACAATATATAGTTTTACAGTATTAGGTATCGCCATAAGAAATACCTATCATAGACTTACTTTTATAGTAAGAACACAATAGTCTAAACTCAAAGACGTTACATAGGCCAAAAGCAAGAAACATCGTTAAAGTGCAATCGCAAAGAGTATAACAGTCTAATAACGTATTTGCGTTTAGACTATTATGTTCTTACTATAAAAGTAAGTCTATGATAGGTATTTCTTATGGCGATACCTAATACTGCAAAACTATATATATATATATATTTTTTTTTTTGCGAAGGATGTGAAAACCTGCTGCCAGGTACCCGCTAAAAATACACCCTTTTTAGGGACATTAAGACCACTCCCGGCTAGCAGTTTCCGCGCGTACCGACATCAGGAGTGGTCTTATATCCCCTACTTTGTCGCCGAAGCCACTTTCTCCGGTCCGCGGGACCTACTATCATTGACGGTCATGGAGGCCCTTAACACACACAAGTTGGGTCCAGGGACTCGATAAACCGTCAATTCGCTCTAAAAACGCTTCAAGAGGAAGAAAACTTCCTCTATCTGAGTTTTCCTGTGACTTAGGCAGCCCTGATGCGGCTACGCTTCAAAGCCTCTTCTCTTTTTGCCTGTTGCAGGACCCTCCTGAAACAGGCACACTTACCCGAACCTGCGACATGGGACACTTCCGTCATGCCCTGCGCTTCTGAGCACAGAAACAAAGTGCTTCTTTTGTACACTCTGCAAGAGTGTGGACAGATCCTCTGCACTTAAAACATGCCGAGGATCTGTCCACTCCCTTGCACTCAGCTTTCTTGTGGCACCTATGGCACCTGGTCACTATCAACCTCCTTCTAATGTGGCAGCTTAAAAATCCCACCTTTACCCTTCCTTCTTCTTCTAACCTTTTAGCATCATCTTGGTCCACGACCGCGATTGCTAACTTTACCCCTCTTACATGTGGACCCAAGTCCTTGACTTCCCTCTTTTCTCGAGTAGTCCGTAAGAGCTCCTCGAGGGCTACTACTACTTCTTCCTTTTCGGTAACGTCGTCCAGGTCTTGGATCTCCAAAGTTACCCTTTGGTCATCCGGGGCCTTGACGGTTCCTATGCCTTTAACGGCCTCGGCAACCTTGGCCGTGAAGGCCTTTCCATCTGAACCTTCTTCTAATCGTAGGAGAAGGTTACCCTGCTTTGTGGGCATTGCACCCACCATCGTGGACTAACAGGAGGCAGGGTCCACCTCCTTTCTAAGCTTCCATAGGATAGAGGCGTATGTCTGTCCCTGGGAAACCCGCACCAAGAGCGTCGATTTCTTGGGCCTCATAGGCTCCACTTCTACTTTGGAAGAACAATTGGAGGTACCTACCTCCTTTTAACCCTCTTCGGAGCTTTTGCCTTATCAGCTAAGGTCTCCGACGGCTTCCTGGGTTTCTTGGTTTTTGGAGGTGACCCTCCACCGTCTTCTCTTTTCCTCTTACACTCCAAGACCAGAGCTCTCATTGCTTTAGCCTGGACGCGCTTTCTTTCTTTTTGCCTTTCAGTTCCATCAATTTCGCAGTTCTTCAGGCCAATATAAAGCCTAGAATCTGCTGCATCTGCCTCCAAATGTATCTTCCATAAATCGGGGATCCACTGATTGAATTTCTTCAATCCAGTTTGGATCTCCTCCGCAACGATCTTTTGAACCTTTAGCTTTTCCATGATATGCCTCTGTTCCTTTTCCATGTCGAGGAAAATTCTCCCCTTTTTCTCGCGAAGATTTTCGGCCTTCACCCGTTCTTCGTCGCAGTATGCGATGTCTGCAGCTGTGGCATTGCTAAATGCGCTGCCAACGCTACTAACACTTGTCACACTTCCGCGACGCGACATACTCTGACCATCCACCGTCAAAAACGATGGATTTGTTCCTAGCGAACCTGGTCCTGCGGCACTCGTTGCCGGCGGTACCTCACCCGTGCCCCCTGAGCGCACATCGTCATCTAAAGTTAACTCGTCAGTATCCATATGAATCCCACGAGCCTGGGAGAAAAAACGGTCCACCCACACACTAGGGTGCCCAAAAAAAAACGACTTTTAATTTTCTATAATGCTACTTCAAAATATTGTTCCTAAGGGAAAAAAATGAAACACGT
This sequence comes from Ganaspis brasiliensis, assembly GCA_037103525.1. NCBI lineage: Eukaryota > Metazoa > Arthropoda > Insecta > Hymenoptera > Figitidae > Ganaspis > Ganaspis brasiliensis. Next base: position 406,999 of record JAZKLR010000795.1, on the reverse strand, counting down.
ATTTTTTTTTATTTAAAAAAAATCATTTTTAGGGGTCGCGCTGGTCCATTTTTCATGAAAACACGGATTTTTTCAATTTTACGACTCTAGCTTAATTAAAACTAATGTAAATAAAAATTTCTCTTCTTGTAAAATTATCTTTCTGTTACTGGAGAAAGTTTACTGTGTTTAAGGCAAAGAAAAAATTTTTTTTCTGATCATATTTGACCTTAGAAATGGTGAATTTCGATTTTTGTCGTAAATTTGGTCCCAAAATGTAAACTAAAAAATTTTTTGAACGACAAAAATTGATGGAATTTTGTTGTGCGATAAGAAATGTGTTAGAAAAAGTAGTTGAGAATTAATTTATAAACTTTGAACAGTTGTTACTCAACCAAAAGTGTTAAAATTGTAAATAAAACCAATCTAGCAGCTATGGAACATAGTCAATAATTTTTTTAATTGCAATAATGAAAGTAGAACTTAAAATATACTATAAATATAAGACATGTAAAACTTACCGTACAATTTTTTTTAGATCTTTTGGGGAGGTGGGGTCAAGATGGGGTACCTGCCTTAGGTAAGACACTAATTAACCAATCATGATCATTTTTTTCACAACATAGCACTGTCACAATAGTTTTTGATTGACCAAGTGACTGCTTGATGAAACCGAGTTTTTTATTTTTTGTTACATGAAAAAAACTGTTTTCAACGATTTTCTTGTCATTTTTGCATTTTATTAGGGTTCCGTTTTACGGCACGGAACCCTAATAAAATGCAAAAATTAAAATCACTATGTGTGTCCGTTTTCGCACCCCCTCTAACTTCTAAACTATAAGAGCTAGATACTTCCAATTTGGTACACATATGTGACTGTCCGTGAGAAAACGTGCCTTAGCTCCCAAACGTCAACTTTACAGGGTGAGCGTTTAAAGTTTCTGCAATGCATTGGAAGTCAATGTTACGTGCCTATGCTTCTTGCTTAATTACACCAAAATTTCTTTAAAACAACAATTTTTTATTTTTGGAAATGAAAGAGCGAATAATCATCTGTTGGTTGGCATTAAAAAATCAAAATATATTTTTTAGAGCTAAGGCACGTTTTGTCATGGACAGTCACATATGTATTTTCACCTTGGATTTACGAAAATAATATGAAAAACGCGATTCGACCTCATGAACATGCCGAAATCTAGCAAAAACCACTTTTTTGCCCTAAAATGCAAAAAAATTACCATGCCCCCCCCCCCTAATCTTTTAAACTATACGACTTAGGATGCTGCAATTTGGTAACATGTATGTAGATTTACGTGTAAATTACAGAAAAAATATATAGAAATTGTACATGTCTTATATATGTATTTTTATAGTATATTTTAAGTTCTACTTTCATTATTGCAATTATAAAAATTATTAAATATGTTCTATAGCTGCTAGATTAGTTTTATTTACAATTTTAAGACTTTTGGTTGAGTAAAAACTGTTAAAAGTTTATAAATTAATTCTCAACTACTTTTCTAACACATTTCTTATCGCACAACAAAATTCCATCAATTTTTGTCGTTCAAAAAAATTTTTAGTTTACATTTTGGGACCAAATTTACGACAAAAATCGAAATTCAACATTTCTAAGGTCAAATATGATCAGAAAAAAAAAATTTTTTTCGCCTTAAACACAGTAAACTTTCTCCAGTAACATGAAGATAATTTTACACGAAGAGAAATTTTTATTTACATTAGTTTTAATTAAGCTAGAGTCGTAAAATTGAAAATATCCGTGTTTTCATAAAAAATGGAGCAGCGCGACCCCTAAAAATGATTTTTTTTAAATAAAAAAAAATACGTGTCTCATTTTTTCCCCTTAGAAACAATATTTTGAAGTAGCATTTTAGAAAATTAAAAGTCGTGTTTTTTTTGGGCACCCTAACCCACACAGAGCTCAAATGTGTGGGTAAGGCATTTGTACACTAAAAGGGCGCCCGGTATCCTAGCATCGCTCGCGACACCTCCGAACGTGTCACTGGCGACGACAGTGCGTACGCCGCCCAGGCCCTCGGCATCAGCAACCGACGCCTGCGCTTTACAGACGCCAAATGGAAGAGCACGTAGGTTGGGCGACGTTCGCACCATCCCCGGCAGCTTCACGCCGGATTTAGATTGGGTTAGGTGTCGTTAGTCAGATCGATTAGACAACCGGTCCATCGGGCGCCAACTCTAGATCGAGACTACTCCACACCAACTTAGAAAAACCAAGGAGGCGGGAGTGTCCTATTCTTCCTAGAACCTATGTCATCCACAGCTGACGAGGATGGTTAGCCCCCGATTGGAATCCGAATTAACACCATCCGCACAGGTTAGCTAGTGCACAGACAGGTTCGAAAAACGGCGGCTACCCGAATTAGCGAGGTCCCGTTCATTCCCCTGTGCCCAAACTGGCCAGACATCGGGACTCGATGAGTTCTGGAAAGAGCCGAAAAGCTCGTCTAGTGGTGTCGACCGAAGAACAAGCGTGTAAAGTTACGATAATACGACAGTAAAGTTACGACAAATGCAAAATCGGGAAGTTAAAAGTTCGGACAAATGCAAGGTCAGGGGATTAGGAATTCTGATAAATGCAAGTTCGGAGAATTACAAATTTGGACAATTAAATTTCGGGCAATTACCAGTTCGGTCAATGGGGTTTTGGAGGAAATGCAGGCGGCCCCTCATAACTTCTTCAATAATGCATCCATTTTAATCGTTTTTTTTAAATTGTGCATTTTTTAATAAACTTTTTAAAAAATTATCAAAAATTTATTTTTTAGATTTTTTGTAATTTATTTATTAAATCTTATTTTTAAAATTGATTAATTTAAAATTTAATTATTTATTTTTTAAATTTTCAAAAACACTACTTCTTTTTATACAAGTTTTGGGCCAGGGTCCTTTCGTGGGGAAATGATTTTTGATACATTTTCTAAATTTTTTTAATTGGACAAACTTCAGTACGAGCTTCTTTTGACACTGTATGGCGAACCGTTGGATGTACTGATGGACTACTAAATAAAATATTAGTAAAAAGTTACAAATAGCAGTGATACTTCCATACCTTTACCATGATAACTTGCAAAGAAATGACATTCTGCTTTTTTTTAAGTCTAATTCATGATAGTAAATATTGACAAAGTTTTGGTAGTTTTTGAAATCACAGGTGAGAATTAAGGTTGGCAGCCAGAGTTTGGTGGTTGGCTCAAAGTTGGACCAACTCTAGCGGACCGAACGACGCATGCCAACCGTTAACAAAACTTTGTAAGCCAAATACCTAATTCGGTTTGGTTGGCACAACCCTGGCCAAAGTTGGCCCAATAGTTGGGAAAATTTTGTAAGCCAGAGTTCTAAATACCTAATTTGGTTTGGTTGGCACAACTCTGGCCAAAGTTGGGCCGACCGTTAGTTACACTCTGTCTCTCAAATGATATAATAGAATAGTAATATAAAAAAATTCTAAATAAAAACTAATACCAGACGGACGGCCCAAGCTAGGGATGATAGTTGGGGCAACGGCCCGTGTTTCTGAACTGTCGGCCTATAAGGTTAATTTTTTATTGTTATTTTATATGTCTGATGAGTTGGTGGTTAGCCTACTGGACTGGCATCTGGATGGCCGATGTTCGAATCTTCATGACTAATGGTTCATCTTTTGACAAGGTCTTAAAAAATCAGTGATAATTTAAAAAAATACGTAAACTAAATTTGAACAATGGATGTTACAATTAGATATAATAACTAGACTTCTGTGCGATAACTTCTTATTTGCTTTATAAAATAACTGGAATATCAGTTCCTTGATTCAAATTCAGTTACATTTTTTTTAAATTATCACTGATTTTGTTAAGATCTTTACTAAAGATGACAAACAAATTTATTATTGTCGGACAGAGCAGAAGAGTTTAAAAGTTACAAAAACTTTGTGATGGCGTTGGGGGTACGATAAAAAGAGCAGCATCAGCAGTCTGCAGTTGCCATTAATAAACAAAATTCAACCGCTGAAGAGTTGTACGGTTGGGCTAAGATTCCAACTACTTAAACCAACATTGAAGTGAGGTTCTCAACAACCGAAGATTATCAAAAAGCAACCGGAGATCTTAATATTTGACAACGAAAAGCTAAAGGTATATTAGACTCAAAAATTCGACTGTGTTATTCCGACGCAGATGGATCTTTAACAATGAGAATAATCTCCAGCTCTACTGATTACTGATATTTTATTTAGTAGTTCATCAGTACATCCAAAAATCATTTCCCCACGAGGGGACCTAGCTCAAAATTTGTGTAAAAGGAAGTAGTTTTTTTTAAATTTTTCAAAAGAAATCGAAGGAAGTAATCAACTTTAAAAATAAGATTTTATTAAATAAATTACAAAAAATCTAAAAAATAATTTTTTGATAATTTTTTGCACTAATTTTTTAAAATGTTCATTCAAAAATGCACAATTTAAAAAAAGCGATTAAAATTGATTCATATTTCAAAAAGTTATGAGTATTTAAAAAAACATCAAAAATTTTGAAAAATTCATATCTTGTGAACGGCTTCATAAAAAAATTAAAAAAAATTTATGTAACTTTTTTTCGTAGGATACAAAAAAATATATAAAAATCATCCAAATCAAAAATGTCAATTTCAATGGTATGTCGAGTTGGCATGGAATGACCCATTTAATGAGTTATATGTATACTCAATTTGTGCACTGAAAAAAATACCTTTCACCCATTTACAAGGAATCAACCATTTTTCCTTGTTAGTTAAGGTATTTCTCCGGCGGCAAGTCACCTTAAAAATTTTCGTGTTACTTCATTAGATTCAGTTCTATATTATAGTCCACGGCCAAAAAAACATTTCTGGATTGGCTGTCCTCTCTAGTAACGCCCCTTACGCACACATTAAAGAAAATTATACATTTGCTAGCACTAAACTAGCATACACCAGGGATGCCAACGCATAAAAGCCATCGACCAATCAGAGATGATCGCGGCGCAAGCGTAGATGCTTGCCTTTTGTGACAGTCGTTTGGCATCCCTGAATAAAATTTAAATAACATTAAAGATTTTTGTTAAAATTTATTATTAAATATATAAATAAAAATAATAATTAATCTTAAAAATTAATTATAAATAAATTAAATATTAATTATATAATAAATGTTAATTAAATATTTAAAATATTTTAAATTAATAACAGATAAGGAACTAATAGTTTTAAAATAAATATTTTTGGGCACTATGAAATATTTAAATAAACATTAATATAATTAATTTCAAATAACATTAAACATATTGAAATTTCACTTTATTAATAGTTGTTTAAAATGATGTCAGAATAATTAAAAAGGAATTCAAATAAATTAATTTATTTAAATTTATTCTAATACATTTTTTAAAAATAATTACAAAATTGTTGTTGAATAAAAATAAAATTAGAAATATAAACATTTCTTTAAGATATTGTAATTTTTAATTTTGATTATATACTTTTAATTTTAAAAATGTTTAATTCTTGCTTAAAATATTATTTAGCGAAATGAAAATTTTTCATATTTATCAGGGAATACTCAATAACTTTGAACTATTGTGCCAAACAGTTTTTTACATCTTGGTTTTGAGCTTGTATTATTTAAATATTATCATTTAAAAGGTAAATAATAAATGTAGGTAATAATATTATAATTGAATATAATTTAAATTTTTTAAGTCTTTTATTGTTTATTTATTTATTTTGGTTGTTTGAATATTATTTTAAAAATTGTTAAAAAATAAATTAAAAGCTGAATTAAATAAAATAAATAGGTACCTAAAATCTTTTTTGTAAACTTAATAATAGTAAATATTCTTAATAACGATAATTTTTAAAGTATGTTTAAAAAATAAATAAATTTATAAGGTAAATAATTTATTATAAAATTGGTAAACTATTATATAAAGTTATCCTTGTTTTGATAATTTATGTTTATAAGTTAATTTCTCTTATTTAAAATTAATGGTATTTTATATATTCGCGGGTAATATTATGTCGCTGGAGTAGTTCCGGTTCTTCGCGCATGCGCTACTCTTCCTAGCAGAAAAAATCAATAATCAGTTATTCAATAAAATAGATCGAATTTCCGGGCTTCCGCGTAGCGAACAATTGTTTGACATAAAAAAAGAAACACAGTTTGTACAGCTTTCGTCAGATTTGCTTTAACATTTTAACACGTAACTCCGATAGAAATATGTTAAGGCATATATGACGATAGCTGTACAATAAAATGCCTATCGAGGCAAAAATTTGATTTATATTAATTTTACGAATTTTATGTGACAGTGAAGAGGTAAGCAAAAAGTGACAGGATCGAGTTATTTACTCAAGAACTTATTTGGCGAAGCAATTTAAACAAACGGATTAATTATGTGGGCCTTGGATAGTTCATTTATATAGTTTACGACATATGCGTGGAGGTCCTAGATGTTATAGCTGTTAAAAAGTATTTAGTAAACTTAACCAACAAAAGAAACTTGACAGTCTTGAACCACGTCTAGACGGTCTTAACAGTGACTTGCGAGACGGACATATTTTTGACTTGCGAACATTCAAATACGCCAGTCTTGTTAGTCGCTGGTGAGATCCCTAAAAGCCGGTCTAATCCAGACGGACTTGATTACTGCTAGGCAGAAAATAAGTGGACTCCAGACTGCCACAAGATTTTTCCACACGGGCTTTTTGTAAAAAATATTTTTTTTCATTGTGTATTTTGTATTTAAAAACTTCAAATCCAAATATCTCAAAACACGTGGACTTCAATTTTGTTGAAAATTGTATAATAAAAACAAAGCTTCCATTCTATATTTTTTACCACCTAAATATTATAATGTCCTTTTCAGTGATTCTGAAGAAAAAATATAAAGTCATTTTATTGAATTTGTCATAGACCCCAAAACAAAAGCAGCACTTTTGTTAAAAGGGTTACGTGTTTACTTCGTGCTCTATGTCAAATTCAATAAAATGACTTTGTACTTCAATCTTTTTCTCCAGAACCACTGAAAAGGCCATTATAATATTTAGCTAGTAAAAAATAAAGAATTGAAACTTTGTTTTTATACAACTTTCAACAAAAATTAAGTAGACGTGTTTTGAGATATTTGTATTTAAAGTTTTTAAATACAAAATACACCATGAAAAAAAATATTTTTTACAAAAAGCTTAGTACCATTTTAAAGCTTAAAAAATTATCTTTCCAACGCATTTATAATATTTTAGATTTATAGAGTACTTTTAATAAAGTAAATTGTATTTTAAAAGAGCTTTACGCGCGATCGTCTTTTGACAGTGCTCGGTTTGAAATAGAATGTCCCAAGTATAATACGGTTTAACGCATCAGTTTTTTGAGTCTATAAGTCGGGCTACGTTTCCAAACCACACTCGCCAATACGGTGCGCGCTTAGTCTTAAGGTCTTAAGGTCTCATTATCTTTAAAATTAATTAATATTGGTAAAAAATAATATTATGCATAGATTCTAAATTTTATAACGAATTTAACTGTATAAAAATGTCGCTTAACCACTTTCTTCGACAGGACGGCAGCATACTTAAAAATAGTTACTTTCATATATCAAGGGAGCAAAGTAGGTGATTGAAGCAAGGTCGAAATTGGTAAACCAAGAGGACCCGAAGTGAAGGAGGAGGGTCGTGAAGGTTCTTCCAATTTCGCCCGAGTGCTAATCACCTTTGCGCCCGTGGTACGAACAACGTTTTTTGCCCTATCTGCATGGAAAGTATGTTATTGAGGGCACGAGCTACAAATACCATGTAATAGAAAAAAACTAATCTATATATGAAAACAGAATGCATTCTTACCATTTTGATTGCAAGCGGGCGCTAAAGCGGATTTTGCGCCCTAGAGTCCAACATAGGGGTCGCAAATGCGAATTTTGCGCCTTAGGGCTCAATTTAGCGGCGCAAGTTTTTGCGTCCGCTGCCTCTTCATCGGGAGGCAATAGCTTACTTTGCGCCCACTTTTAGTGCGCGAAATGACATACTTTCCGTAAAGGAAGGACAAAAATGCATTTTCTGACACATTTTCTATGATTTAAAGGTGAGACATTTTATGCACGTGTTAAATAAAATAATTCTTGCCTTGATATGACACGAGTAAAGAAATGTAATTTGCGATCTTGTAGCCTGTGGGTTCCTTTATAAAAATTATAGCGTAACTATAAATTTTTGTTTCGTTTTTATTTATTTAAATTTTATTTTCTAGCAAATAATATATTTTCTGGAGCAACATCAAAACTAATTACGGTTCTAGGAAGTAAAGGGCAAAATGGGAAACCATACATAGCCCCTCATGCAAGTCCAGAGATTTCTGAAATTGAGCACTCTGGTATAACGTACAATCAACGTACAGGTGTTTATCGACTACATTCACTTTCAAACTGCAGTGAATCCATCAACAGCACTACTCAAGTACTTTTTACAAATAATACTCTCAATACAGAAAAAGTATAAAATTAGTAAGGACGCTTTGCACTGGAAAAAAATCTGTTTCATTAGTCTAGTGATACATGTCTTCACAGACTTTTTTTTGTCTCCTTTTAAAATAAAAATTAGATAAATCTGTAACGTTCAATTATTATTTTAAACGTTGTTATAGTGAAACTGTCGACATAGACAAGAATCATGAATCGAGATTCGCTCGATATGTATAATCTCTAAATCTGAATTAGGGGAAACCGGAACAAAAGTACTACCTTTATATATTTTGCTTCATAAAAATCTAACCAAACATGATACTTAAAAAAACTTTTATTATTATAAAACTTTAATTACACAGGCACACAAAAAATAAAGTTCTCTGAGCTGAGTATGAGACCAATATTTTTCTATGTATTTTGATACGCTGAATCCGAATTCGTCAACAGAATTGACCCATCACATCACGTTTTGACCCTAACATCAAAATAAATAAAATGACAGTTTTTGTTCATTAGAATCTGAACCCGACTTAACTTTAATGCATGACTAGGGCCAATAGAAAGCTTGATTTAGGACATTTAAAGTGCTTTTTTAAAACTTGTTCTACGATGATTTTTAACAGAGATATGGTATGTTTTTCATAAAATAATTTTTTTTCATAATTCAATATTCATGCGTTTTTAACATTTTAAAAAAATCATATGTTACGTAAAACATCATATCTCCGTTAAAAATCATCGTAGAACAATTTTTAAAATAGCATTTTAAAGGTAATAAATCAAGCTTTCTATTGGCCTTAGGAATGCAATAAAGTTTATTTTTGATTTATTTATTTATTTAGAAAAAATCCAACAGTCTAAAAGACCAGTTACATGATTATCGCAAAATAATATTTTGTACAAATTAAAGATTAATGTCTATCATATATTTTACAGAAAAGAACATTCACTCTTATGTCGATAAATAATATTCTCTCACTGATTTCAAAAATGCAATTATAGACTGATAAAATAAGTCCAATTCAGTTACAGAGTTTATAGCATTTAACTCTTCACATATACTTAAGAGAGGTATCTCACGCAAGTCTCCTGTGTAAAAAGGGTCTGACCTTTGAGTGTCATATGGAGGTACGTGGAAAGGAATTTGTATCAATAAATCAGGGCAGTTTATTAACCCCCTAATCAATTTAAAGAGAAACATCACCGAGTCTATACTTCTTCTGTTTTCCAAAGACAATTCATTAAATTTATGACATAATTGTGCATAGTCAGAGCCTTGGGGTAAGAACGTACCATGTTTTTTGAAGTGCTAATATTTTAGAGACCGTTTAAGACATTTATTAATAGTTAAGGACAAGTATGTAGTTTTATTCTGCCAAACGATTGAGCAATATGAAAGTTTAGATCGTACCAATGAGTAGTATAAAATTTTCAAAGCTGATTTGTTCTTAAATTTACGACATAATCTAAATAAAAAATCCAAGGTCCGACTTGCTTCGCGAAAGATATTATCAACATGTGTATTAAATTTAAGAGAGGGAGAAAAATATACCCCTACATCTTTGACAATATGAATTCTTTCCAAAGAAAGACCCTCTATATTATAATCAAATCCACGTACCTCTTTTTTCCTTGTGAATGTCATTACCTTACATTTTTGTATATTTAAATCTAAAGAATTTTCCTTGCACCAGACGTTAAAATTAATATCAGTTTGCAAGCTTTCACAATTCTGATCGCAATTAATAGCCCTAAACATTTTTACGTCGTCCGCGTACAGTAGATAGTCTTTTTTAAAAAGTATCTATTTCGTTCATATAAATAACAAAAAGCAGAGGTCCAAGATTGGACCCTTGTGGTACGCCAGAAGTTACTTTAAACTGGAAAGACGAATAGCCACTATTTGTAACTACCATTGTTCTATCATGCAAATAAGAATATAGTAATCCAATAATTTTGTCTGGTAATCCCAACTTAATAAGATCATTAATAATTTTTTTATGACTCACACAATCAAATGCTTTAGATATGTCCGTGTAAATAACATCTACTTGTGAATTATTTAACAAATGCATCTCTACTTTACTCAAAAAAGTAAGTAGATTCGTTGCAGTGGATCTACCAGGTACAAACCCATGCTGATGCGGAGAAAGGCGCGGACCAAAATAATACCAAATAAAATCTCCAATAATCATTCCAAAAACTTTCGCAAGATTACTAATTAAAGATATAGGCCTATAATTTGCTACATGATCTTTCTCTCCACTTTTGAATATTGGTACAATCCTAGTTAATTTCCACTCATCTGGGAATAAACCCGACTTCAACGATTGATTTATTACTATACATAAAGGTAGTTTTAGGGCTGAATGACATTTTCGCAAAAAACTGCTTGGAAGCTTATCAATGCCTGTAGACAATTTTTTTTTAGTGATAGTAACTTCCGACCGACAAGATCCGCATCAACTCGAATTCAATCTCCAAGGCGGTACACAAAGTCACCACCAAACGTTTCATGCACAGAAAATTGTTTTGGATTAAATTAATCTGCAACGCTCTTTTTTTATACCAAATGGAACTTAAATAATCTGAAATTGTCTTAAAACAATCGAGCTGCAGATTGTTTTAATACATAAAAGTTTTCAGTGTGGTTTAACTTGGAGGGCTTATAGATACTCAGAAACAAATCCGCGAAAGCATTAACTGTATCTGGTGGATTATCAAGTTTAATATCATTATTAATCATTATTCCCGGAATTCTAGAAACCTTTTTAGTTCTATGTGCATCGGCCCATATAGCATTTTGATTCTTAATGACCTCATTTTCAATACTTCTGACGTAGGAACAATATTGTGTGCTAATTTTGTGTTTAATGTTTTTTCGAAAATCTTCAAAAATTTGTAAATGATGATCATTACCACTTATTTTATATTTTTCCCTGTATTTATTTTTAAGTTTTATGTTATTAATGATTTCCTTTGTGTATCATCTCGGGTAATTTAGAGTAACCCACTTCAATATTTAATAGATCATACAATTTCTTATAAAAGATATTTACAGATTCATTGACATTATTAACATTATTCAGAAAATTCCAATCCATCTGTAACATTATTTCATTGAGGTGATCAAAATTACAAGAATTAAAGTTATCATATCGGTAATTAGGATTACTATTTATGCTTTTATTACAACGCTTATTCAAAACTTGAATTTCAAACTTAATAATTAATGGTGGGTGATACCTATCCACTGGTAAAAATGGAATTTCAGTATCAATAACTTCACAAGGAAAAGTGGATAGAACTAGATCTAAATACCTTTTATTGATATTATAAATATCGTTATATTGTTTAACCTGTTTACTTGCTTTCTCTTGAATCTAGCTTTTATAGCAATCAAAACTCCCCACCCCTTTTTCTAGTCACTCTATCATCTTTAAAAACATTAAAAACATTCAAATCAAATATTTCAGAATCATGAATATTTTTTTTCAGCCAAGTTTCCGTAAATACTGTAATATCGTATTCGGATACATCACAGTGAGATTGTATAATATCAATTTTAGTATTTATTCCTCGAACATTCTGGAAATAAATTACTAATTCATTAAGTAAATCAAGATTAGCGCGATGGGTACAATTAAAGGTATCATGCAACTTATCCTCATAATGTGTAGATTCTAGTTGACTGAGTGATGCTCTGACGTTTGACGCCTCTTCACAATTTTCAGTTCGCGTCTCACTTCCCTGATCATTAAGTTTAGTTCCCCTCTTTTCTGTCGTTCTCGCAGCTCTGTTTACAATTCCTTTTGAATAACTCTTTGGAGGGGGTTTGGTCTTTGACTAATGACAACGACTGACTTCTTGTGCTGTTGACTTCTCCCTTCTTCTTCTTTTCCCAGTAGGCCCGAAGAGTCATCCACATATTTTCCTCTTTGTCGAAGGTAATACGAATCGGCCAAGGTGGTGCTGGAGTCTGTTGGCTTTTCCCGAATCGAGAAATATTTATGAGACTAGGTTCATACAATCCATGCAGGGACTTAAGAAAGTCATTAACATTATCAAGATCAGTATTGACATTATCGGTCTTCTTACCATTAAATGATTCCTCAGGACAACCAAACATTATCAAATTTTTGCTTCTTTTTAATCTGTCTGTTGTTTCAGCCACACATTTAGTTGAAATAGATTTTTCCAAAGTTTCAGCGGAGCTGCTGGCCGGTGTATTATTGTTTTCTGTCAGTTCAAGGACCTGAGCTTCAAGGTGCTCTATTCTATGTATAGCTTCATTTAATGTTGATGAGAATGTCGCAATAGTCGTTTTAACCTCAGTTATTTTTTCCTTCACGATATTTTTCCACTGATGAAATTTTCAGATTCATTGTTTGCCTTAGCAAATTGTTCGTTCAGCATTTGCGATATTTGGTCAATAGTATCACTACCTGTAGCATTGCTTGGAGATAGTGACCTTGGGGGAGGTTTAAGAGAACAGCATTTTCTTTTACCTGTTGACTTACTGATAGAAAGATTCATACATCCAGGATGATAAAATTTACCACACGGACAAGCAGAGGCATCGCCAACGATTGCATTATTACAATATCCACAGATACGCGAATCTGTTTTTTTTTTTTTTTTTTTTTTTTGCGTAGGATGTGAAAACCTGCCTTCAGGTACCCTGTAGCCCGTACTACAGGGTTATGCGGGGGTGGCGATGTTCTGCCGACCCGCTAAAAACACACCCTTATTTGGGACCTTAAGACCACTCCCAGGTAGAGCCAGTTTACTGACGTATCGCCTTCAGGAGTGGTCTTATATCCCGCCTCTATCGCCTAAACGATGTTATTCCTTGACCTGCGGGAAGAATCTGGCATGTTTAGAGCTAAGTTTAAAACTGGATTTATACGTTTACACGGTATGATATTAGTCACACTTTAACACGGCACTGACTTTATCAGTTAATATGATCAGAAAGGCCATTATAGCTTTGCATCACATGGTTGCAATTGAAATCCACAGAAACACAAGAAAATCATTAATTACATAAATATTCGTATCACACACTACATGTAGTCAAAGAGTACTTTTCCGTGAACCAAATAAACCAAAACACGAACACCAAGGTCAATATAATTCCCAAATTATCACGTCAAAAGACAAAGCAAAAATCAAACGACACCTTACTTCGATGCCATGACAGACAGTTAAGTTAAGTCGGGTTCAGATTCTAATGAACAAAAACTGTCATTTTATTGATTTTGAGGTTAGGGTCAAAACGTGACGTGATGGGTCAATTCTGTTGACGAATTCGGATTCAGCGTATCAAAATACATAGAAAAATATCGTCACCTTAACATGCAAACCTCGTCACTCAATTTTGATCAAAAATGACTTTTTAATGTAATTCGTTGCATTTTCCATAAATGAATACATATTTAAAAAGACATAACTCTAATACAATAAATAATGTCAAAAAATCATAATTGAAAATCGCGATATGTACAGGAATCAATGGTACGTGTCAACAGTTTTTTTTGCTTTCCTGTAAAGTTGCGTCAAATGGAGTTACGAGGTTTGCATGTTAAGGTGACGATATTGGTCTCATACCCAGCTCAGAGAACTTTATTTTTTTGTGTGCCTGTGTTATTACTGAACATTTGTCTACAATCGTTTCAGATTTTAGTAAAGTCTTGATTAAGTCTTGAATTAGTGAAAAATCAGTCCCTATTAAGTAGTGAATATTTTATTAATGTTTAGTAGAAAACTATTAATTTGAAAGAGAAATATCTACTATTTAAAACACTGAAATCCACTTTTTCAATTAGTAGATATTTCATTTTCAAATTAGTAGTTTTTTACTAATATATTAGTAAAAATTAGTAAAAAAAATACTAATTTGAAAGTGAAATATCTACTAATACTGTAAAAACAGGTGTCTTATGAGTGTCTGATTTTAAGACATAAGACGGTTAGAAAGCGTCTTACAGTAATTTCAAGTTATTTCGTTGGTTAATAATTTTGAAATACGTTCTCTCATTGGTTAAGATTAAGGCACCCAAAAACGTCTTAAAAATGACCACATAAATGTCTTATAATAAGACACCTGTTTTGCAGTGATAATAATTAGTAGTTTTCTACTAAACATTAGTGAAATATTCACTACTTAATAGTGACCGAATTTTCTCTAATTCATTAGTGGAAAATAACTTCTTCAGACTTAGAGGCACTACTTTAGCTATGTGGATGGTTGGATAAAATGATTACTAGTGTTTTTTGTTACATTAAGGACGCTTATACCCTCAAGCGGTTCTCATTCTATCGGACCATGATAGTCAATATTTTTTTAATTTTATTTCTTCTTATAATTTGGTTTCTAAATAGTATTTTGTAGTTAAAATCATTACACAACAAAATTTCAAGCTATTAAAATTTTTTCTTCCTGATTATTTCAAAAAAGTGAAGAAATACTACCCTTGAATAACATTTTCTTAACAACGGTACGGTAAATTAATTAAATATTGTTGTAAAAGCTGTATTATATTACAGTTTAAAACATATTAGTTTTTTTAAAAAATTTGTAGAACCGTGTTTTTATAATTAATTAAAATATAGTCATTTTGCGCGTTTTGTTACTGTTTCCATGTAAAAGTACCAACTTTATAAATTTATATCTTAAAAACGAAACGGTAAAATCCAATAAAATTGTAACAGTACATGTAAAGTAATGCATTTAATATGTCATTAAAATTTTATTAGAATCTGTAGAAATTAGTTTTTTGGATAAACCTCCTTAAGGCTGATCGAGACTTAAGCAAAAATGCTCTCAAAACCATTTTGAATGTTGTTGTTTCTTAAAAGGCAAAATAAATTAGCAAATTTCGATTTATTAGAAATATGAGAGTATAGCACAAGCACTCTAAAAGCAAGTGTCTTATTTTGTCCTCACTTTTAAGACATTTTAAGGTGTCTTAATTTTAAACCATTGAGATAGTGTCTTAAAACTACCTGTAAGACGCTTTCTAAATGTCTTATGTCTTAAAATAAGACACTTGTAAGACACCTGTTTTTACAGTGAGTGCACTGCAAAAACATGATGTCTTAAATTGTCCAAAAATGTCTTAAATTAAGATACTTTTGGTGTCTATGACACGAAAAATGGCTTATTTTAAGACATTTTTAAACAATTTAAGACACCTGTTTTTGCAGTGAGGATCAACTATAACTTTTTGCGATAAGAAAAGCTACATAGTATTAATAAATATATTTTTGTAATTTGGAAAGTGTTTTCACTTCTCTTTACATTTAAAAATAATATTTAACTCTTTTTTATATGGCCTAAATATTACGATCAGCCTTGACTATGAGTGTATTAGCTTTACCATATTTTCTTTGTTAACTTAACAAAGAAGTTAGTTAATATTCGACTAAAATATAACTGGTAATCACTTTACTTTTTTAGTGAGCCTCATTTTAGCGTAAAACTACCATCCTTGAAAAAGGATGTTATTTTTCTAACATGAGACAGCGTTCTATAATAAGGGACGACAGGACAAGTCTTTTTTCCAGATGTGGAGTTGTTAAGGCAATTTGTAAAGGAGAAAGGAGGGTTCTATTAAAAATGCCAATCGAAAATTTAGAAAATGTAGATACTGCTTCCAAATTTCCAGGTGTGGAATTTCACATCTGGAAATTTTCAAGTGCGTTCCTTCACTCTATCTGTTTCCCCAGCTCTACTGATCACTCTAAAAACAAATTTCTCGCAAGTGAAACTAAGACATTTGGGTATCTTTAGTGTATATGGATCTATAAGACGCAAAAAGTATCTACCAATGAGATATTTTGTGCGCCTTAGATACAAAAAAGATGCCAGAATGTCTTAAAATAAGACATTGAGAATACAGCAGTTTCTGCAGTGATCCTATACATCGAAAAAAATGTCTAAACGATTTAACTGTGATCCTATAGTTACGAGAAACACCCAGTAGGAATCAAGGGTTACCTTAACTAGGATCTTGGATATCTCAATCAAAATTCCTACCCAGAAAAAGCCTGAACTCATAACGAGATAGTTTTCTCTTATTATTTTGAGACGCAGCGGAAATGAAATTTCCTTTACTCTTGTTAAGTTTTAGTCCAAAAAGTTGCAAAATGATTTTTTAAGACTGAAGCAGTCTTTTTGCAACTTTTTAGACAAAAACTTAACAAGACAAAACGAAATCTCATTTCCGCTGCGTCTCAATACGAGACAAAACGGGTTCAATATGAGTTCAGGCTTTTTCTGTGTAGTTAAAGTTATACTCTGATTCCTAGTGTGCGTCTCTCGTAAGTGATATATCTTACATGAACAAGTTACAAAATAGGTTCTTGCTTAATGTTACAGATGAATAATAGTCTATTAAGTCCACCTAGTGCCCACTTCCGAAGAAGAAGCAGTGTGATGTTTAGTGATGTAATTTTACTTCATGGAGGAAGTGTACATACGTTACCTGGTTCTGTTGCACTAGCAGATAGTAATGTTTGCTGTAATGAAAAAATGACGCAAACAGGAGACGGACATGTTTGGTTAATACCTCTTTCCAAAAATTTACAGGTATAATGGTCTATAATCTATATGTGACTTGGACAGTTAAAAGGAACCTTATGTCCATAAAAATCCATTTTCACTTTTTCATTGATTCTTACAGAAAAAGATGTGCTTTTTTCAATAAACTATGGGATCCGCTATTTTGAATTTTGAAAATTTGATGCCAGTTACATAATCAGCGACCTCACAAACCCTCGAGTAACGAGTATCAAGCAAATCTGATGAACTTGCGCAAGGGATCGTTCATAAACTACGTAACATTAAATAGGATGAAGGGAGGGGGGTATTTTTGTATAATTACGTAACATTTTTTTATACAAAGAAATTAACAAAATAATTAAATCTGCGTCATTTGCAGGAAAATTGAACTTCATTAAAATACATCATTCATAAAAAAAAGAAAACTATTTTCTATGTTGCTATATATAACTAAAAATGTATCAAAATTTTATAGACTATATTTTCGGAGCTTGATTGGTTTTTCTCACAGAAAAAGATGTATCTAAAGACCTGGAGAAAATACTAATTTCTACAGGGAGAACCGGGAGACAGCGCCGGGAGACAAAAATCCTCAAAATATGCACATCCGCACTTTCCTTTGAAATTTCTATTACACAGTAATGTCAATAGATGTTTTATGTTTCTAGAAAAGTAAAAAAAATGTTACGTAACAGCATAAAGAGAAGGGGGTAGTAAAAAATTCTACGTGCCGTTACCTGCGGGAGGGAAGCTTGAAATGTGACGAAACAACGTTACGTGTAATTTGTGAACACTCGCCAACATCTTTCAAGCGAATCTATTTTATTCTTACATTTCTGGGCACCATATTGGATCTGACATTTTAACTTTTAAAAATCTGATGCCAAATTCGTAAGCAGCGACCCAAAAAACTATACTGACTGACGAATTTTAATCCATTTTAACGTGTAAGAGCATCAATATCGACAGGAGTCAGACCATGTCAAACGTGACTGCAAATTTATGTAGATTTTTGAAATTTAAAAACAAATATGAAAATCAGTAGTTCACAACGATACAAAAAAACACTTTTAACCGTTTTTTGATATTTTAATTATTTATATTTTTTATTGTACTAACAAATTTTTGCAACGTTTTCCGAAAAAAGATAATAACTCAAAATTCAATGGCTATAAATTAATGCTGATTTTTTTGGTAATTAAGGAATATATGCTCTTTTAAATGTATATAATTATGAAAATAAATTTTGAAAAATACTATATTTTTAATAACAATTTTATAAACAATTTGAAATATTTATAGGTTCTAGAGCAAGAATTATAATTTAACTTATGGGATATTGAACTGTGTTCCCTTACCTTTATATTTCTAAAAAAAAAAATTTGTATTTCCAATAATAAGCGTAGATATTGAATTTTTTTGTTACGCCGCACCGTGCACCGGCCGTTAAATTCGTGCGTCGATCAGCGTCAGCGCTGCGAATCGCTTGGGCGACGACGGGATGGTTGAGTGTCGATATATTTTTTAAGTGATATGAGCTTTAAGTAAAGCATAATAAATTAATTGTTTATAAAACTAATAATTTATAATTGCGATTTTTATGCAGCGGATTTAGAGTTGTATGTAAATTAATGTTGTCAGGAATTAGTTGGATTAAAAATGATTTTTTTACATTTTTAATATAATTTTTTGAAATTATGTAAACACCAACTATTTTTTTTTTAATTACAAATTAAACATACATTTAAAACCATAAACACAACACAATTAAACATTGCATAAGAATTACAATTTTATAAAATCAATTTAAAAAAATGGACAACACAAGTAAAATCACAACACAAGTATCTTTTGAGAATACTTTACACTTAATCGGCGTCGCATTTAACATCGAAAATTGATGATATTTACGCGTATCTTTTATTGCGACAGCTTTTTTAAAACGATTCTGCATTTTTTTATCATGTCGATCGTGTTTTGCTAGAGAGCAAAAATCAAAATCTATGTTTTTGAAGAAATCTTTGGCCTATTCAAAAAATTTTTGGGGATTGTTGATCGCATCTTCTTCAGAACTCTGCAAACTGGCCCGATATGCATGCCTTTACACCGTACCGCCAATCACATCACATGCCCCCTTTCCGTGAGAGGAAGCGAAAAAATTCCACTCTGCACTAATTTTGAAATCCTTTTCATGATTGGCCAAATTTAAAAAGTTAAATTTATTTTTGTACTTCGAGGCTGCTCCATCCGAAAAATAAGAAAATTTTTTAAGTACTTTTTTTGTACCTCGCAGTACAAAAATAAATTTAACATTTTAAATTTGGCCAATCATGAAAAAGATTTCAAAATTAGTGCAGAGTGGAATTTTTTCGCTTCCTCTCACGGAAAGGGGGCATGTGATGGGATTGGCGGTACGATGAAAAGGCATGCTTATCGTGCCAGTTTGCAGCGATCTGAAGGAGATGCGATCAACAATCCCCAAAAATTTTTTGAATAGGCCAAAGATTTCTTCAAAAACATAGATTTTGATTTTTGCTCTCCAGCAGAACACGATCGACATGATAAAAAAATGCAGAATCGTTTTAAAAAAGCTGTCGCAATAAAAGATACGCGTAAATATCATCAATTTTCGATGTTAAATGCGACGCCGATTAAGTGTTAAGTATTCTCAAAAGATACTTGTGTTGTGACTCAAATCATTGCTTAAAGAAGTAACTGTCGTCCATTTTTTTAAATTGATTTTATAAAATTGTAATTCTTATGCAATGTTTAATTGTGTTGTGTTTATGGTTTTAAATGTATGTTTAATTTGTAATTAAAAAAAATATAGTTGGTGTTTACATAATTTCAAAAAATTATATTAAAAATGTAAAAAAATCATTTTTAATCCAAATAATTCCTGACAACATTAACTTACATACAACTCTAAATCCGCTGCATAAAAATCGCAATTATAAATTATTAGCATTGGCGGATCCAGGGGGGGGGGGCCACGGGTGCTTGGCCCCCCCCCCCCCAAAAGCCTCATATTTAACAATGAGAGTGAGAGAGATAGCAATATAGTGCTATCTCTTTCTCTCTCATGCAATACCCCCTCCAAAAACGTTGTCTGGATCCGCCACTGATTATTAGTTTTATAAACAATTAATTTATTATGCTTTACTTAAAGCTCATATCACTTAAAAAATATATCGACACTCAACCATCCCGTCGTCGCCCAAGCGATTCGCGGCGCTGACGCTGATCGACGCACGAATTTAACGGCCGGTGCATGGCGCGGCGTAACAAAAAATTCAATATCTACGCTTATTATTGGAAATACAAATTTTTTTTTTTAGAAATATAAAGGTAAGGGAACACAGTTCAATATCTTATAAGTTAAATTATAATTCTTGCTCTAGAACCTATAAATATTTCAAATTGTTTATAAAATTGTTATTAAAAATATAGTATTTTTCAAAATTTATTTTCATAATTATATACATTTAAAAGAGCATATATTCCTTAATTACCAAAAAAATCAGCATTAATTTATAGCCATTGAATTTTGAGTTATTATCTTTTTTCGGAAAACGTTGCAAAAATTTGTTAGTACAATAAAAAATATAAATAATTAAAATATCAAAAAACGGTTAAAAGTGTTTTTTTGTATCGCTGTGAACTACTGATTTTCATATTTGTTTTTAAATTTCCAAAAATCTACATAAATTTGCAGTCACGTTTGACATGGTCTGACTCACAGGTTAACTTGGAGATTGTTTTTTTCGAAAACTTTATTTCGGATTTAAGGTCCCTTTTAATTGTTTAGGTCACATATATGAAATAAAAAATTTCGCTTTAGAGAAAAAGCACGTATTACTTGCTTATATAGGAGCAGTTAAAGTATCATTAACTCTAGTAGTAGATTGTGTCACAATTGTTTTTTATTATAAATAAATTAAATCAAAGAAAAATTAACAAATAAAAATATTCAGAACATGAAATCAGAGAACAAAATATGGTAATGAAGTACATAACGTAAAAAATTACGTTTTTTTTTTCTATATTATCATAGATTTTAACTCAGTACGGATAAAAAAATGTTCCACACCCATATTTATATAATTGTTGCATAATATAAGGCTATAATAGAGATAAACACATTCGAAATCTTAAAACAAAAAAAATTTCGATTATAAGGATAGCCTTCCGCCCTCGATATTGCCAACATCATAAACGATTATAGGGCCATTTTTTACCCTCTTTCAAGTGCCCTAGATTAGAAGAGTTAGGTTTTTTATTTTCTCTGGGTAATTATCAAAAAACAGATAAAAATGACAAATTTTGCCAATAACGACAGCCTTCCGCCCTCGATATTGCCAACTTTATCAATGATTATAGGGCCATTTTTTACCCTCCTTCGAGTGCCCTAGATTAGAAGAGTTAGGTTTTTTATTTTCTTTGGGTAATTATTAAAAAAACCGATAAAAATGACAGTTTTTACCAATAACGACAGCCTTCCGCCCTCGATATTGCCAACTTCATTAATGATTATAGGGCCATTTTTTACACTCCTTCGAGTGCCCTAGATTAGAAGAGTTAGGTTTTTTATTTTCTCTAGGTAATTATCAAAAAACCGATAAAAATGACAGTTTTTGCCAATAACGACAGCCTTCCGCCCTCGATATTGCCAACTTCATTAATGATTATAGGGCCATTTTTTACACTCCTTCGAGTGCCCTAGATTAGAAGAGTTAGGTTTTTTATTTTCTCTAGGTAATTATCAAAAAACCGATAAAAATGACAGTTTTTGCCAATAACGACAGCCTTCCGCCCTCGATATTGCAAACTTCATCAATGATTATAAGGCCATTTTTTCATTCATGAAGTTGGCATTATCGAGGACGGAAGGCTGTCGTTATTGACAAAAACTGTCATTTTTATCGGTTTTTTGATAATTACCCAGAGAAAATAAAAAACCTAACTCTTCTAATCTAGGGCACTCGAAGGAGGGTAAAAAATGGCCCTCTAATCATTGATGAAGTTGGCAATATCGAGGGCGGAAGGCTGTCGTTATTGGCAAAAACTGTCATTTTTATCGGTTTTTTTATAATTACCCAGAGAAAATAAAAAACCTAACTCTTCTAATCTAGGGCACTCGAAAGAGAATAAAAAATGGCTATATAATCATTCATGAAGTTGGCAATATCGAGGGCGCAAGGCTGTCGTTATTGGCAAAAACTGTCATTTTTATCGGATTTTTGATAATTACCCAGAGAAAATAAAAAACCTAACTCTTCTAATCTAGGGCACTCGAAGGAGGGTAAAAAATGGCCCTCTAATCATTGATGAAGTTGGCAATATCGAGGGCGGAAGGCTGTCGTTATTGGCAAAAACTGTCATTTTTATCGGTTTTTTTATAATTACCCAGAGAAAATAAAAAACCTAACTCTTCTAATCTAGGGCACTCGAAAGAGAATAAAAAATGGCTATATAATCATTCATGAAGTTGGCAATATCGAGGGCGCAAGGCTGTCGTTATTGGCAAAAACTGTCATTTTTATCGGATTTTTGATAATTACCCAGAGAAAATAAAAAACCTAACTCTTCTAATCTAGGGCACTCGAAGGAGGGTAAAAAATGGCCCTCTAATCATTGATGAAGTTGGCAATATCGAGGGCGGAAGGCTGTCGTTATTGGCAAAAACTGTCATTTTTATCGGTTTTTTTATAATTACCCAGAGAAAATAAAAAACCTAACTCTTCTAATCTAGGGCACTCGAAAGAGAATAAAAAATGGCTATATAATCATTCATGAAGTTGGCAATATCGAGGGCGCAAGGCTGTCGTTATTGGCAAAAACTGTCATTTTTATCGGATTTTTGATAATTACCCAGAGAAAATAAAAAACCAAACTCTTCTAATCTAGGGCACTCGAAGGAGGGTAAAAAATGGCCCTCTAATCATTGATGAAGTTGGCAATATCGAGGGCGGAAGGCTGTCGTTATTGGCAAAAACTGTCATTTTTATCGGTTTTTTTATAATTGCCCAGAGAAAATAAAAAACCTAACTCTTTTAATCTAGAGCACTCGAAAGAGAATAAAAAATGGCTATATAATCATTCATAAAGTTGGCAATATCGAGGGCGCAAGGCTGTCGTTATTGGCAAAAACTGTCATTTTTATCGGATTTTTGATAATTACCCAGAGAAAATAAAAAACCAAACTCTTCTAATCTGGGGCACTCGAAGGAGGGTAAAAAATGGCCCTCTAATCATTGATGAAGTTGGCAATATCGAGGGCGGAAAGCTGTCGTTATTGGCAAAAACTGTCATTTTTATCGGTTTTTTGATAATTACCCAGAGAAAATAAAAAACCTAACTCTTCTAATCTAGGGCACTCGAAGGAGGGTAAAAAATGGCCCTATAATCATTGATGAAGTTTGCAATATCGAGGGCGGAAGGCTGTCGTTATTGGCAAAATTTGTCATTTTTATCTGTTTTTTGATAATTACCCAGAGAAAATAAAAAACCTAACTCTTCTAATCTCGGGCACTCGAAAGAGGGTAAAAAATGGCCCTATAATCGTTTATGATGTTGGCAATATCGAGGGCGGAAGGCTATCCTTATAATCGAATTTTTTTTTTATCGCTATTACCCAATGGGAAACTAACGATTGGCGCATTAATGGACCAGCATTGGGAGCCAATGGTGCCAATATTGGCGCATTAATGGAAACCAATATTGGACGACAGTTGGTCAATCCTTGGGATGATAACGGGTTTGCCAGTCATTGGCAACCATCATTGGTTTAATATTGGTTGCCAATGATAATGCCAATAAATAAAATTTTTTAAATTAACAATATGAAAATCTATATTTTTATATTGTTAATTTATTTATTGTTTAAAAAAAATTTTTTTTTTAATAAATATTTTAATTTATTTATTAATGCATGTCAAGTATTGGTACAATAATTGGCTTTCAATATTGGTCCATCCTTGGGAGCCAATGAATAACCAACAATCTCATTTTTACAACTCTATATGGAAACAGAGTTGTTAATTTAATCTTTAGCCAATATTTGACAATGAAGATTTGAGTGTTGGACACATTAGAAATGTATTTTCAGAGGTACGGGATCAGGCCTTATATAAAAGAGCTGAAGAAACTCGATCGTGAGAGAGGCTGACCGATGCGCGCCCTATGCCAGTTTCCGAAACCACAAACGCGTGAGAATCCTCGGCGCGCAGACGCGGCATAGATGCGGCGGGAAACTTCCACTATTTGAATTTGAATTTTTTATGCATTTAATCAAAAACAAGAAAAGAAATATAATAATACAAAAATTATACAAATTCTTAAATTTGTATAGTTTTCTGATTGTTATTAAAAAGTAATTCGCTTAATTACAAAGAAATACTTATAATAAATATCCTCCATAAATAATTGTTCAATTCTTGAAGATTTGAAAAACTCTTAAAGGTGTGTCCTAAGGTTAAAAATTATTGTTCTAAATCTACTTTAATCGATTTTCATGTTATAGAAATTATTTAAATAAATTAATTAGTTTTAAAGAAATCAGAAAGAAATTAAATTGATGAAAAAATAAACATTTAATATTAAAAATAATATTAATAAAAATAATCACATTAAAACTTTGCTTGTAAAATAAACAGAACGAAAAATTTAAAATTAAAAAATTAATGAACAATTACAAAATATTAAAGAAGACTTTAATTTTATTAAAATGTAAACTTAAGTCACATAAATACAAATATTCATGTAAGTATTTAAATTTTAAATTCACCATTTTTTCTGTTTAAATTTAAAGTAAAATTTAACAAATTGTAAAGAATGATAGTTAATAAATATTTAACTTTATTTGTTATTCTTTTCGTTTTTCACATGCGAAAAATAATCATTTTTTTTTATAAAACGAAGAAACAAATTCTCTAAATTTAAATACAAATTAAAAATGAAAAAAATTTAATATATGTAAAAAAAATTTAAATTTGAATCATTTAATTAAATAATTTATTTTAACAAAATGACTTTCTAAATATAACTATCCAGAATATATAAAAAATATGAGCAAAAAAAATCAAAATTGGTGTTTAAAAATAAAAAAATAAACTTTTTAAAGTTCAAAATTTTGTTAAAATAAATTATTTAATTAAATGATTCAAATTTAAATTTTTTTTACATATATTAAATTTTTTTCATTTTTAATTTGTATTTAAATTTAGAGAATTTGTTTCTTAGTTTTATAAAAAAAAATGATTATTTTTCGCATGTGAAAAACGAAAAGAATAACAAATAAAGTTAAATATTTATTAACTATCATTCTTTACAATTTGTTAAATTTTACTTTAAATTTAAACAGAAAAAATGGTGAATTTAAAATTTAAATACTTACATGAATATTTGTATTTATGTGACTTAAGTTTACATTTTAATAAAATTAAAGTCTTCTTTAATATTTTGTAATTGTTCATTAATTTTTTAATTTTAAATTTTTCGTTCTGTTTATTTTACAAGCAAAGTTTTAATGTGATTATTTTTATTAATATTATTTTTAATATTAAATGTTTATTTTTTCATCAATTTAATTTCTTTCTGATTTCTTTAAAACTAATTAATTTATTTAAATAATTTCTATAACATGAAAATCGATTAAAGTAGATTTAGAACAATAATTTTTAACCTTAGGACACACCTTTAAGAGTTTTTCAAATCTTCAAGAATTGAACAATTATTTATGGAGGATATTTATTATAAGTATTTCTTTATAATTAAGCGTATTACTTTTTAATAACAATCAGAAAACTATACAAATTTAAGAATTTGTATAATTTTTGTATTATTATATTTCTTTTCTTGTTTTTGATTAAATGCATAAAAAATTCAAATTCAAATAGTGGAAGTTTCCCGCCGCATCTATGCCGCGTCTGCGCGCCGAGGATTCTCACGCGTTTGTGGTTTCGGAAACTGGCATAGGGCGCGCATCGGTCAGCCTCTCTCACGATCGAGTTTCTTCAGCTCTTTTATATAAGGCCTGATCCCGTACCTCTGAAAATACATTTCTAATGTGTCCAACACTCAAATCTTCATTGTCAAATATTGGCTGAAGATTAAATTAACAACTCTGTTTCCATATAGATTTGTAAAAATAAGATTGTTGGTTATTCATTGGCTCCCAAGGATGGACCAATATTGAAAGCCAATTATTGTACCAATACTTGACATGCATTAATAAATAAATTAAAATATTTATTAAAAAAAAAATTTTTTTTAAACAATAAATAAATTAACAATATAAAAATATAGATTTTAATATTGTTAATTTAAAAAATTTTATTTATTGGCATTATCATTGGCAACCAATATTAAACCAATGATGGCTGCCAATGACTGGCAAACCCGTTATCATCCCAAGGATTGACCAACTGTGGTCCAATATTGGTTGCCAATAGTTTGCCAAGAAAAAACTGTTGCCCGCCAATCATGGGACCATTATTTAGCCAATGGTGATCATTGGCAATTTCCCATTGGGTATAGCCTTATATTATGCAACAATTATATAAATATGGGTGTGGAACATTTTTTTTATCCGTACTGAGTTAAAATCTATGATAATATAGAAAAAAAACGTAATTTTTTACGT
This sequence comes from Ganaspis brasiliensis, assembly GCA_037103525.1. NCBI lineage: Eukaryota > Metazoa > Arthropoda > Insecta > Hymenoptera > Figitidae > Ganaspis > Ganaspis brasiliensis. The sequence goes on along the minus strand of JAZKLR010000795.1, from coordinate 380,325 downwards.
TATGTACTTCATTACCATGAACAAAATATTAAAATAACAACAGAAAATCAAGAGACCAAAATTGAGAAAACATATTGAAATCAATCTAAATAATTTATAATTAAATGAATTTAATCTGAGAGGTCAATTACATACTTTTAAAAATATTTTGAAATTCACGAAATAGGGGAGACCGAAGAGAAAAGTAACAAAAATCAGTTTTTTTATGCTACCGTTAAAACTATTTGTCGGATAAGTTCTGTAAACATACTAATCGAAAGCTTGGACATTCGCCTATTAAATAAAATTAGAATTAAACATTAATAATAATTTGATAGTTTACTGCAGGACTTTTTAATAAGCTCTTTATTTGTTACTTTCTTCCTCAGCCCTGAGGTGGAAAGTAACAGCACGAAGTAGGAAAATAACACTTTAAAATTAAGGCTAGCATTTCAAATATAAAACTGCTATTAATTTAAATTATTCTTATTATGAACATAATTTATAAAAAAACAAAGTGATATTAACTACATTTTGTACATAATTGGCAGATATTTTTGCACTTTTTTGAAATCAAGTTTTTTTATCTATTTAGTATTCGTTGAATAGCAATGACATTAAAAAAGCATCGTTTTTTAAAAATTTAAATCAAAAATCCAATATTTAATCTTTAAAATATAAAATAAACATATCAAATTACATAGTTATAAAAAAGGAGGAGGTTTATCAAAATAAAGCATCAGATGAGGAGGAAAGTAACAACGTGTTAGGGTAGACCCCTAACATAATTTGGGGGAGGTAGAGGGGGCAAAACTGACTTAAAATTGTTTAAGGACTATGTCTGTCCGCTCATTGGTTTAGAAGTTATAAGTTGTTACTTTCCACCTCTGTTACTTTCCTCCTCGGTCTCCCCTATTTATGTTACAGTTGTGACAGAAATTTCTGTCACAATCCTCCTCGCGCATGCGCAGAATCAATGATGTTATGTTAGATTTCTGTCAAGGTAACAGAATTTTCTGTCACATGTGACCCGAAAAAACTGCTGTTACAGGTAACTGAAAATTCTAGTGAAATTTTTAACTGTGACATTTAAAAGAAAGAACTCGAGAAAATGATACTGCTCATTAGATTGGCCAAGGACATTTATAAATTCAATTAAAAATATTCCGAGAATAAATTAATTACGAATAAATAACAATAAAAATAATGCCAAAATTCTAAGGATGGAAATTAACTGTATTCGATTATATAAAAATTACACACATTTAAATTTTATATTTATATAAAAGAATTTTATATAAATTTTATATAAAAGAAAATTTCTTAAATATTGATTCGATATCAGTTATATTGTGACTCATATAGTTTGCCAAATAAAAATCAGAAAGATTCTGATTCTGCTTTTAATAATAAAATTTGAAGAAAAACTTATCAATTGATAATCCGAGTCATGAAGCGGAAGTGATGCCAGGAAGTACAGAATGTCAACGATTGGAGCTGCTAAATCCACGAATCTTTGGGTAAAATGCCCCAACACAGTATGCCATTTTTGTCGTCTCGGGATCCCTTTTTTGCCTCAAAATAAATTTTCAAAAATCGTCGATCCGCTGATGACAATAATTCTCAACTTCCGGCCGAACACGCTTTTGTCTCCGTTCCATAATTTAACTTCCGTTTTAAAACATAGATTATATTAAGCACCACACTAAATTTTAAATGAAATAAAAATTCAAATGAATAAATAATATTTCCGTTAAATATTATTCTGATATTTTAAATTTTAAATATGTTTCTTTACGTCTGGGGCTGTCGACGACACTCTCAGAAGTATGGTCGAAACTGGACCGCTCAGAATCAAAATCAATTACAAAAAAAAGAATTTTTCAAAAATCAATCAATTTATAGAAGCAGCGAATTTCCCCCGCGTCTACCAAAACACCCCTACTCGAGTTTTCCTGACTTTCCGGCATCACTTGTTCAAATTCGCCCAAATTATCATTGAAATTTTTATATGGCATATCGGCGAGGTAAATTTTAAGTTAAAATTATAAATGCCTATTACAGTAAGGTCGAGGTAAGTGTCCACTTGTCGGGTTCAGCGATTTCAGTAACTGTCCATTCCTTAAGCCACGCCCCAGAATCTTTTCGGGGGTTAAAGCAGGAGCGTAATCTGCGTTCGAGCAGGTGGGTTTTGAAATTGTTCAAAAGCCTCGTGCCGCAGCGAAATAGACAACACTGACGGTAGTAGTAGAGGGTGGGACACTTGCTGAAATGGACAGTTACTGAAACGGACACTTTCCGCGACCTTACTGTACTTGCTTCAATTGTGTCATCAAATTATGTACAGCTATCGTCAGATATGCTTTAACATTTTAACACATAACTCCTATAGAAATATGTTAAAGCATATATGACGATAGCTGTACATACATTACTGCCGTACTAAAGAAAAACTTAGGCAAACGACATTTTGACGAAAAATGAGTTTTTGGTATCAATGGATTCGTTGAAAGAAACTGCATCTGTTAGTTATAGTTTAGATCATTTCTTAAAATTATTTGTTGTAAAAAATTAATATTAAAAATCTTAAAAACTCTAGAAAATAAAAGAATACTTGATAAAAACTTAAGCAAAGTGCTTTGCGTAGTCCAAAAATCGTACGATGCTTCGAGCTCGGGTATAAGATCAGAAGGAAAAACTTAGGCAAAGTCACTCGCGTGTTATTTCTATCGGAAACGTTGTCGAAGCTGAGCGCTGCTTACGAAATAAAAACTACGCAAACGCCATGCTTGTAAACCCATGGCGTTTGCCTAAGTTCTTTCATCAAAAAGTGAGTCGAGCGGACTACGCAAACGACATTCAGCAATACACAGAATGTGACGTCACTCACGTCATTGGCGTTTGCCTAAGTTTTTCCATCCGATTAGGGATCCGCGCTCGCCTACCTATTTGTCAGAAACTACGCAAACGACTTTGCCTAACTTATTCCTTCGTAATTGCATTAAGTAAAACTCGCATATCCATTTTTTCATATAATTTGTTTAAACAATGAACTTTTGATTTCATAATTAAATAGTACATTATTATTTTATACAGTATGTGAAGTTAAATTGAACAATTTTTTAGTCTATATTAGGGTTCTCAATGCAAACAGTTTTTCTTGTTAAATAAAGCAATGTAAATGATCTTAGGAAGGTGAAAGAATAAAAAACACTTCTTTTTTATTCGTCAAATGTTGCAACGTTTCGTTGGACCTGTTTCTCCAACCTCTGCAGGCTAAAAATTTTATTAAGAACACATTTCAGTACACTAGTTAACACTATCAAAGTTTACAATAAAAATAAATAAAAAAACACAATTCTACCATTATAAGTTTAAACATATAAATTGTTTTTAACATGTCAAAAATTAAAAATTTTGTCAATTTTATAAAATTTTAAATCGGTTGACATTTTTGATCGACGATTTAAAGTCAACTACAGAGAATTTAAAAGGCAACGGTGATTAAATATATACAAATATAAAAACAATGACGTAGAGTATGTGAGGTCAGTCACACTATCAAGAATTTAATCGTCTAAGTAATGGAAAATAAATTTTATTCAATGAGATTATTCAATACTATCTTTTATAACTAAAAAATAAGATAACAAATAATTAGTAAGGAGTTTTATGTTTTCAGTTAAATTCGTACATCTAGTACAGTAGTATATTATTAAAAATAATAACTTTTCATAATTGACGATCCTGATTTACAGAAATCATTTAGGACGTCAATTTCGATTTTTTGTAGAATCAGCCATGTCCATTTTCTTTTTATTCATCTCTGCTCACTCGTTTTCCAACTTTTTGTAATTTTCCATTACATTTTCTTTTTATTCATCTCTCCTCACACATTTTCCAACTTTTTGTAATTTTCTATTATGAATGGTTATAGACAGTAATAAAGCGAAGAGAGGCAATGTCATGTCAAGAGTTACTTGCATTGAGCGGAGCATTTAGTGCTGCACTACCTACAGGACAATTAGCACTGGATTCATTTTTAAATACTTTCAAAAACGGTTAGTTTGAATATAATATAATGCGTGAAAAAATGTATATCCCTGGCGCATTGCCTTAAAGTAAACCCAAATAAAAATTCAATTTCATATATGTATGTATAATGTTTCATAATCGTCTTCTTACAGGTATAAAAAAGCGACAAATTATAAATGATACACAGTGGTTTAATGATGTCAATAACTGCTCGTGTTGTTATGCTTCACGGAGTGATCAACAGTGGTCTGAACGCAATTTAAAATGTCAAACATTATCCGCTGGACATATACTTAAAATCATTGGTTGTGGATGTATACATATTTTGCGCTGTTTGCGTAGGTGGATTAAAAGATTTGTAGATAGCAAAATCTTTCAGCAAGGAATTCTTTTAGCAATTCTTATAAATACCTTAAGTATGGGTATTGAGTACCATAACCAGGTAAAATATGAAGTATTTCTTATAAAATTTAAATCAGATGCCAAAAGAAATAGAAGATTAAATTTTTTTTAAACTCTCAATTTTAAAAGACTTTTTAAAGCAGAATTCGGAATAGAATTTTGCACTAGAAGGTTCGCAAATAGCTTATTTGATGTATTTTTAAAGAACCTAATACAAATGAATGAAAATAAGTTGAAACTTCAGTGACAATATAAAAAATTAAAGTGATTAAATAACATGATTTTTTTAAAATTAGCGATTTTTAAAATGCTATTAACTTTAGATCCAACTGCAATAAAGGGTTTGCTAATAGGTCAATAGATGCGTTTTTAAAAATATAAAAAGAATAAATTATTTACATTTTAACTTTTTAAAAAAAAAGTATAATTGAGGACCTAGACAGCATAACAGCTTTTACGCTCGGGGCAGCTCAAGCTAGTGAAGTAAAAAAGCTAGTAAAAATGTAAAAACCCAAAAAGGGTATGCATGGAGGAAAAAAATAGATTATAAGCAATCATGAATTACATCAATACAGTAGGAAAGATTTGAAGCCAGACAGTAGAAAAAGACAGACTCACGCGGTCCTTCGAATCTCTGTTTTTTTCTACTGTCTGGTTTGAAATCTCCTTTACTGTATAATTATATTAGTAAAAATTAATCAGCTCATGTGCTTATGTATTTCAGCCTGAAGAACTGACTGTTCTGGTTGAAATAAGTAACATTGCATTTTCTGCAGTATTTGCTGCAGAAATGTTACTGAAAATTATAGCTGAAGGACCATTTGGATATATAAGTAATGGATTTAACGTTTTCGATGGCATTGTTGTCGTATTGAGGTAAATTATAGATACAATACTAATGATAATCATTTGTATGTAGTTGTATGTATATAAAGCGATCTCACACATTTTTGCTTTACTTACGTTTAACTTGCTTTTTTTTGTCTGTTTTAATTTAAAAGTTAAGCGTAAGTAAATATGTTTTTATAACGCAGTCTTAAAAATGGCGTGATTCGGTTCTCTGTAGATAACCAGAAAGTTGCAGATTTAAGAACGATTCACTATGTGACGTCAGAGTGCAAACAAATACAGTCCAAATTGCATGTCTCCCACTTTTCTACTTTTCTTGCACTCACTGTTTGACCAACAGAACAGAGTCGATGTCTTTAGTGTGAGTAGTACAGCTTCAAAATCTAACCTGACCGTACACTGAGAAAAATCTATTGCGAATAACGCATGAATACGTACCGTTCGCATTTTGCAACACATACACTTTGCCTTTCTTGCTCAAAAACGTGCTTAAAGCTCATGAAAAGTTTCAGTGCACTAATAGTAAGAAAACATGTGCGGACTCTTCTCACAAGTCTTGCCGGAAACTCTCTCCAGCTTTCAGTGAAAAAATTGTAAAAAATCGGTGAGATTTTGGCATGAGTTTCTAGCAAACATGATTAGAATTTATATGCGAATGCGCGGCGAATTTCAGTTGTATCGTTGTTCGTTTAAAGGGACCGCGCCTGCGCACATCGTTTTAAGACTAAGTGGCAAAAAAACTATGTAGAAATTACACCGATTCCTTGCAACGCTGGATAAAAAGGTAAGGAGCATTTTTGGCACATTTGTGTTGCATTGGGTGTAAAAACTTGGAGATTAATTAGTAATATAAAGTTACTATTCTCACACGAAGCATTAATATGCATTAAACTCACGATTTTGTGTACGAGTGTCTCCAGTTTTGTACGATTTCTGCATTAAATTATACCTTGTAAAAGTAGTAACAGTCCTTGGTGCAATAATAGCAATATATTTTTCTCAGTGTATCACTAGCGCGGCGTGTTGACAAGTAAAAAAGTGTAAAACATTCAATTTGGATTGTATTTGTGTACACTCTGACGTGACAAAGTGAATCGTTCTTAATTCTGCAACTTTCTGGTTATCTATACAGAGAACCGAATCACGCCTTTTATGACTTTGTTATGAAAAGTATCGTTCGTAACTGCGTAAACAAAGCAGTCGTTTTGAAACTCGCGCAATTTTTGCAACTCGTTTCAGAAACAACTGCTTGTCACGCATGTTACGAAATATACTATTTAATTCTTTCCGTCCTGGAAAGAAAGTAAATTTGTTGGAGATGTCATTTGCGCACTAACCTTGAGTCTTTAGTTGATTTTGACAATGGTCATCGATCTTCTTACCACGTCATCGCCTGAAACGTTGTTGAATACTTTTTTAAAACTACGGAGTAATAAGATGTTTTAAGGAACAGTGCTGCCAAACCAGATTACGGGAGTTCAGAAAAACAGCTTATTGCATATAGGGGAGACCGAGACTGGTTGGGTCATTCTGCACTCTTCATTGTTTAACTTCTGTATTATCCAATGTATGAAAACCTTATCGTACAGAAAACTTGCTCTCATATTTCAGGTTTCATTTAAAAAAGAAGAAGTCACGTTATCACTTTTTTTTGGGAAACATTGTTTTTAGAAAAATCCAAAGTGACACAACCCACGACAGCCCGGGGAAGGTTGGGTCATGGTTAAAATGTTAGGGGAGGTGGGGACAAGACGGAGTACCTAAGGTTTGAAGCTCAATAAAACTAACTTTATCAATTCAAAAATATTTTATTATAAGATTTTTACATCCGCATTTTATATATAATTTTGATAAGTAATTTTTACAAGGCCTTTTTGCGGTATTTTATTAAATTTGTTTAATTAACTACATGTTTTGACTTTTTATAAAGTCCTCTTCAGGTTAAGATAAGAGATTTATATCGGATAAATAAAAAGTCTGTAAATAAAAAAATTTTTTAAATAGGTTAAAGAGGTTATGATACGAAAATAAACATGCCTTTAATTATTAGAAAAATTGAACTTACTTTAAAAACATAAATCATATTTGGATGTTCATTTAAAATTTTTTTAAAAATGGATCTTCATAATTTAAAACTTTTTGGATCATGAAACATGATCATCATCTCTTGTTTCAAAATCATTACAAAATGAAGTTAGTATTAAATTGATTTTTCTATTAATCGATTATTCGATTAATCGATCAATCAAAATTTAAATTTTAAAAAGTGAAAAATTTTTTTTGATTAATGAATATTATCTAAATTTTTAAATTTTATCTAAATTTTAAAATTTTTCGATTAATGGGTAATATGTTATACTTAAATTTGCAATATCTTGATTAAAATTTACTGTATTTCCGGAATTACCTTGTATATAAATCATTTCAATGTGTCTTCTTTTAAATTCATTCTGTTCATTATCTAATATTTTTACATTATAAAAATTAAAAACATGTTTATTTTTGGTTGCATGACTTGAAATACCAGAATTTGTTTTTTTATCTCTAATATTATCTTGATGTTCTTTGAGTCTTTTTGACAATAGTCTTTTAGTTTGTCCGATATATTTTTTGTTACAATCTTTGCAATCAATTTGATAAATACAGTTATTTTTTTCTAAAATTGATAATTTATCTTTATAATTATGAGGATAAACTTTATCAAATAATGTGTTTTGAATAGAAAACACAATTTTTGAATTTGTATTTTTAAAAATGTTTTTCAAAGTGTATTCAAAATCTTTAATATATGGAAAAACAAAGATTTTTTTATTTTCATCATTATCATAATTAAAGCTTGTATATGATTTTAAGACTGTATCATATCTTTCTTTAATTTTTCTTTTTAAAATATTTAAAGGATAACCATTTTCCAGCAAAGTGTCTTTGACTAATTGTAAATTATCATTATGAAAACGTTTATCAGATAATTTAATTGCTCTATCTACTAAAGAATAGATTATTCCTATTTTATGTGATAATGGGTGTTCTGAAGCAAAATTAATATATCTTCCAGACCATATTTTTTTGTGAAACCAGTTTGTAATAATTCTATTATTTTCTAAATATAAAGATAAATCCAAATAATTAATTCTATTATTAGTTGAAAGTTCTATAGTAAATTGTATATTTTTGTTAGCTGAATTAAAGGTTTTTATAATTTCATTAATTTTTGATGTGGGAGCGCATATTAAAATATCATCTACATATCTGAAATAAAACAAAATTTTAAATTTAAATTGTTTTAAAATTTCGTTTTCTAAATCTTCCATTACCAAATGTGATGCAACATATGAAATAGGTGATCCCATTGGCAAACCGAAGACTTGTTTGTAAAAAGAACCATTAAATGTACAATATGAAGAACTAAGTAAAAAATCTAAGCTCTTCATAAACTCTTCTTTATTAAAATTTGTATAATTTTTAATCATATTCCATCGTCTATCAACTGATCTTTTAATAGCTTCCCATGGTATATTTGTGTACATGGATATTACGTCCAAAGAAAAAATGGAAAAATTTTTGCAACAAGGAACTATTATAAATATCATTGAAACATTAAAGAGCACCACTTTTAGACTTAAGAGAAAAATTTCTTTATTAATCAGTAAGTGCATTGAAAGAAAAAAATCGAAAATCGAGACCTTCGGTTTTGAGAAAAGTGACTTTTTGGGCGTAAATTCAATTTTTCATGTATTTTTATTGCAAATTCATTATTTTTTACTACATGTCTAAAAAATCTAAGAAAAATTGAACAAACTTTATGTAGGGCATTATTTTCAATTTACTAATAATAACGGAAAAACGAAGGTTAAAAATGCTCTATTTCAAAAAACGTTAAATTTCAAAAATTCATAACTTCTGCAATTTTCATTCAATAAAAGAATAAAAAAATACGTGTTTCCTTATTTTTCATATATAGAATCAGAAAAAAATTATTCCAAACAAAAAAAAATTTTGAATGAAAATGTCACGTGGAATAGCAACCCAGTTTATAATTTATCAAAATTATTAACAAACACTCTTAATAAAGTTATAGATAAAAATAGTACTCATTATATTAAAAATTCATGAACATTTAAAAATAAAATAGATTGCATTAAATTTGTTCCTGATGGTTTTTCCATTTTTTCTTTGGACGTAATATCCATGTACACAAATATACCATGGGAAGCTATTAAAAGATCAGTTGATAGACGATGGAATATGATTAAAAATTATACAAATTTTAATAAAGAAGAGTTTATGAAGAGCTTAGATTTTTTACTTAGTTCTTCATATTGTACATTTAATGGTTCTTTTTACAAACAAGTCTTCGGTTTGCCAATGGGATCACCTATTTCATATGTTGCATCACATTTGGTAATGAAAGATTTAGAAAACGAAATTTTAAAACAATTTAAATTTAAAATTTTGTTTTATTTCAGATATGTAGATGATATTTTAATATGCGCTCCCACATCAAAAATTAATGAAATTATAAAAACCTTTAATTCAGCTAACAAAAATATACAATTTACTATAGAACTTTCAACTAATAATAGAATTAATTATTTGGATTTATCTTTATATTTAGAAAATAATAGAATTATTACAAACTGGTTTCACAAAAAAATATGGTCTGGAAGATATATTAATTTTGCTTCAGAACACCCATTATCACATAAAATAGGAATAATCTATTCTTTAGTAGATAGAGCAATTAAATTATCTGATAAACGTTTTCATAATGATAATTTACAATTAGTCAAAGACACTTTGCTGGAAAATGGTTATCCTTTAAATATTTTAAAAAGAAAAATTAAAGAAAGATATGATACAGTCTTAAAATCATATACAAGCTTTAATTATGATAATGATGAAAATAAAAAAATCTTTGTTTTTCCATATATTAAAGATTTTGAATACACTTTGAAAAACATTTTTAAAAATACAAATTCAAAAATTGTGTTTTCTATTCAAAACACATTATTTGATAAAGTTTATCCTCATAATTATAAAGATAAATTATCAATTTTAGAAAAAAATAACTGTATTTATCAAATTGATTGCAAAGATTGTAACAAAAAATATATCGGACAAACTAAAAGACTATTGTCAAAAAGACTCAAAGAACATCAAGATAATATTAGAGATAAAAAAACAAATTCTGGTATTTCAAGTCATGCAACCAAAAATAAACATGTTTTTAATTTTTATAATGTAAAAATATTAGATAATGAACAGAATGAATTTAAAAGAAGACACATTGAAATGATTTATATACAAGGTAATTCCGGAAATACAGTAAATTTTAATCAAGATATTGCAAATTAAGGTATAACATATTACCCATTAATCGAAAAATTTTAAAATTTAGATAAAATTTAAAAATTTAGATAATATTCATTAATCAAAAAAAATTTTTCACTATTTAAAATTTAAATTTTGATTGATCGATTAATCGAATAATCGATTAATAGAAAAATCAATTTAATACTAACTTCAATTTAATACTAACTTCATTTTGTAATGATTTTGAAACAAGAGATGATGATCATGTTTCATGATCCAAAAAGTTTTAAATTATGAAGATCCATTTTTAAAAAAATTTTAAATGAACATCCAAATATGATTTATGTTTTTAAAGTAAGTTCAATTTTTCTAATAATTAAAGGCATGTTTATTTTCGTATCATAACCTCTTTAACCTATTTAAAAAATTTTTTTATTTACAGACTTTTTATTTATCCGATATAAATCTCTTATCTTAACCTGAAGAGGACTTTATAAAAAGTCAAAACATGTAGTTAATTAAACAAATTTAATAAAATACCGCAAAAAGGCCTTGTAAAAATTACTTATCAAAATTATTTTATTTATTATTATAAATTTTTTTGGTAATCAGTATTCAATGACTAAGTCTTATTTGGAACATTTGGTACTTAATTAAATATAAAATTAAGAATAAGTAAAAAAATTCAAATTTTTTATTTTAACAAATGTGGGGGTAAGATAAAAATAGTGTAAAAATCAACCTATTTCTTCCTAGAAATATCGCAAGCAGCTTTATTGATCTTATAAAATAAACTAATTAACCAGTTTAATGCATAATTTCAATTCTCTCATTAAATTACAAAACTAACCTCAAAAAACAATAACTTTTATAACAGAAATAAAAAAATGGTGACTTTCTCCTGTATGTGAAATGTATTATTTACATAACAAAACGTTATAAGCAGTGTTTAAAATCACCTAAAACAGTTTTTTTTATAGAATAAAAAAATGATTGGTTTTCAGTAGGGGAGACCGAGGAGGAAAGTAACAGAGGTGGAAAGTAACAACGCTTATAACTTCTAAACCAATCAGCGGACAGACATGGTCCTAAAGTAATTTTTAGTCAGTTTAACCCCCTCTACCTCCCCCATACCATACCCGAGCTGGTTCATGAATCGTATGACCGTATTGTACTTTATTTCTGTTTTTTGTTACTTTCCATCTCGGGGGTGAGGAGGAAATCCAGTGGGCAAAAATCCATGTACGTTTTAAAAACGTTCGAAGAACGTTTTTAGAACGTGTCATGTCGGCCAAATAATGTTCTGGAACGTTATTGGAACATAGATGTTCGAATAATGTTCCAGAACATTATTTGGCCGACATGAAACGTTTTTAGAACGAACATGGATTTTTGCCCACTGGGAAGTAACAAGCAAGTAACAAACGCTTATAACTTCTAAACCAATCAGCGGACAGACATGTCCTAAAGTAATTTTTAATCAGTTTTACCCCCTCTACCTCCCCCATGTGATGAGCGAGCTGATTCTGGAACCGTATGACCGTAGGTTACTTTTTTCCTTTCTGCTGTTACTTTCCACCTCACCCCTGAGGTGGAAAGTAACAAACAAAGAGCTGATTAAAAAGTCCTGCTGTTAACTATCTAATTAGTATTTATGTTTGATTCCAATTTTATTTAATAGGTGAAGGTTGAAGCTTCCGATTAGTATGTTTACAGAACCTATCCGACAAATAGTTTTGACGCTATCATAAAAAAACTGATTTTTGTTACTTTCCTCCTCGGTCTCCCCTACCTTATCCTGCACTCACTTTTTATATCCCGTCTTCCCCCTCCCCCCACATACGGAATTTTATTAAAAAATTAATTTCTAAAAATTAAGTTTCGAAATCGAAATAAGCAAGTGCTTAACTACAATTGTAATTATTTTTGAACATGAATAAAATTATATAAGGTAAATGTCCCTATTTGTGGACACGTACCAATTTGTGCACAACTGAGTTTAAATGTTTAAAATAAATATCACACAATATAAAAATAATATAAAAAACAAATGTTTTTAATTTTACCTTTTATATACTTCGTCTTGATTTATGTTTCATGATTCTTGTTCACTTAGAAAACGAAAAATTAAATATAAACTTTGACCGTGTCATTGGTTTTGACAGATCAAGAAAAATATGACAATCGCCATGCATTTTTCATGTATGTTCACAAATTGGTACAATAACATTATTTCATTAAAACACAATAATTTATTATATTTTGATAATAAAACCTGAATCAAAATCATTTTCAATTCAGAAAAGGATTGGCTTCATTTCAATACAAAAAATTATTTTTATAGAAGAATTAAAAACTAATTTTTTCTTTATTTATTTTAGTACAATTCTTAGTAGTGCACTAATTGGGACATTTACCTTAGTATATAAAAAGCTGTTATTAACATAACAAACACGATCTAAACAAAATGTAAAAATGACAAGAAAATCGTCAAAAACAGTTTTTCTCATGTAACAAATAGAAAACTTGGTTTCATCAATCAGTGACTTGGCCAATCAAAAACTATTGTAACGGTGCTATGTTATGCAAAAAATGATCATGATTGGTTAATTAGTTTCTTAATTAAGGCAGGTACCCCATCTGGCCCCTAACCCCGTCTTGCACCCACCTCCCCTACTGTTTAAATGTTAAAACATTACTTTATATACTAAACTTAGTTTTTAGGGGTTTTTTATAATAAAATAAATTGAAAAATAAATATCATTAACTTAAAACTGTGAAAGTATAAGACCATAAAATAGAAAAATTGCTCATATTGAAAAAACGTATTTTTCATTCCCAATTGTTAAAAAGTATTATCATTAATGTTGATTGATTCAAATAAATTACAGATAGTTAAATTTAATTAAATTAATGTAGTTTATTTAATGTAGGGGAGAGTGTGGCAAAACTGCTAAGCGGGGGCAAATACGTTTTTCAAAATATCTTTCTTATTTCTAGACCGTTTCAACTTATGTTTAAAGTTTATCAAAATTATAACTGAGGCTATTGTTTTTAAAAGAAAAATCTTGAAAATATAAAATGTACTAAGAAATATGCGTAAAAAAACGTTCTTACAAGTCTGAGATGATTTATACTGATATAATTAAATACTGTAATTATGATTATGACAAATGTAATATCGACTTTTAAAATCTGTTACTGGTTAGTTTTAGTCGTGTAACAATTAAAAATTACTCCAATTGAATGTATAGTTAAAAATTTGTGCATCAATAAATTTAAACCTAGCGGTTTTGCCCCACTCTTCCCTAGTATAAGTATATAGTAGATTCCTTATGCGTTCGAGGGACCCAACTGACCCAAGTCAAAACGACCCAAAGATCAAAATTTGATCATTAAACTTTTTCTAAAACTATTACTCAGAAAGATATAACAAAAAAACCAAGTGAGTAAAAATTTACTTTGGAGTATCAAAATTAGTTTTTCTTACATTTACTCCACATTAATGATGATATAATAATAAAACTTGGCACAGCCTTGCATCTCACTATGTAAAATCATTTTTGTGTAGAGAGGAATTAATTCATCGTATAGGATTTGAGTAGTTAGCGATGACCCAATCTACCCCTGACCCAACTAGCCCCGGTCTCCCCTACTGCCACTAAAGCTAGTACTTAATGTTGCTTTGCTTGCGAAAGCTAATAAGTCGAAAATCTGGCATGAATTCCTAAAAAAATTGAGAAGAGATCGAAAAGAAATCGTCCGAGAATTTCAAAATGTTCAAAATATTTACAGTAGCGTGTATAAGCTTAAGGCCAAACAGTTTTTTGAGAATAATTAATTTTAGAAAGGAAAATTTTATAATAATATAATATACTATTTAGTTCAAGTTAAATTAAAACTTAGATTTAAGTAAAACTTGGCAGTCTTTCAGGTATCAACCTAACTTGAAATATTAGCCATATTAGATTAAAAAATATTAATATAAACTAAAGTTATAACATTTTTTGAAAATTTCAAAAATTCAAATTTTTTGACTTTTTGTTATATTTTAATCAATTTGATTTAAAATTATTATATGGTTATTTCTATTGTTTCTGATTAAGATTTTGTCGCCTAATAGGAAAATTGAGAATTAAAATTTAAAACATTTGATCAAAATATTAAATTTTCGAAAAATCGAAAAGATAATTATTGCAATCAATTGTAGGTATTTAACTTTGTTTCTGGTATATTTTTAAGGTTTTCAATTCATATGTTTTTGTTTGTATTATAATTTTACTTGATTAAAAAAATGTTAAAAATAATAAAATTAAAAAATTATTTATTTTTGAATAAACTGTTACTACTGTTTACGTATAATCCTTATAAATAAAATCAGAGTCGTCTGCACATTGTTTCAAATCTCAAATTTTTAACATAAACTTTAGTTTTGAGCATCAAGGATTCCAAAAATGACAATAAAAAATTTCATGTCAGTCAGTCTGTCTGTCACAAAGCTTCGTACGCCAATCACATTTAAACGACTTATCCGATTTAAAGGAAATTTCGTGGTACTTACTTGACCAAAGTCAGGTTTATAAACTTAGAAAGTTCAACATTTTTTATTAGAACGGAAGATATGCCAATTTTTCAAAAAAATTGAAAAACTCAAATTTTTTACAGTATTATTTTTGAACATATATAAATCGATATTTTTGTTATAGTTGATTCTAAATACATATAAACAGTTAATAAGTCAAATATTTTGATGCCATTATGTAAACAATTTAACGATCCGGCGTAAGGTTTTGATACACCCCTCCCTTTCTTTGTGACCCTTACGTAATTTGCACACGATCCTTAGTATCAATGAATTCATTAAGTAAATTTATATAATAATTTTTAGTGTTATAGAATTGTGCCAAGCGTTTGTAGAAGAAAGAGGTGGAAGCTCAGGTCTAAGTGTATTACGAACTTTTAGGCTATTAAGGATTCTAAAACTTGTTCGTTTTATGCCTAATTTACGTCGTCAACTTTTCGTTATGCTACGGACAATGGATAATGTTGCAGTTTTCTTCTCTCTTTTGGTTCTTTTTATCTTTATATTCAGGTAATTACAAATATCAAGCTATTAACATGATAACAGAACTCTAAAAAAATACTACAGCAGAATAATTTTTGGAATTGTAAAATTGCAACGGTCGACTCCCTTGGCTTTCTGCAGTAGATGTTTCTGCAATAGATGTAAGAATGATTAATTTCGTGAAACATATTAATTTAATATTTAAAACGGTGCTATCTGGGAGGAGTTGATTATTCATTATCAAATTTACAATAGCAGATTCTGTTATCATGTTTCACTCCACTCTAAAAATATTAAGTAATAACAATCTAATAAGGATACACGAAAAGAAGAAATCTTAAAAATATTTTAACACTCGTGTTAAAATGTTAGACGAAAGTACCAGTTTTAAAAAAAAATATTACTATATACAATACTGTTTTAGTATGTTTTATCTCCCAATGAATTATTGAATCCTTATATTCATTGAAAATTTTTTTAAACAGTATAGTAATTTTGTTGGATCAATATGAAATAAATTATAATACTGTCTTAAAACGTCGAACTAATATATTTAAATAATCAATTGGTTGTTAAATAATTCATTTAATATACATTAAACAAACAATGGGTTGTGGTTCCCGGGGGGGTTATGAGTCATTAGATTAACCGTAAGTGACCGCTGGACGGAGTTTAGTACCTTTTTAGTGTCCCAACTGACCGCGGGACGGAATTCAAGTTGTCCGGAAAAAAGACTTATTTTTTAAAAAAAAATTGTAGAAGTTTTTGGTGGTATTTCTTAAGGTTACACCGAAAATAGGGAGGTTCACGGCCAAACTCGGCCACATGGCAGCATTGATCCTGGTGCCTAGGCGCGTAAAATTTTCAAAAGCATAAATTACATTTTATTAAACAAAGCAGATAAGAGACATTTTTTCTTTACAAGAAATTAAAAGAAATTGATTTTTTATTAACCCTTTCGTGCTTCACTGCAACTTTATGTAGAAAATAAATTTATTTTGTCTCTAAAATATATTTTAAGGTATAAAAATACCAAATAAAGAAAAAAAATTTTTAAATTTTTTTCTCAACAATTAATTAATTATTTGTAATTAATATGCATCTTAGAAGATAGCAAATTTACTGCAGCAATGGAAAAAAATTATACCTATATTTTATAATATACTGACTTAATTTGCAAAAAACTTGTAAAAGCAGGTGGAACATATAATATGTCATATGGGTGTGAAAAGGTTATTTTATATTTATAAGTTGAATAAAAAGTTGTGGTTTTGTTTTTTAAGTAGTTTAGTTTAGACGAATTTAAATTTTCGCGCTGGTTAATCACACTCTCTAAATTTCTTGGAGTCAGTTCTCACTCTACTAAGAGTGGAAATTGAGCCACTCCAATCAAGAGTGAGAAACCTACTCTAAAAGAGTGAGATCTCACTCTTATAGAGTGAATTTTTCACTCCAAGCAAAAAGTGAACTGTCACTCTAATTTTGAAGCGAATTTCCACTCAAATTTGAGTGAAAGTTCACTCTTTAAGAGTGAGATCTCACTCTTTTAGAGTGGGTCTTTCACTCTGATTGGAGTGGCCCAATTTCCACTCTTAGTGGAGTGAAAACTCACTCCAAGAAATTTAGAGAGCATATAGCGTTGCTGCACTCTACGTTGAGCTTTACGTATAAATATCCCCATTCGTTCTTTATTCACTATTTACAAACATATTATAATCACTAACGATTATATACATCTTATAATCGCTTGCCTAACAGAAAAATCCCCAGACCGGCTGGAACGTTTGCATGCGTCCTTCTTCCACTCACAGCTTGGAGCTCAGCCAGTCAGCTGATTTTAGTTCACGCGGGACATAAAATAAGTGACAAACTAAATTGTTCATAAAAGCTGAAATAATTAAGGGATCGAAAAAATTCTTTTTGGTAAAACTTTCTAATACCCTATTGAATAAGTTGTATGATTTAAGTTTACAAAATTCAATACTTCCTCACTATGACTTTTTGCTCAAAGTCAGTAAAGACCAAATAACGACAGCGAATACTTTATTGTTAAAAATCACCAACAAATTAAACATTTTTTATCATTTCAACAAACTTAGTAGAATCTGCATTGTTTTTAGAGTAGATAAGTGGAATTGAAACTTTTTCCATCCATTGGTTTCTGAGATATCACGAGTTGATTATTAACATTTTATTATTTTCAATCAAGAAATAAATTCAATTTATAATTTTTATCTTAATAAATAAAAGTCAGACAAAAAAATTATATTAAGAAAAAATGTGCGTATTCAAATGCTCTATCGATTACAATTTTTCATTTTTTATTTTCTCCAATTTTTTTTTCCAGATAATTTTTCCATCATTTTATCTCACGAAAAAAGAGACAGACAAGGCCTTCGAGCGTAGATCGAGTTCTTCTTCCCGGCCGCTCAATTATAACAATTCAGAGTATTTTCTTCTAAAATATAAGAAAAAATTGTACAACAATATTGATAAATTTGGGCTGAAAGGTAAAAGGGCATAACTTCCATTTTTTCAATTTTGAGATAACATTAGAGTTCTATACATTTAGATGTGCTTTTGAAAGTATCAGAATTGCAAAATGATAAAAATATTTATGTACGTAGAAAATATTAAATAATATAATGACACAAGTTCATATTTGTCGGTGACAGAATAATATAATGGCATAACTCCAAACAGGCTGCGAAAAATGATAATTTAATACCCCTAAAATGTCCATTACTTGCTTTACAGAAACAAAAACTAGATTGCATTACGCCGCCTCGTCCTTCTAGATCAAATACGTAGTAGGGTGGCCCAAAAAACTTTTTTCGTGGAAAAGGGCATGACACCCCCGGAATTTGTTCCAATGCGAAAAAAAGTGAATACGTATTTTTGGATTTTTAAAAATTTTGATATTAACAGGTGCCGCCGGGCACCTCAATTTTCCCATGTAAAATGCATGGGAAAATTTTCAATTTTCGAAAAATCAAAATAATTCTTAAGGGTTTAACAAAAGTTAACATTAAGTTACTGGATCTGAAAGTAGACTCTCTGACGATTAATTTGACCTAAATAACTTTTAATTTTGATAATTCTAACCCGGTATAAAACTACCCCAAAGTTGCCCCCTTTTTTAAATTTTTGCACCTATACGCAATTTGCACAAGTAAAAACCATGTTTGACAGTTTTATCGATAGAAATAGTTATTATTATGTATTGCAAGAGTTAATTAATATTTAATTAAGTTTTTTATGAACATTCTTAACTATTTGACAATTGTTTAAACAAATTAATTTGTTTAAACAATTAATTTTTTCTAAAAAACCATACAAATGACTTTTTTATGTATATATTTTTATGTTTTTTATATTTCTTATGTTTTTTATGTTTAAACAAATTATTTAGTTTGAACAAATTAATTAGTTTAAACAATTATTTTTTCTAAAAAATCCTACAAATTACTTTTTTAATGTTTTTTTGTAATGTTATCGTTAAGCTTTTTTATTAAAAATTTTGAAATTGTTTAAACAATTATTATTTATTTACTATTAAATTAATGTAAAATTAAATTAGAAAAAATATTTTTATATCTCTAACTTATTTCATTACTGTTACGTTCTGATGTACAAAAACCCTTACAATATTCCCTAGTTCCTCCTTTTAAATCAATTTCAATTAAGAACTTGATTTGGGATGAGGATTAAGTCAATGAGAGTACTAAAGTATGTTGAATAATATTTATTTATTAGATAATTATTGTGAGTTGTGAATTTACAAAGGTGATTTTATAAATTGAGTCTTACTTTTGAGAGATGAAAAGATCGCCGTTCGAACTCGAAGATTTGTTTGTTGAAGACAAGCGATAAAGGAGTAGTAGGCTTGAAGTAGATTAGGCTCTGAGTAAACAGACGGTGATCCTAAGCACTGGACGTCGATGCAGGTGATTTTTCGTAGAGATTAGAGACTTCTTGCAGGAGACTTGTAACTTGTTTTTCTCACGAAAATGTGTGAAATTCCGTTATTATGCGGAATGACAACTTGGATCAATTTGATTGAAATTGAACTAATTTAGCGTAATACTACAAATAAACTTGAGTATTTAAATGTCAGTAGTCACAGACGAGATGGTAAGACCGTGATGTGAAAACTCAATACTTATTGATGATTAAGAAACTTCACGACTTGTATAGACTCAGACTGTTGATGATAGCTTAAACCTTTTTGTAAACTCGACGAACTGTTGATAATTAAGTAATTTCACGACTTGTATAGACTCAGACTTTTGATGGTAACGTAAACCCTTGTTTAAACTCGACGAACTGTTGATGATTAAGTAACTTCACGACTTGTATAGACTCAGACTGTTGATGGTAACGTAAACCCTTGTTTAAACTCGACGAACTGTTGATGATTAAGTAACTTCACGACTTGAATAGACTCAGACTGTTGATGGTAACGTAAACCCTTGTTTAAACTCGACGAACTGTTGATGATTAAGTAACTTCACGACTTGTATAGACTCAGACTGTTGATGGTAACGTAAACCCTTGTTTAAACTCGACGAACTGTTGATGATTAAGTAACTTCACGACTTGAATAGACTCAGACTGTTGATGGTAACGTAAACCCTTGTTTAAACTCGACGAACTGTTGATGATTAAGTAACTTCACGACTTGTATAGACTCAGACTGTTGATGGTAACGTAAACCCTTGTTTAAACTCGACGAACTGAACTGGTCAATCTGATGCTCCAATTTATATATCAAAAAATTGAGAATCATAATAGTTGATAAAAAGAGAAGATGCCTCGCTTGTCCTTTGTCTCCCCTCTCTTTTATGCAGAAGTGAAAGTATATCGTAGTTCTTGATATTTGGAAAACGTTTGTCTTTGCTTGCCTTTTCTCCCCGTTCCCTTTACCGCTGACAAAACTTATGTATTTCCCTCCTCAATAGCTGTTGGAGAAGCTTGTCTAGACTTGTATATGTGTAATATGTAAACATGGTCTTTTCTCTCTTAAAGCGTTCTCAATTATAAAATCAAATCTACTTTTGTTATACAATATTAAGCAAAATGATATACAATGATGAAAATTCTTATATTAATAAGAATTGAATATAAACATAAATAACAATGTATATAATAATTTATATATATAAGTTACGTATGTAACACCTCCCCCCTTTAGATCGAGCATGAGAGAAAAACGATACATGCTCGATTTTTATAACACGGAATAACAAGGAGTTTTTTAAGGGAGATATTACAAACATGTACATTTTTCATAACCCATTCTTATATTTATTCTTTTATAAAATATAGTTATTATTTAAATTCATTCATAAAAAAGAAATGTTTCAATTTGTTTGTAATTACATACATATTTACTGATTATAAGAAAAAATCTAGTTTTTATTTTTTTCTCATTCATACTTATTATAGGATTAAAAATTATAGATATATTGAAACAAAATTTTAATTTTTTTTTTTTTTTTATTTTTGTCAATATTTTAATCATGTTCAAAGTTAAATATATTTCGGATAGATAATTGTTAAAGTTTATTTTGATTTTTATCAATATTTCGAATTTGCATGTTGTATTTAAGTTTGAACCTGATTTGAAGAACATGTCTTGAATTGATAAATTTTCAAACAGCTTGTTATATCCTAAAGCATATATATATATATATATATATCAATAAATTAAAAAAAGGAGAAAAAGAGAGAAGAAAAAAAATATATATATATATACCTTGAGAATAAAAAAAAAATGAAATTTTTATAAAAATAAGGTAAAAATTTATACTTAATAGCCGCAAAATATGGATATTTTATCATACAAGTGGACCACTATTCACACCTTTAATCATTCATTCTTTTTTCGTTCGTTCCTAGAGGAAAAGAAAACAAACTTTGATATCGTGGGAACGAAAGAAATTTTGCTAGTCCTCTCGAGTTTCCGGCGAACCCCGAGTTTCTAGGATTTTGCTAAAAGACCGTGGCTTGAGAAAATGAATTTTTTTTTTTCTTTAAGTTATTCCGATTGCGTTTTCTGCAGTTCCTGTCTATGAGGTATTATTGTTATTAGAAAAACATAAAATAAATTAATCATTTTTATTCTGAAGTCCATTACCTAGAACAGATAACTTGTATTATTAAAAGTACACTTATTATTTCATAATAATTTATCAAAAATGTGATTTTTGTGAAAATCACAACAATTATACTTTTTTTTTTATTTGGTTGGATTTGTTAGTTAAAGGGAGATATGAATGATTGTTATTATTTGCTCTAGATGATTTTTGTTAGCTGTAAATGTGATTTTTTTATGTCTCGTTTGTCAGATTTTTAGTAAAATTTGGTATCTGTTAATATTATGAATTTTTACTTATTTTTCTGGTATAATACGTGACAGTTTAAGTCTATTTATATGTACTATTTTTTGTTTATTTTTCACTTGTATTTTAATATTTCCTTTATTTAAAATTTCTAATACTTTATGTGGTCCTGTGTATTGATTGGCGAATTTGTGAATTTTTCCCCCTTGAAGTAAGAAAACTTCATCCCCTACTTTAAAATCTTGTGGATTGCATTTTTTATCATAATAAATTTTTGACCTTTCTTTTGCAGATATTAAATTTTCTTTAGCAATATTTCTCATTTCATGTAATCTTGTTATTAAATCAGTTAAATAATGATCGTATGTTTCTAATTTTTCGTGTTCTAGTGGTGGATCACTAGATGGTAACCGTGCCAATTTTCCAAAAATTAATTCATACGGAGTACATTTGGTACCCTCGTGTACACTGGTATTGTATGAAAACATAGCGAGTTCTAACCAGTCGTCCCATTCTTCGTTTTTATTTATAAATTGTTTCAAATATTCCCCTAACACGTGATGTGATCTCTCAATCGAACCGTTTGATTGGGGATGAAAAGCGGTTGTTTTAAATTGGCGAATTCTGAATCTTTTTGCTAAACGTCTCATTAAATTGCTTAAAAAGTCTGTCCCTTGATCCGTCAAAACACCTTTAGGTGATCCGTAAATACAAATAAATTTCTTAATGAAAGCATCAGCTATTGTACTAGCTTGATGATTTGGAAGTGCTATTGCTAACGAATATTTTGTAAGATTATCCTGGATTGTCAATATATACTCATTACCTGATTCAGTTTTTGGAAGTGGACCAACAATATCCATTGCAATTTTTTCGAATGCCGTGCCTGGTGTGTCTGTTATGATCATTGGATCCTTTGTTTTTACACGAACTAATTTTTTAAGCTGACATTGTAAACAATTTTGAATGTACTTCTGAATATTAAGTTTCATATTTTCCCAATAGTAATTCTGTCGTATTCTTTCATATGTTTTTGTAACACCTTTATGACCACCAACTGCACTAGAATGTGCTTCTTCTATTAATTGCATATATTCTTCTTTAGTTGGATATTTCGTAATTCCGTTACATATTATTATTTTCACAACCGAATTTTCAAAAACACATTTGAACATAGATAAAATTTCTTTCCAATTTATGTTATTGATCTGAGCAGTTTTTGCTATACTTATTGTTTTTAACTTTAATTTTTCGGCCTCATTTTTTAATGAAATAATTGATAATTTTATATTTTTTAAAATATTAGACATATTTTCTTTTATTTCGTTTTCAATAGGAAGGGCTATGTCGTAAAATGCACCTTTTTTTATATTTTTTGCTAGACCCAATTGAAGGTTTCCAAAATTAGGTAATTTTGCGCGTTTTGCTAAAGACCTGGAGCCATTATCTCTAGGCTCTCCATTAACTGAAATAAAATAAGCGAAATTATCTTTACGCATTGGTAACTGATCCCTACAATCGATAATATATTTTTCCTTCTTGAGGTTGAAATTTGTGCAATTTTTATTTTCTTCTAGAGTGTCTTCTTCTTCTGATGATTCAGTATCTGTGTTTTCATAACCAAGATCAATTTCTTCCTTTTGAGTTTTTTGATTTCGTTTTTTATATTCAAGATCTGACATAACCTCGTCAGAATATATTTCTTTGTCGAATTTCTGTTTCTTTTGAATTTGTTTTTTATTTCTTCCTTTTTCTTCTTCATTTATGTAATCAGGATCTGACATATTTTCGTCAGAATAGACTTCATTATAAAATTCCATTTTCTTTTGAATCTGTTTTTTATTTCCTTCCTTTTCTTCTTTATTTTGTTGATTTATATATTCAGGATCTGACATAACTTCGTCAGAATAGACTTCATTGTAGAATTTCTTTTTCTTTTGAGTTTGTTTTTTATTTTCTTCACTTAACAATTTTTTCGGCCTTCCTCTTTTCTTTTTGAAAAGGGAGGTATTAAAATGAATATCCTTTTTCGGTCTTCCTCGTTTCTTCTTTTTTTCTTCATGCTTATTTGATTTATCTAGAATCTTGTCTTGCTTATTTTTTTCATTTTTGTTTAATGTATCTACTTTCTTCATTTGATTTCTTGTAACGACATTGCAGACACTAGGCAATGTGTTTTGATTTTTTGTACCTGATAACATATTTATAAATATTAGAAAGGGATTAATTATAAGATGAACACCTTGTTCAATTTTTTCTTGGACACTTCTTTGAGTGTATTCTTGATTAACTTTTCGAATATTTGTTTCGATTTCATTAATACTTTCTTGATTTATATTTTGGAATTTTTCTTCATTATTTTCTTTAATATTTTCTTTATCTATATCTTCTTCGACTGGATTTCGAGACAAAGCGTCAGCGTTGACGTTTGTTTTACCTGCTTTGTAAATAACATTGAAATCATACTCTGCTAATTTTAATTTCCATCTCGTAACCCTTGAGCATGGGTCTTTTGAATTTTGGAACCAAACCAAAGGTTTGTGATCCGTAACTAAAGTAAATGTTCTTCCATAGAGATATGGTCGAAAATGTTGAACGCAATAAATAATTGCCAATGCTTCTTTTTCGTACGTATCGTATTTTCTTTCTGTTTCAGTTAAAGTTCGCGAAGTATATGCAACTGGTTGATCTTTGCCTACTTTTCCTTGTGATAATATGCCTCCTATTGCAAAGCCTGAGGCGTCTGTCGTTAGAATAAATGGTTGAGAAAAATCTGGTCTTTTTAAAAGTGGTTCTTCGCAAAGTTTACTTTTTAATGTATTAAATGCCGTTTCTTGTTTTTCAGTCCAAAGGAAAGGAATATCTTTCTTTAAAAGTTCATTTAGAGGGTTTGCAATCTTGGAAAATTGTTCTATAAATCTTCTATAATAACCGGCGAGTCCTAAAAATTGTTTTATATTTTTGACATTTTTTGGTACTGGAAATTTTTGCACTGCTTCCACTTTCTTCGGGTCGGGTCGTACTCCATGTTTATCGATAATATGTCCTAAATAACATACTTCTAACCGTAAAAATTCGCATTTGTCGGGCTGTAATTTCAAATTTGCAATTCGTAGTCTTTCCATGAATTTTGAGAATTTTTCTTCGTGTTCTTCTAACGTATTTGCATAGATAACAACGTCGTCTAAATAGACAAACAATTCAATTCCTTGTAAACCTAATAGTACTTGATCGATTAATTTTTGAAAGGTACTCGGCGAATTTTTTAAACCAAATGGCATTCTGTCGAATTCATAATGCCCATATGGTGTTGAAAATGCGGTTTTATGCGCGTCTCTTGGATCCATTTTAATCTGATGAAAACCGGAAGCTAAGTCGAAAACGGAAAAATATTGAGCGTTTGATAATTGGTCTAACAAATCGATTATATTTGGCAAAGGATAAAATTGTCCTACTGTGCGTTCATTCAATTTTCTAAAGTCTAATACTAACCGCCATTTTTTGTTTCCTTGAGAGTCGTCCTTCTTCGGTACTATCCAAATGGGTGTGTTATATGGTGAATCGGAAGGTTTAATAATTTGTTGTTCTAATAATTCGTTTACCTGACGTGTCATTTCCTCTTTGTGTACAGGTGGAAATCTATATTGTTTTGTTATAATAGGTGTGTCATCTGTAGTAATAATTCTGTGTTTAATAAGATCAGTTGCTTCTAAATACTCTCCTGGTATATGAAATCTATCCGAGTATTTATTTACTAATTTTATAACATGTTCTAGCTCTTCTTTGTTTAAATGGTCTAATCTAAGTAACTTTTTCAATTCTTCTACTCTATCTGTTCCTGTGATATTAAAAATTTTTCCTGATTTGTCATTGTTTGTAAACACGTTAATTATTTCTTCTATTACAATATTTTCATTGTTTTTGAAATTACATTTTTGGTTTTCATTTTCTAATTCTTTAAAATCTTCCAGTTTTATATTAGGAATAGGTATTTTTATAGACTCGTTGCGTGTGTTAAATACCTTTATATATGCTTTTCCTTCTGTATTTGTTACAACTGCGTTGCCTAAGAAAACACCTTCTGCCACTGACTGTTTAGGGATAAAACCTATCTTTTTATCTTTATTCAAAATTTTAACATGAATATTATAAACTGATCTAGCTGGTATTGTAAAATAATCATTTGATTCAAAGTAAAATTTTTGATTATTTATTTCTATGTGTCTTTCTTCATAATTTATTTTTACTTTATTATTGACAAAGAATTCTGTTCCTAAAATACCGTCGTGTTCAATTGGTACATCATTAGATAATAAATTAAAAATTGTCGGAATGCCAAAAATATTAAGTTTTACTTGTCCTAATGTATAAACTGGATGCTCATTAATTCCTGTTAATTTGATGCATTTATTTTTATCAATTTCTTTATCATTATGAAGTGCTCGAAGTTTTAACAAATTTGGTCCTGCGCCTGTATCAATCATCATAGTTGTAGATGTTTTAAGTCCATTAGTATTTACACGAACGTATGGTATTGAATTAGATTTTGCTAAATTTATATGTTCTGTAGGGAGTTTATTATTGCCGGATGCATTAAAATTTTTTAATCTGTCCTCGGAGCATCCTACTGAGGAAGAATGTTGGAGTTTTCCGAATTTTCTACTGGAACTTGCATTTGTTGTTGGCTATTGTTATATATTCTTTTCCTGCATTCGCTAATAACATGTCCCGGTTTTTTGCAATAATTACATGAAATATTTTGATTTTTGTGGGTGAGGTTTGTTGGTGGAATATCTCTGCTTGTGCTTGGTCCTTGTTGTTGTTTTTTTTTTGTTTTGTTGATTCTGATATCTGCTATTATATGAATTTTGATACCTGTTTTGATTTTGATATTGATTCTGATTGTGATTTTGGAATTGATTTGGTGAAGTTCTATACTGGTTTTGGGTTTGATTTTGATATTGATTTCGCGGAGGGTTTTTATAGTAATTTTGATGTTGGTCTTGAGATGCATTAAATGGTTGATTTTGATTTCTATTACTAAAACGATTTTGATATTGATTTTGATGTGCAAAAGAAGGTTGATTTTGATTTCTGTTGTTAAAACGATTTTGATATTGATTTTGAGATGTAAAATTTCGTTGTGAATGCATAAAATTTTCTTGCCTTTGTCCTAGTAATTTATTAGTTTGAAAACAATTTACTGCAAAATGGCCTTTTTTTCCACAGAGTAAACAAGTAATAATCTCATCCTGAGCAACATTTATCTTTCTTGTTTTAGCAAAATCTTTATTGTTTTTAAACAAATATTCATTTTCAATTTTTTGCGTATTTTTTCTTAGTTCATTACGTGATAATAATTTTCTTTCTACTTCTATTGCTTTGTTTACTGCATTTTTAAATGTGTCTGATATTCCTACTCTTAATTCTAATTCTGGTCTAAGTCCTCGCGTAAAACAATCAACAATGGTTTCTTCTAGTCCTGTTTTAAATGTTTCGTCTACTGTATTTTCGTTATTAATTCTGTGCGCATCTAAAATTCTTTCTGCTGCTTCTGCAATTCTTGACCCATAAGATACTACGTTTTCATGTTCCCACATATACATTGCCCCTAATTCCCCTTGTAACTGATATACTGATTTCGCGGGTGCATAAACTGTTTTTAGTCTTTCTGCCAATTCTTGTACTGTATTAAAACTATGCCCTAATATAATTTTCCTTGCTTCACCTGAAATTCGACCCCGAATTAATTTTACTAAATTCTTTTCTACATCTACATTTTCTGGAAGCATTGATTTTGCTTCTACACAACCTTCAATGAATATCGATAATGGTATATTTTTTCCGTCGAATAATGGAATTGTTTCCAAAGCGTCGCGTAAAGAAACTTGCTGGTTATTCGGTAAAGCCATATTTTCTTGATTAAATGAAATTTCAGAATTATTGGAAGATGTGTCACAATTATGTACGGATTGATTTTCAAAATTATCGTCAATTTCTTCTATTAAAGTTTTATTTGATGTAGACTGATTATGATTAAATCCAAATTCTTCTAAATTATCTAAATGACTTTCAATTAAAGTCTTTTCCGCCGTAAGTTCTTCGCTATCACTATTATCACTGTTAGAAGTATCGTCACTGTCAAAAAGTTGAGTTGAAATGAATCCTGAATCCGATTGTTTTTCTTTTTGTGAAAAATTAATATTTGGATTTGTTTTAGTATACCTCGGTGTACTAGTAAATGGTTTTGATTTGATATTAGGAATTCCGGAATTTAAGGATAGTTTAGGATTTTCTTTTATTTTTGAGCGAGTTAAATGTTGAGAATCAGTATTATTTTCATTTGAATTAGACATTAATTTCGAGTTGCATGATACTTAAAATTACAAGTTTTATAAAAACGAAATTATTTGCATAAAAATGTAATAAAAGGAAGTATTTAATGCAAAAGATTTAATAAATAAATATTCTCACTCTTCTAGAAAAAATGTCAATAAACTTGCATTAACAAATAAATTGTAAAAAATATAAATAATTATGTTGTACAGATTCTACCGTACTTTTAAGAGGAATCGAACCCCTATTTACAAATAAACTTTTAGGATTTACAATTGTAAATGCACCTAGCAAATATAAGGGAAACGAACCCTTCTTTACAAATATACCTTTAATAGTTTAAAATTGAAAATGCTCCAAGCTATTACGGATCATATACAACAATAAAAATTTTCTTATACAAAAATAAAGATTTTTAATAATGGTATTAAGGATTTTACTTCAAACATATATGTTTTTATTGACACTTTTAATTTAGTTAGCTCATTGATTAAAAATAAATCATTCGGTAAATTTGAATTTTAATTGAATTTTAAAATTTTTCATGAATTTTTATTATTGACTTATATTTTGATTCTAAAAAAAAATTTTACAAATTTTTTCTCATCGACTTATATTTTAATTCCCGGGCCGATGCACCAAAATTGTGAAGGGCTTCTGTTACGTTCTGATGTACAAAAACCCTTACAATATTCCCTAGTTCCTCCTTTTAAATCAATTTCAATTAAGAACTTGATTTGGGATGAGGATTAAGTCAATGAGAGTACTAAAGTATGTTGAATAATATTTATTTATTAGATAATTATTGTGAGTTGTGAATTTACAAAGGTGATTTTATAAATTGAGTCTTACTTTTGAGAGATGAAAAGATTGCCGTTCGAACTCGAAGATTTGTTTGTTGAAGACAAGCGATAAAGGAGTAGTAGGCTTGAAGTAGATTAGGCTCTGAGTAAACAGACGGTGATCCTAAGCACTGGACGTCGATGCAGGTGATTTTTCGTAGAGATTAGAGACTTCTTGCAGGAGACTTGTAACATGTTTTTCTCACGATAATGTGTGAAATTCCGTTATTATGCGGAATGACAACTTGGATCAATTTGATTGAAATTGAACTAATTTAGCGTAATACTACAAATAAACTTGAGTATTTAAATGTCAGTAGTCACAGACGAGATGGTAAGACCGTGATGTGAAAACTCAATACTTATTGATGATTAAGAAACTTCACGACTTGTATAGACTCAGACTGTTGATGATAGCTTAAACCTTTTTGTAAACTCGACGAACTGTTGATGATTAAGTAACTTCACGACTTGTATAGACTCAGACTGTTGATGGTAACGTAAACCCTTGTTTAAACTCGACGAACTGTTGATGATTAAGTAACTTCACGACTTGTATAGACTCAGACTGTTGATGGTAACGTAAACCCTTGTTTAAACTCGACGAACTGTTGATGATTAAGTAACTTCACGACTTGAATAGACTCAGACTGTTGATGGTAACGTAAACCCTTGTTTAAAGTCGACGAACTGTTGATGATTAAGTAACTTCACGACTTGTATAGTCTCAGACTGTTGATGGTAACGTAAACCCTTGTTTAAACTCGACGAACTGTTGATGATTAAGTAACTTCACGACTTGTATAGACTCAGACTGTTGATGGTAACGTAAACCCTTGTTTAAACTCGACGAACTGTTGATGATTAAGTAACTTCACGACTTGAATAGACTCAGACTGTTGATGGTAACGTAAACCCTTGTTTAAAGTCGACGAACTGTTGATGATTAAGTAACTTCACGACTTGTATAGACTCAGACTGTTGATGGTAACGTAAACCCTTGTTTAAACTCGACGAACTGTTGATGATTAAGTAACTTCACGACTTGTATAGACTCAGACTGTTGATGGTAACGTAAACCCTTGTTTAAACTCGACGAACTGTTGATGATTAAGTAACTTCACGACTTGAATAGACTCAGACTGTTGATGGTAACGTAAACCCTTGTTTAAAGTCGACGAACTGTTGATGATTCAGTAACTTCACGACTTGTATAGTCTCAGACTGTTGATGGTAACGTAAACCCTTGTTTAAACTCGACGAACTGAACTGGTCAATCTGATGCTCCAATTTATATATCAAAAAATTGAGAATCATAATAGTTGATAAAAAGAGAAGATGCCTCGCTTGTCCTTTGTCTCCCCTCTCTTTTATGCAGAAGTGAAAGTATATCGTAGTTCTTGATATTTGGAAAACGTTTGTCTTTGCTTGCCTCTTCTCCCCGTTCCCTTTACCGCTGACAAAACTTATGTATTTCCCTCCTCAATAGCTGTTGGAGAAGCTTGTCTAGACTTGTATATGTGTAATATGTAAACATGGTCTTTTCTCTCTTAAAGCGTTCTCAATTATAAAATCAAATCTACTTTTGTTATACAATATTAAGCAAAATGATATACAATGATGAAAATTCTTATATTAATAAGAATTGAATATAAACATAAATAACAATGTATATAATAATTTATATATATAAGTTACGTATGTAACATTACAATAACAAAATTGTTTAATATATTTTATTTAAAATACACTTATATAAAAAAATATAGGAAATAAAATTTTTGCAGGCATTACTGAATATTTAATGAATATTTTTTATAATATTACGAATTTTTTTCTTACTTATAAGAACAAAAATTTCTCAATTTGGTAAATTACACCGTTCGACAAAAATTAAGCGGAGGGACCGGTGAAATTTTAGCTTATGGAAATTCACGATGTTCAGGGTTACCAATTATTTTTCTTGTGTAATTTTAGACCTAAATTTATGGGATAATGTCAAAAATATAAAAGTAAATATTTTGCGGAGTTTAAGATACATATTCTTGAAAAAATGCAAATTTTGAAAATTAAACCTCTTCCACAATTTTTTATTTTTCACGCAATTTTAATGAATCTTTGCAATCAATCGTATGAATTTTGCAAAATTTTTATTTTTTGAAAAAATAAAAATGCGAAAATGGTCAAAAAAATATTGTTTTTTAATTTTTATGTGATACCATAATTCTACATCTAAAATTATGTAAGAAAAAAAATTGACACCTCTGAGCATCAAAAATTTCGATGAGTTAAAATTTCACCGGTCCCTTTCCTTAACTTTTTTTTTCAAACACAAAAAATCAAACATTTTCCGAAACTAGGACCAAAAAAAAAAATAACCGTATTTATCCGTTTTGCTAGATCAAGTCGTTTGTGACTTTTAGGGGTGGAAACAACCCTTAAATGAAAAGTGACATGATATTTTTGTAAAAAATATTAATTTTTTATAAAACTTGATATCTAGGGGTTTTTGGGCTCGCTGATTACAAATCCAATGTAAGTTTTTCAAAATTCAAAATGACGGATCCAATATGGCGGACCACATTTTTAAAAATAGATTCAATTTGCCTGAAACTTGTTACTCGGAGGTTTCTGGGGTCGCTGATTACGAATCTGATGTCAGATTTTTAAAATTCAAAATGGTTGATCCAATATGGTGGACAACTTTTTTAAAAATAGATTTAATTTTTCTGAAACTCGTTACTCGTGGTTTTTTGGGGTCGTTGATTACGAATCTGATGTCAGATTTTCAAAATTTAAAATGGCGGACCTCATAGAGATGAAGATTACAAAAAATTTAAACATTTCTACAAATGTGTCTTTGAATATTGGACATTTTTTTTATAACGAAGCAAACTTTGTAGTAAGTAAGTATATTCGATAATAGGAAGCTTAAGTTAGATGAATTAATAAATCTAAAGTGATTGTTTAACACTTCTTTTTAAAGTAAAAATATCAACGTTTGACATTATTTTGATATATATACTATTTTCTTTAGCTATGCAACTAAATATCAAAATATAACAAATGTCATTTGTTTTCTGTTTGTATATCAGAATTGTGAGTGTTCTTGAATAAAAATGGATTGTCCTAAACGTAATTCTTTTTTTTATTTTCGCCACATTGGATCCATCATTTTAAATTTTGAAAATCTGACATCAGATTCGTAATCAACGACCCCAAAAAACCACGAGTAACGAGTTTCAGAAAAATTAAATCTATTTTTAAAAAAGTTGTCCACCATATTGGATCAACCATTTTGAATTTTAAAAATCTGACATCAGATTCGTAATCAGCGACCTCAGTAACTTAATGTTAACTTTTGTTAAACCCTTAAGAATTATTTTGATTTTTCGAAAATTGAAAATTTTCCCATGCATTTTACATGGGAAAATTGAGGTCCCCGGCGGCACCAGTTAATATCAAAATTTTGAAAAATCCAAAAATACGTATTCACTTTTTTTCGCATTGGAACAAATTCCGGGGGTGTCATGCCCTTTTCCACGAAAAAAAATTTTACAATGCATTTTTGGGCCACCCTAATACGTAGTCACTTAATACTGATTGTTTCGCCACAGTAATTTTAAAAAACAAAGGTTTTTCGCGCCGCCTGTAGATGGTCGTTTCTTGCTCTGTATGCTGAACTGCCGTTACATTTTTCTGTGCGTTCTGCTCAACATCGTGTCGAAATATCTAAAACGAAAATGCCGTCTTCCTCGGAAAGAAGTTCATTGGGAGACCGTCGAAAAAGAAAGAAGAATTTTGTCGACGGACTTCCGACAAAAATTGACAAAAATCGAAAAAAAGTTAAAGAAATTGAAGAGTTCTCATCGTCGCCGTGAAAGTAGAATGTTCTCCTGGACATTTTCTACTTCATAATCAGCCTTCAAACAGTCGTCGCAGCAGTTCCTCACCAAACAAAGTAACTCGAAGTCTTTCTCGAAACCCCTCTCGGAGGGTTTTTTCTGTCAAACGACAGAGGCAAAAGGAGTCTTAGTCGTGATCAACAACTTTCCGACCGTGAACTCACACGTTTCAGAAGATTTAGTGCAGAGCGTCCCCTGCGAGGAACGTCACATACAAAACCTGGAAACGAAAATAACAATCCACGGAAGACAACCTCCTAAAATTGCTACGAGAGGGCTCGCAAGAGGAGGTTCAATTTGGCGCGCCAATCCACAATTCGATAGCGGAAATGTAGACAAAGATTCTTAAGTTCAGTGTGCCCAAGGAAACCTACTAAAGACCTCATTAAAAAATATCCTATTGCAGAAAATTGTAAAATGATGGGTGTACCACAATTAAATTCCGAAATAAAAACCGGAATGAATGTTACCGCATTAAAAAAGGATACATATCAAGTATCAGCTCAAAATAAACTTGCTGCTTCTATCAGTGCTCTCGGAAATTTATTTCACCAAATTTTAGACGCCAATAAGGGCGATAAGGAACTCAATTCAGGTAGTTTGACTTTGATCTTTTCTACTCTATGCGACGCGGGTAAAATTTTAACAGATGTACAGCACGACTTGTTAATAATTCGCAGGAGTCGGAAAATTGACAAAAGAGATATAAAAAAACCCAGTGTCACGGAATTTAGCAAGGACCAATCAACAAAACAGGGACAAGGCTGCGGGACAATCAACAGCAAAAAATTTAAGCTACAGCGATCCCTCCAAGAAACCATATTACTCGAACTCGAAAAGGAGAGGGGCTATACTAGGGATATCGTTAAATCGGAACCATACGCCACGACGAGGGAGAAACTAGTGGTAAGTAGAACCGCAGGTCTTCTTTTTATCAAAGAGTAGGAAAAAGTGACAACCGATCGTTCCATACTTGGATGCGTCAAAGGTTACAAAATACCCTTTGATGACATACCCACTCAGACAAATCGGCCAGCCGAACCACAACTCTCGATTGAAAAAAGTGCAAGGATACTCAAAGCAATCCTCCAAAAAATAGATGCGGTTACTCCTTGTAAGCCATGCAAAAATTAGCTTTTGTCATCATACTTTTTAAGACAAAAATCCAGTGCTGAAGATCGTTTCATACTTAATTTGAAAAAGTTGAACATGTTTATGACGACTACACACTTCAAAATAAAGGATATGAAATATATATTTGCATATTTGGATATACTTCCGAAAAGTGTTACCTCAGATTTTCTCAAAGGCGGATCCAGACGAGGGTTTTGGAGGGGGCGATATATGAGATAGAAAGAGACAAGAATATAGTGCTATCTTGTTTTCTCTCATATGATAATCTAAGGCTTTTGGGAGGGGCAATCGCCCCCATCGTCCCCGCTGGATCCGCGCCTGGATTTTCTTGAAACTATGCATACTTACGTACTTTGATGCGATGATTACGAAAATCATAATGAAAATACCCGCAAATTTGAATTTCAAAGTAAAAAACATATAAAACCAATAAAAATTACGTTTTTAGCATTTAACTCAATAAATAAGCTAAATTTCAAAAAATAATTCAAATAATTCACATACACAATTTTAAAAGACTGGAATAATAATAACTTTTTAAACCGAAAATACTATGATATTGAACTAATACAAACAAACACAACAATTGCTAAATGCTATGGACTTCCAAAAATTCACAAAACTAATATATACCAATGCGTCCGATAGTGTATCTTGTTAGCTCTCTAACGTATTTTTTATCAAAACAACTTTTTACTACGTTATCTAATTGTATTAAAAAACCTAAGTCACGTAAAAAAATAGCATAGAATTAATAGAGAAATTAAATAATATTCAAATTCCACAAAGGTATATTTTAATAAGTTTAGATGTTACTTCTCTTTACACAAATATCAGAAAAAATTTAGTTAAACACAGCATCGAAAAAAGATATATTGACATTTCTAGACATTCCAATATCCCATTAAATGACTTATTGGACGTTTCGGAGTTTCTCATGGATAACACTTTTCAAGTTCAATGACCAATATTACCAGCAATTATTTGGCACACCAATGGGCTCTCCCATTTCGGTTCTATTTGCGGATATGGTCATGGATGATTTAGAGAGTGATTGCCTTAAAAAACTCAGTTTTATACCTCCATTTTATCACCAGTATGTGGATGATATAATCACTTGCATTCCAATAGATAAAATGGATGAAGTTATTAACATTTTTAATTCATACGATCAACATTTACAATTCACTTTCGAAACTGAACAAAATAAAAAAATTAATTTTCTTGACATATCACTAATTAATGACAACAATAAATTAATCACAAATTAGTACACTAAACCTACTTTTTCCGAAAGAGTTTTAAACTTTTACTCCAAACATCCTCTCGCTCAAAAAATCGCTATGACGTATAATCTGGTAGATAATGCTATTAAGTTGTCACATGAGAAATTCCACAAGAACAACATTTCAACAGTTAAAAACATTTTATCTAATAATGACTATCCTACACATTTTATCAACAAGTTTGTTAAAAAAAGAATAGCAACAATAAAATCACAACTACCTTATAATAAAAACTATAACAATTATTACAGAATGGTTCCCAAACTAGTCGTACCATATATAGAACAATTTTATGAACGTACAATCAAGGATTGTACGTTATAAAAATTGTTATTTGTAAACAAAACAACCTAACCTAACCTGACTATCTATTTTTCCCTACCAGATTTATATTAGTAATAGGGAAATGTGACAAGGCCCTTACAAAAAACCAACTGCATTTTGTTTGTTTATTAAACGTAATAATGGTCGTAACCTAAAAGTTCTATTTGTTGACAGGTTGACAGGTCACTTACTGTCATCACAATTTTCGTGTTCGTTCGCGTTCGCGAATTAAATTAAACTTATATTCGGTTAATAATTTAATATTACAAGGTTTTGTGAGTTAAAATTAACAGTAAATCATAACTGCATCGCGTCAGGAGTTTGTTTCATCTACGAGACAACGAGGCGACGCGCCGCCTAAAGTGTCAGTCAGTGATGTTTTAATGCTTTTGTTATATAAAGCACTATGTGGACCTCGGAGGCAAGCTTTTTCGCCTTGCAAAATTTTGTAATACTCGGCTTCTACTTTCGCCACTCGCCTTTGGCTCGTTGGCTTCGTCTGCGCCTCGTATAGCAAAATTTCGCACGGCGAAAAAAGGCTTATTTTGCCTCCTCGGTACACAATGTACTATTAATGTTTTTAAAAATATTCCTTTTATTATCTGAGAAAAATAATTATAAGTAATTCTCTTAATACTACTTAAACGTTTAATCATACGCAAAATAAAATTGCTAAGATATCTTAAAAAAAACTTTAGGAAATCATATAAATATTAAAAAATGTCACTTTCGTCCAACATTTTAACAGGAATATTAAATTTTTTAAGATTTTCTTCCGTGTATAAAATATTCTTATTTTAGCATTTTAGGCATGTATCTTTTTGGTGGCAAATTCTGCATGTGGACAGATCGCAGTCGACCTTGTACTTGCGCTGAAGTTGTCTCGCGTCATCCAATGTGCCAATGTGATCGCAAGCACTTTAATGATATCGTGTGGGCTCTTGTTACAGTCTTCCAGGTATTACTGAAAATATAAAAATGACTATTAAGAATATAATAGAATACAATTGATGCAAAAAATACATCTATGTTATTCCCTATGGGAAATGACAATCGGCTAGAGCTTGGCCCAAGCTTGGCCAATATTAGACCAATATTAGCCCAAACTTGGGCCGATCTTGAACATCGGCAAATTTCCCATAGGGTTATAATACAAACATCAACGTAGTGCCTATATTTACTTCTTTACAAAGATTACAAGATATCGAATTATTCATGTTACTTAATTGGAATTTAAATCATATAATTATATTTTACAGATTCTTACTCAAGAAGACTGGAATGTTGTCCTTTTTAATGGAATGCAAAAAACTTCCCATTGGGCTGCACTATATTTCGTTGCTTTAATGACTTTTGGAAATTATGTCTTATTTAATTTATTAGTAGCCATTCTAGTAGAAGGATTCTCTTCTGAGGTAAAGTTACTTTCAATGTAGCTTTTGAAAATTATAGTTGACAATAATATCGAAAACTTTAAAAGCATTATGCATTAACTTGACTCTAGAGGAGCAATATCAAGGGCGGCGGAACGCATTTGAGTGGAGTATTGAGTTTTTATAAATTACCCCTCCCCTCTTTCCACTGAACCCTTTACATTGTACCCCATGTACCCCCCTATTTAGTTTCTGTTGAGTTTACAACACAGACAAACAAACCTTCCGCCGCCCCTGAGCAATATTTTTCATGAAATAATCACAACAAATTTATATATGCTAAAAAAACTCATAGATATATAAGCAGGGGCGTAGCTAGGCCAAGCGACACCCGGGGCGAATATCAATGGTGTCATCCTAAAAGCTCAGAGTCGTTCCTGTACTATTTACCTTTTATTAGGGACGCTCCTATTCTTAAGTTATCTTGATTTAGGATGGTTTTAAGCTGCGAATGACAATTTAATTTGGCATAAATATTTTTCTATGATATAATTGTTTTCGTTTTAGAGAAACGAAAGACGTGAAAGAGAACAAAGAGAATTAGCAAGACTTGCTGCACAGGAAGCTGCACTTGGTAGTGATGAAAGACTGTCTAGAATATCTGGATTTCATTCTGTTACAGATAGTGATACTTACACTCAGGTAAGTGTTAAATATCAGTGACCAATTAGAAATACAAATTTTTTTTTTGTAATGGAACTAAAAAAATAGAACATTTTTTACTTATAAAATACTTTAATTATCATTTTAGGATTTACAGTTTTCTTGGTATAGTGCACAAAATTTTAGAAAGTATAAGGAAAATTACAATCAAGGAAAACCTAATGATATAGTGAAACAGATAAATGATTCAAACTATCCCCGAAAAGATAGTAACCTTTTTACATCCAGGCCTTCACCACCTATTATAACCCATACTGCTCCTACACCTCAAGATTCTCCAAACACTACTTTTGATCTTTCTTACAAAGACATGACCTGTCAAGAGGTTTATAACAGAAAATTGCCGTTTACATCAGCTGAAAAATGTACTGTAAGTTACAGAATCTCATTCATTTTAAAACAACTATCTTAATTTATATATATATATAGGTGGATAAAAAACCTTAATTGTGTTACTTTCCAGAATCAATGCAATAATCATGTCAATCAATTTGAAGATAAAACATTTATTTCTACTGATTGGACTTTTCAACATAATGTGATACCTGCAATTATTAAATCTCCCAAAAAAGATATTGAATCATCAAAGTATGTAACAGTAAAATTAATAATTGCTCTTGGAATTTAGTTAAGGGTACTCTACAACCAAGCCGTGAGATTTTTGTTTGGTACAGCCCTGGATTACATGAATTCTTTTAGAATCGTTTATTGTGAAATTCTTCTCTTCTCCTGTCAATATAAAAGCATTTGTTTTTAATAATATTTGGTCCATAAGGATCTCACCCCTGAGGTGGAAAGTAACAGCAGAAAGGAGGAATGTAACATACGGTCATACGGTTCCTGAACCAGCTCGCGCATGATATGGAGGAGGTAGAGGAAGTAATACTGAATAAAAATTACTTGAGGATCATGTCTGTCCGCTGATTGGTTTAGAAGTTATAAGCGTTGTCTGTTACTTTCCTCCTCGGTCTCCCTAAATATACTGTTGAAGTATGTAGCTTTTGTGATTTTCTACTGTCTTAAGTGCGGACACTTTTATATACACTCGAATCTCTCCATACCGAGAAGCTCGGGAGTTTAGAATTCCTCTATTACGATGCTTCGCCTAGAAAGAGGGGTAACCCTACTCTACGATCTTTTATGTCCATCGGTAGTGCGTTAAAGAGAACGTTCGTTATACATCACAAGGTCGTTATGGAGAGATTCGAGTATAGTATAAATTCCTAATTCGGATCCTACTTAATAAAGAAAGAATGACCTTCATAAGTAAATAAATTCACATATCTAAATGTTATTCTTACATTAATATGTTACTCGTAGCGAAGAAAGGTACTTAAATCAAAGGGCAAGTTAACAGGAAAGAGAAAAAAATATATAATTGAAATGGAACATTTAATGAAGAATTAAATCAACCATGCACCGAAAATCGATTTTTTTCTTTTAGGTACCATTCTTCGCAACGCGTCACACATAGTTATATGCACACAGCATTAAAATGTGCTAAAATATTACAGATGTTACATGTTACTGGTGTATTACAAATATGTCTGTAATGCTGCAGCAGTATCCCCACAAGAAAAGGTTGATTAAAATGAATTAAAATGGTTACGAAGAAGACCAAAAACAAAATTGCTTTGAATAGAAAGCGATATTAATATTGATCATATTTCCAAATATTTTAATCCGTTTTAATTCCGTTTGATTAAAATGAATTAAACTGTTGTCAATTTTTACGTTCTAAACAGAATTCAAATGGTTCCACATTTTTTTAGGATAAATCATGATTAAATTGAGTTCAATTCTAACTACAGTATGGGAATTTAAATGTGTACTATTTTTTTTTTTTTTTTGTAATGTACTATTTTGTAATGTAATTTTGTAATTTTTGTTTTGTAATGTGTACTATTTTCTTCAGGAATTAAAATGAATATACATGAGTATAAATGAATGCTGCCCAAAAGAATTAAAACGTCAAAGATAAAAAATGACATTAGATTGAATTGAAAAGGTTCGAAATTCCACGACATTCAGAAACGTCTTTATTTATTTCAATCAACCTCTTCTTACCGAGATTACAATGTTACAGTAACATTCGTAATATTTTAGCAATTTCTGATGCTGTGTGGGCAGATAAATATTTATTACTTAACAGAATATACTCAACATATACAACTTCTACCAAAGGACGTATGATCGATTCTATTGGAAATGATACCTTAATATGCGCTCCAAATAATCGAACAGTAAGGTTGATATATAATAATGACACTTCAAATTCACATATAAATGAAAACAATAGGCGATGCTCTTCAATGGCTCAATGTATTGCATTTTCAAAGCAGGTAAAGGTACAAAATTTATAAAATATTTTTATAAATATTACAGTTCCTTAAAAATTGTACATAGTACATATATATATATACTAACTAGTCGTGATATTTTAACAACTTTATTTTTTTTTTAATTCTCAGTGTCATTGGACTAATGAATTTTCTGTAAAAGATACATTTAAATCCTACGAATCTATGCAAACAAAGAAAATATCAACTACACATGAAAATGGAACAAATTGTATACCAAATATTACGAATAATATGTTGCCCATAAAAGTATCTTTACCAAATTGTGATTTTTCATCAACTGAAAAACAGTATAATGTGCAAACTGAAGATCTATTTTACCCTTCTACTCAAGAAAATATTTCGAATGTAAAGAAGCTAAAACAATTTTTTATGTCTGTCGACATTAGAAGAAGTTGTTTAAAAGAAAGAGAGGAATTTTCATTATACCTTTTTTCAAGTGAACATAAGTAATTAATCACCATTACATATCTATACACCCAGAAACAAGAAACCGATTTAGTTGTATTGAGACCTATTTATTTCTTGTATTTAAGATATTCTATCTTAAATAATTGACCAATTGAAAAATTGACTAAAAATTACATTTAATTCTTTATCTATATCTTATTCGCTAATCTGAATTGTAGAATCATCATAGAATGTCATTGTGTAACATAATCTAATTTGAGTGCATATTTCATTTTAAATACTGCAAAAATCAAGAAAATTAGAAATTTATTTGTCCTCTCTGCACGGAAAATATGTCATTTTGTGCACTTGAAGTTTTTTGCGCCCGCTAAATTGGTCCCTACACCGAAAAAAATTTGAATGTCCTTATTAACCAGGAACCTTTAGTCAATCGTAATGTAGTAAAGTTAATAAGGATTCCTGGTTAATTTAATTACGTACTCATGATTAATTTCACAAATCAGAACATAATAGCAAAAACCCTGAATTTCCTAATCAAATCTACTAGGAAACTTGGTTAAGAAGACCATTTATACTTTATTAGAATTTAATCAGTTTAACACATGTAAATAATTATAAATATAAATGTTTTAAAACAAGTGTTTACTTACACATACAGGTAATAATCAAAACATTATTATAAATGGTCCTTTTAAATTTTAATTTTCAGTGGAAAATATAATCAGGTCTGTATGTAAAATATGTACACTGTAAAAACAAGTTTCTTATTTAAAGACATTTTTGTCCTCACTTTTAAGATGTTTTAGGGTGTCTTAATTTTAAACCAATGAGAAAGCGTCTTTCAAAATTATTGACCAATGAAATTGCTTGAAATAATCATAAGACGCTTTCTTAATGTCTTGTGTCTTAAAATAAGACACTTAGAAGACAGCAGTTTTTGCAGTGTATGTAACTTTTTAGGTTAGGTTGTTCGTATATTTTCTTATTAAAGAGATATAACTTATTAATTACATAAGAAAATATACTCTAATCAGTCAAATATAATTTATTACATAAACTGTTTTTTAAAATTTTCCAAATAAATAAATAATATTTAGGTAATTTTGTTGACAATCGCGTCATGAAAATTTTCTTCGTTCAAACACAGTTATATTTTGGAGATTGAGCATTTGATAAAGTTTGTACAGATTTTTGTTTTTAACGTTAAATTTTTGCAACGTTACATAAATATTACATTTAACTAGGATTTTATCAGAGTCGGCTCCTCTCGTCACTAGGAAACGTAATCAATTCCTAGTTAACGGATACTAGGAATTTTTGTCGGTGTGGGTACAAAATTCACTTTTACCCTCGCTATGTTGAACTCTAGAGCGCACTCTCTAAATTTGAAACAGCAAAAATTCGCTGTTTAACCAGCCCAAAGTATACAGCTGTTTCAA
This sequence comes from Ganaspis brasiliensis, assembly GCA_037103525.1. Taxonomy (NCBI): domain Eukaryota; kingdom Metazoa; phylum Arthropoda; class Insecta; order Hymenoptera; family Figitidae; genus Ganaspis; species Ganaspis brasiliensis. The sequence continues at coordinate 338,205 of JAZKLR010000795.1, read as the reverse complement.
AACAGCGTATATACGCTGGTGAATTAGTGAATTTCGCTGTTAATCAGTGTAAAAATCGCTTTTTGATTAGCGTATATACGCTGTTCAAATTTAGAGAGCAAGATCCATTTTTGCGCTCGCTTTCAATCACAATGGTCAGAATGCATTCTACTTTCATATAAAGATTAATTTTTTTTACATTACTATTATGATATTTGCAGTTCGTGCAGGGACGTAACTGCCATACAGCGAAACCCCGCATTGCGGGGGGGCCTCGGCTTGCTGGGGGGCCCCGAGCCCAATAACCCTAATACAAAAAAAATTTTAAATAAAATTAAAAATAGAAAATATTGCCTGAAATTATTTATATATTATCTAAAAAAATTTGGGGGGAGGGGGCCTCCTGAAAAAATTTGCGTGGGGGCCTCGACATTTGTAGTTACGTCCCTGAGTTCGTGCCCTCAATGACATACTTTGTATGCGCAGATAGAACAAAAACGTATGCACCACGGGCTCAAAAGTGTTGGCGGTCGGGAGAAATTGGGAGAACTTTGGCGTCTCTTGGTTTCCCAATCTCGCTCTTGCTGCAATCACCTACTTTGCGCCCTTGACTCGAAAATAACTATTTTTCAATCGATTTCTTTCTGGATATATTATACATATGAGACATTACAAGTAACTTTTTCATTTTAAAAATTCTTTTGCTTGGAATTCTTTTTTTATAAAAATATAACTTAATTAATGCTAAAAATGTTACATCTTAATGTATTGACATTTTTTTAGATTCAGAATATTATGCAAATGGCTTGTGGATCAAAAGTGGTTTGATAATGTTGTATTACTATTTATTGGGTTAAACTGTATAACTCTAGCAATGGAAAGACCGAATATACCACCAGACAGTCGAGAAAGAATATTTCTCTCTAGTGCAAATTACATATTTACAGCAGTTTTTGCTATGGAAATGTTTGTAAAGGTAAAACTACATTTATAGTTATTTGTTAAATTATCAATTGAACATTTTTATTGTTTATTAAATTTCAAACAATTTGTATAAATATTCTTTCGTGGACCTCATAATGAGCTTTTGTTAAGAGCTTACAAGAGTCAAATATTTGATTGATAAAGATAGTATATTAAGCAACAAGGGATTAAAGCGTAAAGCCATATGTTTACGCTGATGTTTGTGTACGAATGATAGTCAAAGAATGCGCCTGAACGAAATTGGACTAACTTTAAACCCGTGTTGATTACGCGATACTTTTATTCCAAAGGTTCGAACGAGGCAATTTTAAATGCCTGCAAGCAGTCTAAATGCGTTCACTTGTTTGACCGTATGAAAATGGCGTCTTTTTTCACACGGTCAAGCAAATAAATGCATTTAGAGCCTGTCTACAGACATCTAAAAGAGCTATGTTTGTGTCTACAAGATAAAAATTTATTTATATTTAATAATATATATATAATCTCAGAAATACTCTTTAAAATTTTCAAGTTATTCAGAGCAAAATTCATAGAGATATGATCATTTTAGTTTCCCTTTGCACGCATATGGAGTCGAATTTTGATTTTGACATATTGGATCCGCCATTTTGCATTTTAAAAATCTGACATTAAAATCGCAATCAGCAATAAAAAAAACCTTTTGAATAAAGTTTAGAAATCAGAAATCCATTTGTATTTCTCAAAATGATAAATTAATGCAACAGTAATCTTGATCGAGACAATTTACAATTTTGCACAACTTTAAACGTGTTTTTCTCAAAATGTAATTTCAAAAGTCGGTTGACTTCGTAACTTAAAAACTACTGTGTTGATCTTCCTGACCTTTTACACACACTGAGAGAAGTGTGGGACGTCAGACGTCCCAAGAGAGCCCTCTGCAATATTAAATATAGTCCTTAAGTAAACTCGCAATTTGGGAGACCAGAAGTCTCATATCGGACTTCTGACGCCCTACTTTGGGAGCTCTGACTTCCCAAAATTTGTGCCGTTGTTAGCCTGCGCGTTGAGACGTCGCATTTGGTGACTATGACATCCCAAATATAGGTTACCTCAAGCACCAAAGCCAGTCGGACTCCAGAGCACCCTCTGGCAGTGCAGCACTCGACTGACACTTCTCTCAGTGCACTCTTTACATAGGTATATGTATATAATTCGAGATCGCAACCATGTTTTTCTTTTCTTTTCCAATACTGTAACGTATTTTACAGTTAGAAAATGTCCGACTTTTTTACCTAAAAAGAGGTGGTTTGATATCTATACGTTCCCAAGCATGGACTTAAGAATTATATGGACGGAGCACAAGCTCTTACTTTAGATGAGGGGGTAGATTCAGTCGATCGGAAGAGGGAAGCTAGTTGGCCGCTCGCTGATTGGCTGACTGTGTATTCCTGTGTGTTCGGCCAACTAATCTCGGATCCCCCCTTACGGACGAGAGGTAAGACCCCGCAAAGATGTGCTCCGTCCATATAATTCATACGTCCATGTTCCCAAGAATTTATAATTTAAAAAACTAAATAAAAGAAATCGTTGCGACCTAGAGAAACTTATTTACTAAAAAACAATCCGTTTGGATTTTTGATTTTAGATGATGTTTGAATTTAGATTAAGATTTAGTTTAGATGTTTTTTGATTTTAGATGTTGTGTTGAGTTATCATGTCATCGAGATTGTGTTTCCATAAATAAATTGGTTGGTTGGTTGGTTGGTTATTGGCCTTAGGCCCTCGAAGGTCCAGTAGCCATAAATAATATAGAGATATATAGGGACAGATTTCTGATATCATAAAGCTGTTTCACTTTGGTTTCACCATTTATTTAGTTTTTTTTTATTTATATAGTTGGTATGCCACTTGCGTCACGTAACAGTACGTAGGTTCCAAGACTAAAACAGAGCATTAAGGAAATGGAGACAGAAGGATTATAATTCGATTTAATATTTGCTAAGATAATTCGATTATACTGATATATACATATATATAAATATATACATTCATATATCCGCCTATATACCCAAGCATAGAAGCAACTTATGATCCATATATTGTTCAATATTCCAATTTAAAGTAAAACAAATTAAAGTTTTATACTAGAAGCCAGTAAATAATTGATCTTATCGGAACTTTATATAATTGTAGTAGCCTGTCCAAAGAATTTCTTGAACTCAACTATGGTTCTTTTATTTGGATTAAAGCAATTTAATCTCAGTGCTTCATCGGAATTCAAGGCATTAGGATAATTTGAATAAATGAACGAAAGAAATCCAGGTGTATATAGCTACTGATGTCGGATGACAAGAACTCAAGTACTGATTGCAAATCTGATTCGGATTCTTTTATCTCAGAACCTATATGAATATCCGTCTTAACTTCTGAATATATTAACCTCCACGTCATTGGTAAATATCCCAACTTGTCGGAGGTACTCATACACTCTACTAATCCACTGGCGGATAAGAATGCAGAGAGAATCCCTCAAGAGTCAGAAGAAGGCTTTATTTTGTGTTGTTTGAAATCAAGTGCAAGATTGTTTAGTGACACATATAGCATATCATTGGGGCATTGAGAGATTTTTAAAATAAAAGAATGGGCCGCCTTGGCTCTTATATGGTCTAATGGTTCAAATCCAGATTCTGACAGGAGTATTGCACGAAGGGAAGTTCTCATACATCCCATAGCAGTTCGAAGGCCATCGAACATTATCAAATCAAGTCTATCCAGGTGGGTTTGGCTTGCCTTCCAGAATAGGGGTGCGCCCCAATTAAGACATGTATTAATCATACTTTCACATACCATCAACATAACCTCAGGGAAAGACCCCCAGGGCACCCTTGCAAGTACTTTGATAACGTTCAGAGCTCTGGATGCTCTCGTCGTTAGCAATTGAATGTGCTCGTGCCATAGTAATTTAACATCTAGAACAATACCCAAGTATTTAATCACTTTTAAATTTTTGAGGACATAACTACCGATTCTAATTTCGTGCGGATTCGACATTATCTTTCTTTTCCTGGTAAAGATTATGAATTGGGTTTTGGGCATGGAAATTTCCAGCCCCAGATCTCCAAGCCAATGAACCAATGCAAGAAGTGAATCCTGTATGACCTGATTACTTTCCTCTAAGTCGCTATCTGAATAATAGATTAAGATATCGTCTGCAAACATTGTAATTTTAACTTTCTCTGGGAGAACATTCTTTATTCGTCTTAAAGCAATGCTAAACAGAAATGGTGATAAAACACCTCCCTGAGGAACCCCCACTCCTGATGTTCTAGCTCCTTCTTTATTAAGGGAAAAATTTAATGATCTCTCCATTATAAGAAATGAAACGAAATTTAGTAAATGGGTAGGAGTCTCGAATTCCACCATTTCCTCTACTATTTTAATGGGCAAAAGAGAATTGAAAGCACCCTTTATATCTAGGGCCACCGCTACAACCGGTTTATTCTCTCCAAAAGATCTGTAAATGTCAGAAACTAACAAGGCAACTAGTTCAAGAGAAGATTTGCCCTTTCTAAAACCGAACTGAAACTCTGGGAGCCAGTCCTTATCCTCAGAGAGAACTTCCAACCTCCTATAAGCCATCTTTTCGAAAAGTTTTGCCAAACAAGACGTCAAGGATATAGGTCTGAAACCACCTCCTCCCTTTGGAAGAAATTTTACTAAGGTGTCTTTCCAATTTAATGAAAAAACACCAGAGGCAAACATATCATTAAAAATTCCCAACAGAACCCCTTGACTAGAAGTTGGCAATTTATTAATGATCTGATAGGTTATGGAATCCAATCCAAGAGATGAAGCCAATTTGGATGACGACAAAGCCGTATTAAACTCAACCCGAGAAAAAGGTGAATTCATCTCATGGTCCCCATCATTAACCGGAAAAGAATCTAGATGTACTGGTATGTATATTTTCCTTACCAGAGCATCTTGCAAAGCTATCTGCATCCAGAGATGCACAAATTGCTCTGAACGAATTCGACTTGATTGCCCTTAATTTCCTTTTAACCTCATTGTTGGTTCTTTTATAATTAATTAAATTAGCCCTTGATTGATATTTTAGATAATTATTTAAAGCATCTCTTCTCTCATCAACCAGCTCCTCACAATCCTTCGACCACCACAAAGGTTGTGTCTTCCTTTCACCCTTGTTTCCACTAGGGAAGAAAGCACCACAAGATATTAACTCTTGTATAACCCTTTCTATAAATTGAGTATATTTGAAGACAGGAGCAATATCTAAAGTTTCGTTGGAAAAGATAGTGGAGTAAATCTCCATTCTTTCAGAGAAGAAAGATTGCTTATCGAGCAATCTGCCACCACCGGTAGATGGTCAGAACCGCATGGATCTTTATACAGAAAGTAATCGAAATCGGAAAATGTATCGTTAAAATTTGAAATCCGTGAAAAAATATCGGACACTTAGCTCCGCCGGGATTCGAACTCGGGTCTTTCATTTGCTAGATGACTGCTCTAAACCAACTAAGCTACAGAGTCCATGTCGGATATAATTTCACAGATTAAACGCTTCATTCAGATAATTTTCTATTTCAAATTCAAATTTTCCCACGGATTTCAAATTTTAACAATTTAATCCGAACGATTTTCAACTTGATTTAAATATCATTTAATATTCCTAGAATTGTCGAAATAAAAGTCGGTATAGTCGGTTTCGTCACACAAACCAAGTGGACAACTTGCTGGCGACTGAAAAATGTTCCACGTCATAATTCTGGGAAAATTTGAATTGGAAAATGTATCGGTTGGGACAAAGATCAAGTCCAGATTATTTCCCCCATCTTTGGAAAACCGAGTCAAAGCTTGATCATTAATAGGTGTAAGGTCCAATTGATCCACAACATTCTTTATTCTATTTCCTTTTGCGTCAGACCTCCAATTTCCCCACATTGGTGAATCAGCATTAAAATCACCACAGATAACTCTATGTGGTATTGTCCCCTGTCGCTTAAAGAGTTCCAACCATGTCTCAAAACCTGGATTTGATCTTGGTGGTGAGTATATAACTCTGACCTCCATCAATCCAGAAGAAGTTCTAGCATTAAGACCCAAAAAATCTGCGTTATCTAAATCGCCCGGATCAGAAATTATTATGTCCGACCTTGAAACTAGAAATCTCTTATCAGTCAAGATAGCAACACCTCCCCCTCTACCATCTAAACGATCCGATCTGAATGTTTGAAAACCCGAAATTGAAAACTTTTGATGTAGAACCAGCCAAGTTTCAGTGATACAAATTATATGTGGTTTTATCTTTTTGATAATAATTTCTAATCCTTGTTTATTCTTGGTAACGCTTCTTGCATTCCAATTAACTATTCTAATACTATTTAAGTTTACCATTCTTTACATGACAGAGAGAAGTAATCTGTACTCTTCAAACCATCGAATTAGCTGCTTCATAAAATCGACCATAGACGGTACAGAGTATATTAAATTAATCATTTGGTCAGATTCCACCATACGACTGCTGCTCAAGATCGGCCTTGGTTAAATCAGTAATTGCCCCTACTTAATAAATTCAAATTCTAATATGCTAAAATATTTAAGTTAAAGACAAGTGATAATCATTCCGACCTCTATAGTATCGGAATATGCTATTCTTTATGATGTCTGGGTCTCTTTTTAAATTCCTGTTTTTTAGAGGACTCAGGAGACCCTGATTGCGAATGTTTTCCATTTCCTTCTGCACTAAATTCATAATTATTCCTACCAGACTTCGACTTTTTATCTTTAAGGATACTACAAACCGCGTCTCGAGTCTCCCTTGAAATGTTATCATAATACTCCTCAGTACGATCTAAATCATTTCCATGTGAAATCATAGTAGAGGAATGATGCGAACTAACCGTCAAGTCCATTACAAAAAAAATGTAATTAAAGTATGTTCAGCTCCCACAAAACGGGCGGACAGATGCGACGTCCCAGTGCTTTGGTTATGCTGTTATACCAGTACGGTGCTACCGCACGCCCAGAGTGGGAGCTCAGGCTTCCCGAATTTTGGTCGCACAGTCGTCCCATGAGTTTTCACCCACTGCGTGTGCAGACGACCCAAAGGTTACGTCTGGGAAATAATATCAAGAAATAAAGGAGCCTAATCTCCAGACAAAGTCATATTTAATAATATTAAGTATGAGTTCTTAATAATGTAACAATCTTTAGAACTTTTAGTTTTATGTCCTGTGGAGGCAGTCTTATTAGTTGGCGAGAGGTTGACGCTAATTATGTTGTGACGACTGTCAAATTTGATTAAATATGACTTTGTCTGGAGTTTACGCTCTTTTATTTCTTAGGAATATAATATAAATGTTTGACTGAGAGTAAATAAAAGAAAAAATAAAAAAAATTCTTACCCCACCCCCCTCCCAAAAAAATGAATAATTTAGAAGAAAATGTTAGTAGTAAAAAAATGGAATAGCTTTTTTAAAAAAATTAACAATAATTATAAACCAAATACCATTGGTTTCATTATCTCTTTGCATTTATTCTCAAATTCTTCTCTATTTACATTTTACACAGAACATTTGTCATTTTAAATGTACAAGTAAAATTTAATTGTCAGTTTTTTGAGCAATTTCTTGAATAAAATCTTACCTCTTGAATTTTTTGTTTTCCATACATTCATTAACGTATTATACTATTTTTTGTAGGTGATTGCGACTGGTATGCTTTATGGATCTGGTGCTTATTTTACATCAGGTTGGAATATAATGGATGGATCACTTGTTATAATTTCAATAACTGATTTATTAATGTCCTTAATATCATCAAGTAGTCCAAAGATTTTTGCTATTCTGAGAGTAAGAAATTAATAATTTTTTGAAAACAAATATACTCTACAATATGCACAGAATTTTGAAGATACACGTGTATAATATGAATACTTAAAGAATAATAATTCGACAAAAAATTTTTATTTCAGGTATTTCGACTTCTACGATCCTTGAGACCATTAAGAGTTATAAATAGAGCACCAGGATTGAAACTTGTTGTTCAAACCCTTCTTTCATCACTTAGACCCATTGGAAATATTGTTCTAATTTGTTGTACATTTTTCGTAATTTTTGGCATTCTAGGAGTTCAACTGTTTAAAGGTGCATTTTATTATTGCGAAGGGCCAGACATTAATAACGTCCGGAATAAAACAGATTGTTTAGCTGATAAAAGAAATGCTTGGATGAACAGAAAATATAATTTTGATGATCTTGGAAAGGCTTTAATGTCCTTATTTGTCTTATCATCACGAGATGGTTGGGTGAATATTATGTATACAGGTTTGGATGCTGTGGGAGTTGATCAACAGGTATTAAATGACAAAATCCACTATAATTGTGTACTAAGAAAAACCAGTTTTTATTTCTAGACAGGAAATGAATAATTTTAACAGCCGCTTAAATATATATCCATTATATTAAATTACCCGGTCAGTAAATTTGCAATAATAAGTACTAGGGAGACCATCATTGGCAAATTATTGGTTCAATATTGATCTTCTAATGTACTGAGTATAAGCAGTGGTTTCTCTCATATATTTAGTAGCTCAACTCACTTGCGAGAAAATTAAGTAGAGCCAGGCTTGGATAAAACTATTGGGTCAATATTGGCAATTCCAATATTGGTCCAATAATGCGCCAATAGCTATTGGCGCACTAGTTTACAAAAAAAAAAAAATTTTATGTACATTCAATGTCACTATTTTTTTTTATGTACTAAGCTTCTCGTTACTTAAAAATGACATTAAGACATTTTTCTATGAATAGGAGTTCGAAATATGAATTTTTAAAATTTTTTTACGTTTTTTTCGGAGGTGACTTCACGTTTTAGGCCGTATCTCGAGTTACAGAAGTCCGTTTGAGTTTATCTAAGTGTCAAATTAAAGGTAATCAAATTCAAAACAATCGCTTTTAACATTATTTTTTAATCGGTTAAATATTTTAAGTGATATAGACAAAAAAAAATAGAAAATTTGTGTTTTTGACCCAAAATCTGAAAAACAAATTCATTCTACCGCCATGCAAAAATAGAAAACGTCAAATTATGTCCAGTTTGAATTTTTTTACATATATGGCTCACTTTTAGAAAGAAAAAAATGTATGGATGAAAGAAATCTATGGGTAATTATTGAAGTTATAAGCCAGGGTACTGAAATTCTCGTTTTACGCCATTTCGGTATTTTACCTCCTTTTATAGTGATTATGTTGATTAATTTAATGAATACAATATCTAATTAGAAAATGGACTTTTTTCACAAATTTCAAATAATTTTCAGTGCTTTACTAATTCAAATTTAACTGAAAAATTTTTTGGAGTTTTTGACAAAAATTTCTGAAGAGGCATAAATTGATTAAAATCTGCTTTTTTGACAAGTTGAATCAGATGCGCTGAGGTTCAATTTATGTTGAATTTTGTTCGTTAATACATGAAAAAGTTTCAAATTAAATATAGAAATATGAAAAATAAATGATATTTGACTGAAAAATTTTTTGGAGTTTTTGACAAAAATTTCTGGAGAGGCATAAATTGATTAAAATCTGCTTTTTTGACAAGTTGAAACAGATTTGTTGAATTTTGTTCGTTAATAGATGAAAAAGTTTGAAATTTGATATAGAAATATGAAATTAATTATTTTTTTTTAAAAAATATGTCCGCAGCAGCCCTCAGACGAAAGTCAATGGTTTTTCTCCTAAATTAAAAAAGAATTGAACCTCTGTGCATCTGATTCAACTTGTCAAAGAAGCAGATTTTAATCAATTTATGCCTCTCCAGAAATTTTTGTCAAAAACTCCAAAAAATTTTTCAGTCAAATATAATTTATTTTTTATATTTCGATATCTAATTTCAAACTTTTTCATACATTAACGAACAAAATTCAACAAAAATTGAACCTCTGCGCATCTGATTCAACTTGTCAAAGAAGCAGATTTTAATCAATTTATGCCTCTTCAGAAATTTTTGTCAAAAACTTCAAAAAATTTTTCAGTTAAATTTGAATTAGTAAAGCACTGAAAATTATTTGAAATCTGTGAAAAAAGTCCATTTTCTAATTAGATATTGTATTCATTAAATTAATCAACATAATCTCTATATAAGGAGGTAAAATACCGAAATGGCGTAAAACGAGAATTTCAGTACCCTGGCTTATGACTTCAATAATTACCCATAGATTTTTTTCATCCATACATTTTTTTCTTCCTAAAAGTGAGTGTTACGGTCTATAGGATTAAAACAATTTTTGTAGTTGCATCACTACTATGAGTGATCGTTTATTATAATAAAATGACCGTACAGTTTAAAATAAAGAATAAGACTGACTCATTAAAATTGCTTCGCGACCCATACAAAGTAGAGAGCAATAAGGTAGGGGTATACATATGTACATTTTGCTGACCTTAACATCCCTCTCACTAGACAGGGTTTAGTCCCTAAAGCCTAAGTTTTACATTTTTATCTAGATATGGTTTAATTATTATTTTTGGCTCTTCTTGAGGTTGCCTTTCGAATGCTACGACTACAGGGTCATTCTTTATTTTATTCTTAACGCAAAATAAGCAAATTCTTTTTGGAATACATTTTCGTAATGATTTAAATAATCCACATTTATACATTACAAACATTGCGATGATATCTAACCCAGCATATCCTGCTGTGTGCAATATTTCAAAACTTTTTTCTTTCCAATTTTTTATTCTTGTATGTGATTTTATTTGTTCTAATAATTCTAATGTATTATCTATATCTAATTTGGCGTTCGTCAAAGTTTGGTGATCTAATTTTTGTGGTAACGGAATTAATTTATGTTTAAGATTTTCTATTTCATTTTTGTCAAATGGTAATGTGTAGCTAACATTAATGGTTAGAATTTTGTTAAATACTTGTGTTGTGGGTAAATACAATTCTGTGTTTTCTAAAAAGACTTTACATCTTGACCCTTGTATTAAGCTAGCACGATTAATTGTAATTGTTTCTAGTCCATCGTCACAGTTAATGTCTAGGTCAACTTGTCTCAGTGGAAGTATGATATATCCATTACTTGTTGGAATGTATGTTTCTTGATGTAATAAATATGGTGATAAAATACAGTTGGCCAAAGGGTCTTTTCTTAATAAAGTTGCGTCACATCCATTTGATTTACTTAACAAATAGTTTGCCTGTCTCCTTTTACATATTTTATATTCCATTACATTTTTGCAGTTTATTTGATAATTGCCTTCTAATGGAGTGTAAGATCCTTTATATTTTATTAAGAATTCGTGTTCTGGTGTATATCCTAAATAGGTATCCTTTATTTTCTCTGGTATAGGTATTAGTCGAAAAATGTGTCCTTCTTCTTTTTCGATTACTGGTATTCTTAAAATGTAGGTTAATAATCCTTTTATTATTGCTACTTGAATTTCACTTAGGTCGATAATATATTGATAGGTTTCTTCAGTATTTTCGAAATGATATCTTGTTCTGTGTATTTGTTCAAATTCCTGTATAGTGTCTTTCAAGATTTTTGGAGTTAGCAGTTGAGGGTGAACTATTCCGTGTTTTCCTTCATTAATCGCATTAATTGATATATCAATGTCCTCGTTAAGTTCATCAATTAAAAGAGTTACGATCACTAATTTTGAATTTATAAAATTGTCTTTGATACTTTCGTTTATTGTTGTTCGTAGACTCGTAATTAGTTGTAGTTCTCTATTAGTTTCTGTTTGAAGGAAAGAATGATCTAATGACGACGAATCCAGGATTACTTTTAAAATTTTAGTATGATTTGTTAAGATATTAGCAAGTTGATTTTGATCATTATATACTTGATCAAATTGGTTTTTGATATATTCTAAGTCTGCGTCATTAAGAATTCCGAATAAAGGCTTGGCTATGTCACCTACGAAGTTGGCAAGACCTCTTTTTGTACGCCGCCCTCCTAGTAATTTATTTAATAAATCATGTTTACTTTGTAATCTATCAAATCGACCTCGTACTAAATGTATTTCGTTTTCGGAATCACACTGAACTGAACAAGCTGCTTCACTGATTTGGATTGTTTTTTATATCATGTCAAATCTATTGTTTACATTTGTGACGTTTATCCCAATTATTAATTGCCATTCTTCATGGTATTGGTGTACTGCTCCTATGTCTTCTATGAATAGATTTCCTTTTAGCTCAGTGATGTTAACACTTCCATCAATTAGAGAAGTCAGTGTCATTAGTATTAGTGCAGTTACCTTGGTTGTTCGATTCATCATCTGAAACGTTATAAAATGGCATTAATTGGTTAGCATGATATCTAATTTTCTTATTTTTATATAATATTTCATAATTATTATTGTTAAAGATTTGTGTGACAGTCCCTGGACCTAACCAACTTGGAGATAATTTATTAGCAGGATGATTATTTATTAACTTCACATGGTCGCCTATTTCGTACACCGGTTGTGGTAATACTATTTGTTCGTCCAATCTTTTTTTTGATTTTTCTTGTTGAATCCTAATTTTTTTCTTGGCTTTAGTTAACCATTTTTCGTGTCTATCTTTCCATTGCTGAATGAGTTCTGGATACTTTAGAACCGGTGATTTTTCAAGAGAGGAGGGGAGGTTTATTTCTCTTCCAAATGTAAGTTCAAAAGGTGTGAATCCTGTTGTTTCATTTGTGGTTGAATTGTGCGCAAGACTAATGATTTTTAAATTTTCATCCCATTCATTCTGATTATCTTCCATTGCTGTCTTTAAGAGATTTTTTAAAGTTGAGTGCATTCTTTCTATTCGTCAGTTACTTTGTGGGTGGTATACGGTTGTCCTTATTGGTTTGATTCGAAAGAGATTTTCAAAGTTTTCAACTAATTCAGAGACAAAATTTCTCCCTTGGTCGGTAAGAACACTTTTCGGTGAACCAAATATATAAATGTATTGGTCTAATAAACTCTCTAAAATGTTTTCACTTGTCGCTGATTTAAGGGGGATAAGCATGATATATCTTGTTAACTGATCTTGTATGCTTAATATAAATTCATTACCTTGCTTTGTTTTAGGTAAAGGACCGAAAATATCCATAGCTATTTTATCATTTGGATTTAACGGTGTGTCAGGAATGATGCCTTCTGCTTGTCTTTTTATTCGCGTGCTTTTCTGTAATTGACAAACCGCGCATTTTTTGACAAATTCCGTTATCTCCTCGTCCATACCTTTCCATTCTCCCAATCTTTTGGCTTTTTGAATTGTTTTATTTTCTCCATAATGTTGACCTGTAACAGATCCATGAGCTTCTTTTAATATTGATTTTCTTTCTTCTTTTGTAAGTTCTCTCAATTGACTAAAACATACATGAAAAGAAAGGTCTTCATATTTTTTACTAAAAAACTCTAATATTTCTTTTATAAATTTTTTCTCGATTGGTGAAATCAAAGGGTCTCCTAGTTGTACACGAACTATTACCATTTTTTTATCTGTAAAATATTTTACAAGTTCTTCAAAATATTTTAACCATTTTTCTTTGTTGAATGCAGGTAAATCTTTCTTTAGTATAGTTTTCCATAACTTTCCTTGTGCATTAGGTTTAATCCTAAAGTTGCCAATTTCTTTATTTCTTTTCCAATCTTCAAAATTGTGAGTCAGTACGTTTTCTTCATCACATTCTTCATTTATAATTTCATTTCTATTAGTGCCGCTTGTGCATGGTGTGTCGTATGGCTCTCTTTGTGTTTGACATTCTCGCATTTCGGGTATCACATTCTCTCTTTCTTCTGTTGAACTCAGTTCATTGTTTTCTAAATCTTCATCCTGTATTGGAAATAACCTTGAAAGACAATCAGCTGCTTTATTTTCTTTACCTTTAACATATTGTATATCATATTTAAATTCTTCTAAACGTAATCTCCATCTTAATAATTTTGAACTAGGATCTTTTACGTTTTTTAACCAAGTTAATCCTTTATGGTCTGTTTGAATAGTAAACGTTCTGCCTAATAAATATTGTCTCAATCTTTTAGTTGCCCAAACAATTGCCAATAATTCTTTTTCTGCGGTACTATAATTCTGTTCTGGTTTGTTTAATACTCTTGAAATATAACAACAAGGATGTCCATCTTGAGAGAGTACAGCTCCTATTCCTACATTGCTTGCGTCGGTTGTCAAAACAAATTTTTTATTAAAATCTGGATACTTTAGTACTGGTGATTTACATAGCAAATCTTTCAATAATTCGAAATTTGTATTACACTCTTCAGTCCAATCGAAAATAGTTTCTTTTGCAGTTAACCTTGTTAATGGCTTGGCTATATGCGAAAAGTTTTTAATAAATTTTCGATAATATCCAACTAGTCCTAAAAATGATTGTATTTCTTTCACGTTTTTTGGTTCCTTAAAATTTTGAACTGCTTGTATTTTCAAAGGATTTGGTTTGACTCCTTCGCTTGTTATAATATGTCCTAAATATTCTAATTCTGGGCGAAGATACTCGCATTTATCTGGTTGTAATTTAAGTCCTAAAACTTTTATTCTTTCCATAATTTTTATTAAATTTTTATTATGTTCCTCCAAAGTAGATCCAAAAACAATGATGTCATCTAAATACACAAAGCAGACAGTACCTATTAATCCTTGAAAAGCGCGATCCATCATTCTTTGAAACGTAGCGGGTGCATTTTTCAACCCAAATGGCATACGAATAAACTGAAAATGTCCTCTACTTGTACTGAATCCTGTATATTTTCGACTAGTAGGTTCCATAGGGATTTGGTGAAATCCAGAAGAAAGATCGAAGGCTGAAAAGAATTTAGCTTTCCCAATTTGCGATAAGATGTCGTCTATCACAGGCAAAGGATAAGCATCCTGATCTGTGTCTTCGTTTAATTTCCGAAAATTTATAACCAGTCGCCATTTTTGTTTTCCGCTAGCATCTTTTTTCTTTGGTACCATCCAGATTGGCGAATTAAATGGAGAGTCAGAAGGTTCGATAATTTTTTTTAGCAATAGTTCATTTATTTGTTTGTCTATCTCTTCTCGATGACATTCAGGAGGTCTGTATGATTTCACATTTATTATTTTTCCGCTATTCAGTATTATTTGATGACTTGTTAAATTAGTACAAGGAATTTCATTACCATCCAATGTAAAGTTAATGTGATAATTTCCAATTATTCTCCAAATATCTTGTTTTGTGTTTTTATCGAGGTGTTCTAGTCGTGTTTTTGCTCTTAATTCTTTTAACCTTTTAGGTAAATTGTACACCGAAAAAAAAAATTCTCAAAATAAATGGATTCCGCTTAATTTGATGCAAATTTTCCTCTTATATATGGGCACTAAAGTATTACTCTTCAATTGAATGGGTTTTCCTTTTTTGTAAAGGAATCCTCTCAAAAAAAGTGTAATCTTATCAATTTTAGACCAACTTCAAAAGTATCAAATTTATGTACATTAACCTTTTTTATTTATTATTTAAAATAAGAATTATACGTTTAATATACTTTTGTAATGAATATTTAAATAAAAATAAGCAAGAAACATTATTATTTAAGGCAATAATTTAGTGGTTAATCGATTTATTTAAATGATAAAGTATTCTTTAAAGGAGAATCATCTAGGTTAAAATCTTTAAACACTCTCTAAAATTTTTAATATACTTTCATGATTTCTATAAAACAAAAATAATATTTGAATTAAGTATTTATTGTAAATTATTAGAGTGGTTAAAAATCAGATTTTGAATACTTATACTTTGACTATTTTAAATAAAGTTCTTAAATAATTAAATTATAAATAATTTAAAAAATTTTAATTTATCAAAAAGATTAATATGTTTAGAATGTTTCCAAGAGTTTATTATTATTTTTCGCTTTCATTCAAATTAATTAAACTCTAAAGTCTTTTAACGTTACATATATGTTTATATAATACAAAATACAAAATGAAATTACAGAATTCTCTGACAAAGAAAACAATGATCCAAACCTTATTATTTTCTATTGATATAAATAAAAATATGTACATACGTTGATTAATTTCTTGAATTAACATTTTAAAGATTTAACTTTAATTCTACAAATAAAACGACAATTATATTACAGAATATAAATTTATTAATATAGGCTGCAAATTTTGAATAGATTTCACTGGAGATTTTTTTTCATCAGTTATCTATTTTTCAATAATGACATTTAATAATATTTTCAACTAGTTTGAAGTTGCATGAATTCAAATATACAAATAATTACGGGCAACTTCAAGAATCCGTTTTTTTAGAGGAATAATCTCAATTTTTAAGGGATAATCTTAAATATATATAGGAATAAGTTCAATCACAAAGGAAAACTTAAAAGTCGTCCTTTAGATCAAATATTCTCAGATTAATAAGAAAATTCCGCTACGGTGTAGAAAAATAAACTTCTATTAAAACGAAAACGTAAAAGGAATTTAGAAGCGGAAAATTCCGTTTGTATTGAGAATTAATTTTTTTCGGTGTATTCTTTTATTTTATCAGACTTTTGTTCTTGTTCTTTTTGAGTTCCATTTTTTGTTTTGTCTTCAACAATTTTTTTAATGGAAAATCCTTCAATTTTATTTGGTATTATTAAAGGTTGGTTAGAATAATTGTAAACGGGTGCTTTTACAATTCCATTTTTAATCGTGTAAATTCCGCTGGGTATATTCGGATGATTTTCTAGTAAAATGTCTCCATCTTCTTTATCCGTTACTATATTGCAAATCTGCATTTTGTTTTGTTCTACATAATATCCGTCATCATACAAGGGTGTTTTCCACTTTTCTATAATTAGAAAATTTGGCGTAATAGCATATCGTTCATATTTTTGTAAAAATGGTAGTCCGATTATTCCATCCTCTGGTAAAGGGAACCCTTCGTCGACAATATGAAATAATTGTTGTTTGCCAAAATAATTTAAATATACTGCATAATCTGATTGATATTTATCTCTTCCCATACAGAAATTCTTTTTTATTTTTAAAGTCGTGCAATTATTTCGAGGTATTTTATTTTTTTTTATTATGTTAATAGATGCTCCGGAATCTAATAGTAATCTATATTTTCCTCCGTTATCAGCTCTTCCGTAAACAGATTGTAGTCGTCCACACACTGCTGATACTCGGCATTCTTTTCTTAATCCTCGTGGTGTTGAATTTCTTCCTCGGTCATTGCCTGAGAGTTTAAAAATTCCTCTTCTTCGCGTGTCATTCTGATAGCTTCTGGTGGTCTCTTCGGCATTCCGACGACACGAAAATTTGCTGATGTAGTGCAGTCTTTTGTTATATGTCCCGGCTTTCCACACTTGTAACATGATACCGGTCTTATCGTTGACTCTTGTGCTACAGGTGCATTTGATTTATTTGGCACAATTCGATTATTTATAAAAGGTTTAGTTGTTAATTTCAGAGTATTAGGTCGGATTGGAAATCTTGGCAAAATTTTTGTTATTGTTGTGTTTTCTATCGCGATTTGCCTTTTAACTCGATTTGGGTATTCTGATTGTATAGCGTATTTTAATTCGTGACAAATTTTTCTGCATTTATTATTAAAAGTTTGTAAATCTTCTGTGGGGCTTTGTTTGCAATTTTGTAGTTTAGAACGAAGCATTGAAACAGATCCGGTTTGCGATAAATTTGCACGTAATGCATCAAAGAGTTTCGAGTAACTGCTAGTATCTAGATATCGTATTGCTATTTCCGCATTTCCATTTATCTTTTCTGAAACAATGAAGTTTAATAATAATTCCGGTTGGTAACAGTGTTTTCTTGCACATTTAACGCTTGTAATGAAATCTTCCACTCCGCAATCATCTTGTCCTGTTAATGTTTTAACAGTTCTTATTATATCTTTTGCTGCAATTTTTTCCACGTTCTGATTTTTCAATGTCGTTTCTCTAATATTTGGCCTTTCGTTATTAGATCCGGTTGTTCGTCTATCGTCTTCTAATTCTTCTTTGTCCGCATAATTTGCGCTGTCTGATCCTTCTATCTCATTATCTGTTTCTTCTGTGGGATTGAGGCCCATTTTCCTTCCTAATATTGTTATTTCCTCTTTTCTATTATCATTTTCTCGTATCAGTCTAGTCATACCTATCTCTAACCTCGAAATTTGGTCAGCAATTGATTTTAAAAATTCTTCTGTAGTTTTCTCCGTTGGTAAAGGTTCTCCATTTTCATTCATTGTCGTTGATAAATTATTAATTTCAGAATTAACGTCTGTCGAGTCAGTGTTAGAGTCAGTGGTACTATAGTGTGTGTGTTGTGAATCCCTATAAGCTTGAAAAGCCAGTTCAATATTTTTCTTTTTGTCGGGTGTAAAATAAAATTCGCGTTACAATTTTTTGTGTAGTTTTTGTTTATTTCCCTTCACTTGTCCAAGCGGCTACTCGCTTACAACAAGGTTATTCAGGGAAGATTTTGGTTTTTTTTTTTATTAAGGAAGACCAGAGCTTGCGATCACGCGAAGTATAGTCACCGTCCTAAACTGTTCAAGGTTAGCTTTTACCCTATGCAATGGTGGCCGTTTAAAGAACGTACAACCCAAAAAAAGTCTTACTTTTATGAACAGTTTTACAAATTATCTAACTGTATTGTATATATATATATATGAATATATATAAACAATATACTTGTTTTTATATGCTCAAGTGTTTTTTTTTTTTCTTCTTCTGGTACTGAACCTGGCGGAGTGCGAAGGGTGGCCGTAGACACTACTGCTTGGCACTCGAAGGGATTGGTTGGCGTACCGATTTTTCCAGTTGGGTAATACTTTCCCAGAAGTCTTCTTCTTCTGAGTCTTACTGTCTAGATCGACAAGCTCAAGGACTTACTATCTCGATCGACAAGCCTTATTTTGTTTTTCGAAGGTATTCGTAAATTACCTCCGGAGTCTTTTCTCTTATTTGGTTGCGATAGATTCCGTAAAATCTTTTAGTTCGTAATCAACGATAGTACAGTTTGACAAAATCGTCGTTTGTATCTATCCTGGCAGGATCGCCAAAATGTTACGGTCTATAGGATTAAAACAATTTTTGTAGTTGCATCACTACTATGAGTGATCGTTTATTATAATAAAATGACCGTACAGTTTAAAATAAAGAATAAGACTGAGTCATTAAAATTGCTTCGCGACCCATACAAAGTAGAGAGCAATAAGGTAGGGGTATACATATGTACATTTTGCTGACCTTAACATGAGCCATATATGTAAAAAAATTCAAACTGGACATAATTTGACGTTTTCTATTTTTGCATGGCGGTAGAATGAATTTGTTTTTCAGATTTTGGGCCAAAAACTTAAATTTAAAAATTTTTTTGGGACTATATCACTTAAAATATTTAACCGATTGAAAAATAATGTTAAAAGCGATTGTTTGGAATTTGATTACCTTTAATTTGACACCTAGAAAAACTTAATCGGACGTCTGTAACTCGAGATACGGCCTAAAACGTGAAGTCACCTCCGAAAAAAACGTAAAAAAATTAATAAAATTCATATTTCGGAAACCTATCCATAGAAAAATTTCTTAATGTCATTTTTAAGTTTAGAGAACCATAGTACATAAAAAAAATAGTGGCATTAAATGTACATTTTGGCTGTAAACTAGTGTAGTTAACATTGACAATTTTCTGTTAGGTAGTTCCACAAGCGCAGTAGTTCACTATGACATTTACACATGTGTAGTAGTTTTTTTAATATAATTACACATTCGCCAGGTTATGCTTCTGTCTGTCCCTCAGGAGGACACACTGAGAGAAATGGATATTCAAACTTACTATCATGGATATTAAAAAATATTAATTTTAATATCTTTTATGGACACCTAGCAGAGTTGTAGGTCTAGTAAAACTAAGAAAAGTGGTATATTCCCGACATAAAAACTGACGCGACTACAGTTGAAAATATTTGCAATTTTTCTTTTTTTCTATTTCTTAAACTTTGACAAAGTTTTTGCAACATTACTTAAAATTAAAGATTCTTTTTAACACAATGTTTAGAATCTAAATTCGATTCCACGTCCAATGAGCTATTTTTGATTAAAATTTTATGAAAATTTACAGAGTTGTATGGATTTGAATTTTTTTTTAAATTTCCATGTACAGCTATCGTCAGATATGCTTTAACATTTTAACACGTAACTCTATAGAAATTTGTTAAAGCATATCTGACGATAGATGTACGTAGCTGAGGTGGAGTTTGCATAAAGGCGCGTAGCGAAGGATGACAATAATATATCAAAATTCATTATACTTATTTAAGTATTTTGTTTATTAACCATTATTCAGTACTATACAAGACAACAAAAATTAAAAATTTGTGTTAAAAGTGTTTCATCATCTTCCGTTTACATGATTCGTCACTCGTTAGTCGTTGCTCGCATTAACGACCAGCAATAATCAGCACGCATTTAATGAAGAACTTTCTTTAAGGTAGTATTATACTTTGTAAGCTGTCAAAGATGACTTTAAAAAACAATTTTTTTCTAGATGATAATTTTATTTAAAACAATGACAGTTTTTGCATCATATTTTTGACATTTTTGTCTGTCAAAAATGAAAAAATGAAATATTTTTACTGTGCCTGTTTCATCACTAGAGGGCGCCAAAATCAAGATAAAAGAAATAAACTATAAATCGGCGGACAAGCTACAACCTCACAGAAACATCCGATCTGAAAAAAATTCAAATGTGGTTTAAAAGCTGATACATGTGGTTAGTTCTTCCTGTCTCTTTCATCACTCATCATGCCCAGGTTTCCAGAAAGAAATACAAATGTGAGTGAAAGAAATAGATTTTTATTAACATGTAGCACTTTATTTTCTCGTATGCATTCAAAAGTTCTTGCGCGTCTTCAACGTAATCAGGGCTCTTATTATTTCCAAGGAACTTTTTATACAACGCTATGAAACTATTCCTGGCTAATTTTTCCTCTGCATTTGACTTTCTCGCGAATTTCTAATCTTGCATAAGTTTTCGAATCTGAGGTCCGACAAGGACCTCAGATTAACAACTAAAAATTAACAACTATTTAATAAGAAGTAGGAGAGAAATACAATGTCAATAAATAAGAATCACATGTTATTATTACCTCTTAGCTTTGCATCACTCAACTTAGGGAACGTAACTTCTTTAAGGTGATGAAATGCTTCGCCGTCGACTCTCAATTTTTTAAAAACTGCTTCGCGTATCCATGTTTCAAAGGTAGTGGCAGTTGGATGGCATTTTGGATTATTCCACTCACAAACATACACTACGCATTCTTACTATTTTTGTGAGTTGTATAGTCGTATGCATACGAGAAAAGAACTGCTATGTGTTAAAAAAAATCTATTTCTTTCACTCACATTGGCTACCCACGCATGATGCCGAAATGTGGGAAAGCCAAGAGGGTGCCGCTGGTGACATAAAGCCCTCGCTTATGTAGAAAAGCGGGAACCCCCACCACCTAACTCTCCAGCTGCATCCTATAGGGAGAGGGAAAGGCATGTTTGCACCACAAGGAAAGAACCCTCTTAACTTTTAACTCCATTAAAAATTTTATGACAGATTACATCAATTCGTTCGATACACATTTGCAGTAGTTTTTAATGATATTTGCACATGTGCCGTCATTTTCTATGATGGTTACACATTCGTCGTAGTTTTGTTAGATTGTAGCACATGCACAGGATTTTTTATGATAATTACACAAGTGCAATAGTGTAACCATCATAAAACACTACTGCACATGTATAACCCTCATAGAACACAAAGGAAAAGAAAGGGTACAAGGTACAAGAAAGGATACAGAAAGGGTACAAACAATAGAAGTAACAATACAATCTTGTAACTTTTGGACTAAAAGTGTAGTTAGAACCGAAGAGAGATTGTTCACTCCGAATAGTCTTAAATAAACTCAACGTGAATAGTTCTGTATTTTAAAATTAGTAAATATTCGCTAGTACTTGTTGAAATTTGCTAATAGTTGTTGATATTGTATATGGATACGCTTCTAATATTTCTTGAGTCGTGTTAAATGAAATTGTAAAGATTCGTACTAACTCGTCGAGAATCCTTCTAAATCGTAAATATTCGTGCTAAATAGTTGAGAATTCAGTTAAATCGTCTAAGGTTTGCGTACACTGAAAAAACAGTTCGGTTAAAATCACCGGAATTCCAGTTAAGCTCTATTTTACATGATTTTCTGGTTATTTTAACCAGAATTCTGGTTAATTTTCTAAAATTTGTTTGTATTCAGCATATTCAAAATGAAAAGTCTTTCAAAATTCTGTTGAGTGTGATGAGAGATCTATTCAATAACGATATAAATCGCAGTTCACTATCGATATATTCGATTCACTGAGAAACTTTTGATTTTTATATCTGTTTTATTGCTTATCATTATGTAAAATAAAATTTAAGAATTTAGGGATAAGCGAGGTGCTTCGCTTATCAATATAAAATTATTATATTGATTAAGAATTATGCGTTTTAGACGTAGCTGCTGTCTTTTTTATAAGAAGTCGTAAAAGTGTTATAATTTCATTAGACACATAATAATATTGCTTCTAAAAAATTTTAGAAAGATGAAAAAAAAATTGTAAGCATTCTAAAACTTTATTATTAAAATTGAGATCACTTGACGCTGTAGGTGCGCGCGCAGCAAAAAGAAAGATCCCAAGCAGCACGTAATATTACATGAATATCACAGTGACATCATATTGTAATATTCGTAATATTACAGGGTGATATTACAGTGATATTGACGTGATATTAAAATGTCCGCCTCAAGGTAATATTACAAGTAATATTACAGTGATATTGAGGTAATATTACAAATATTTATTTATTTCAATATTTATTTAACATATTAAATAAAATATTTTAAAAAAATTTGGCTCACTCGGGGTTCGAACACGCAACGTTCGACACGACGTGAATACGCCTTGTACCTCTCGGCCATCTAGTTCTTGGAATCTATTTCAGAAAGTGTTCTTCATGTAGTACCTTAAATTTTCTTTGGTACAATATGAAGAACACTTTCTGAACTATATTCCAAGAGCTAGATGGCCGAGAGGTACAAGGCGTATTCCCGTTGTGTCGAACGTGTTGCGTGTTCGAACCCCATGTGCGTCGGATTTTTTTAAAATATTTTATTTAATGTAAAATAAATATTGAAATATATAAATATTTGTAATATTACCTCAATATCATCGTAATATTACTTGTAATATTACATCAATATCACTGTAATATTACTTGTAATATTACCTTGAGGCGGACATTTCAATATCACGTCGATGTCACTGTAATATCAGCCTGTAATATTACGAATATTACAATATGATGTCACTGTGATATTCATGTAATATTACGTGCTGCTTGGGATGGCAGTATTTGTTTAATAGGTCAGAGATGCAGATTTAAGTTATATACTACGATATGTATATACACTAGAGTCTCGATCGAGGCGGGAGCATGGGGATGGGTCTGCCTCGATCGAGACTGTCCTTGAAGCAAGGTCACGTATACAATCAGGACCGTACAAACTGTTTCAGGCATAGCCCACAATTAAAAATTTCATGTCATTTTTATTGTTTGAAACAAGCAAATAAATAAAAGAATAACTAAATAATGAATTTAATATAAAATTAATTTTAATTTTCCCAGATGTTTAATATTTTTTCACAGTTTTCAAAATTTAAATTAATATAAACTTAATTATCAATGATAATAAATAAAGAACTAATTAATTAAATAATTTAAAAAGTTAACAATAGGTAAATATATGTAAATAAAATATTAATTTATTATTATTTTGATTCAGAGAAAATTTTTTGAAAATCTTGCAGAATAATTACAAAGAGTTAATTTTTTACATTTAATTTAAATATAAAATTTTATAAAGATAAAAGTTATTTTCATTAACAATGTAAAAAGTCATAGTAAAAGTATAAATGTAGTGGGGTACTGTGAGTACATCATTTTAGTCTGCTTCTTACGCGCCTGGTCTCTGACGTTACACTTCCCTCTTTCTTCGCCCGTCTCCTCGCCACGGAATAAAATAAATAGAAATTAAATCATACGTCTCGATCGAGACTCCAGTGTATTACGCATACTTAAACCTAAACAGTGTCGGATCCTGGGTCAAAATTACATTTGCATGGGAGAGAGAGACTCTCTCTCTTTCTCTCTCATATATGACCTCTTCCAGAAACCAAGTCTGGATCAGCCACTGACCCTAAACTACAAATATAGAAGTATATGACATTTCGATGACGTCGAATAATCGCACGCGTAGTCGTCGCTGGAATAGAATGCTTTAGCTCTTCTTATACATATACTAACTATAGCAAAAGTTTTCTTGTGATTTGAGAAGTGGTTTTTTAGTATATTGAAGTGGAA
Organism: Ganaspis brasiliensis; assembly: GCA_037103525.1. Lineage (NCBI taxonomy): Eukaryota > Metazoa > Arthropoda > Insecta > Hymenoptera > Figitidae > Ganaspis > Ganaspis brasiliensis. Next base: position 313,860 of record JAZKLR010000795.1, on the reverse strand, counting down.
ATGATACACTGAGAAACTTTTGATTACAGTATTTGCTTTTTTGAATTTCTATATTTGTAATATTTGTTTACCTTGTTTTTTAAACGCCAGTTGGCGCAAGATCGCCAATACTGTCAACCCTGACTGCACATGTAAAACTGACATAGAACACTACTGCGCATGTATAATTAATGTTAAACTCTTTCTTTTTGTGTCTCATAGATAAAAACTAAACTATTGCGTTTTTAAGACTGTAGTTTCAGTATGATCCAAAACTAAATTAGATCTCTTGGTTTTGTTTCAGTAGAGTCGAAGCCTGACCAGTGTGTGTGTCTTTTACTTTGGTTTCAGGATCATACAAAAACTGAAAAATACATAATTTTTTGATGTAGATTTGTTTTAGTATCGGTCCCTTCTAAATACTTAAATATTATATTATTAATTCTTTTCATTTATTTCAGCCCATTGAAAATTACTCAGAATGGAGATTGTTATACTTTATTTCATTTATTTTATTGGTTGGATTCTTTGTTCTCAATATGTTTGTGGGTGTCGTCGTTGAAAATTTTCATAGATGTCGTGAAGAACAAGAAAAAGAAGAACGTGTTCGAAGAGCTGCTAAGCGTGCCTTACAAATGGAAAAGAAAAGACGCAGTATGTTGAAACATAAGATTTTTTGTATAATCATAGAGATTACATTATTATAATTAAACCCAAATTATACATATTTATAAAATCTGCTCATCTAAACTTTAAAAACTCGAGACCAATCAATAAACTGAACTTCTTTAATGTTGCAGAACTGCATGAGCCCCCCTACTACAACAACTATTCAAAGTTGCGCCTTTTTATTCACAATGTTGTAACATCAAAATACTTTGACTTGGCAATAGCTGCTGTAATTGGATTAAACGTAGTTACAATGGCATTAGAGTTTTACATGATGCCAAAAGCATTAACATATGCTCTAAAAATTTTTAACTACTTCTTTACTGCTGTTTTTATACTTGAATCTATAATGAAACTTTTAGCCCTTGGACTACATCTGTATTTAAAAGACAAGTGAGTAATACCTGCATGTAAGAAATTTGGAAGTTAAAAGTTACTATGGAGTAGAAAATAGAATGATTGGAGTTAAAAATTTTGTGTCAAAATGATTTTTTTAGATTTTCAAGCATCTTTATTTGCTATAAATGGGGTAGAGATTTTCTATTTTAGTGTTTAAATTATAAAAAAGTTTTTCGTTTAAATTATGAAAATTGTGTCAAACATATTATAACAGTTTATGATCTTGACTTTGTCAAGGTAATATACAAGTTTTTTGCAAAAATATGCTTTATGACCTACACTGTTAAAAATGTCTGTATTGTGCTTCATATACATGTATATGAAATTTAATTCAATTTAAAATAGAATTAAATTAAATGTAATATAAATTATCCTAAATTTAATATGCTGTATACTAAATTATATAATTAATATTGTTCTTTTTTAGATGGAATCAGCTTGATGTAGGAATTGTAATATTGTCAGTAGTCGGAATTGTTTTAGAAGAAGTTGAATCTAAAATAATTCCTATAAATCCTACAATCATTCGAGTTATGCGTGTCTTACGTATTGCAAGAGGTAATTTATAATATTAATTTATATTGTAAAGTTAAACACGGTACATTAATTAGAATTAAAATAATAAATTTTTTTGGTACACTAAAAAAAACAAGTAGATTTGACTACTTTTTAACTACTGTCCGTAATTCAATAGGTCTTTAACTGAATTGAACTACATATTTATATATATATGTTACGGTCATTCTCGATTATTCTCGAAATCAAGAATGACCGTAACATATATATTATAACTATTAAAAATGTAGTTGGTAGCATGAGATTTTTAAGTAAATTTTACTGCATTACAGTACATAAAATCTTTACATCACGGTACATAACACTGAAAGCGTATACACCACGGTACTTAACTCAGGCCTAAGACAGTAAGCTAAGTAAAATCAGAGCTTAAAGTCAGAGAGGGACGTCTTGCTTACGCTCCGCTTTTTACTTATCATAGTCTCTTAGTCCTAAGGGAGCGTTCACATATGACGTCACGCTATAAGGGGGAGGGGGGGTCTTGATCAAACGTGACAAAACGTGACATGGGGATGGGGGGGGTTGTCCTAAACGTGACGTCACGAAAATTTTTTTTAATTATCGAAAATTAATTTAAACTACCATTTAAATATGGTAAGCGCATCAAATAATTTATCGCAGTATTCTCCTATTTTTTTATATGAATTGTTTAATACTTAAAGTTCAAAGTATATGATGTGAACTGGTCCTTAATGTATTTATTGTTGGAAAAATAAGAAAATTCTGTAATCACAATGTAATAATTTATATTAACGAAATATCAGGAATGAAAATGAATGAGTGCAAATTTAAAAAATACGGAAAAAATGTTTCGGGTGACTTTTACTTTATTTATGATAGACCTCAGATTAAAGTCGCAAATACAGAATTAAACTCATATTTTAAAAAAATTATTTACATATTTCTGGTAAATTTGAGCAAAATTATCAGAAACATAAAAATAAGTTTCTAAAAACTAGAGTACAATTTTTCACTTGAGACTTTAATCCGAGGTTAATCAAAAATATGGTAAAAGTTACCCACAAAATTTTGAAATATTTTTTATTTTCGTAATAAACCGATTGACAATTGTTAGTTTAGAATTTTTATTATTAAAGTTAAAAAAATTAATACAAAAATAGGAGGGGGGGGGTCAAGAAACGTGACTTCCATTTAGGGGTAGGTGTTTACTCTTACGTGACAAGACGTGACAGGAGGGGGGGAGGGGTCAAAAAGTTGGAAAAAATGCGTGACATCATATGTGAACGCTCCCTAAGTTAAGTACTGAAGGGTACTTTTTTTTTTTTTAATGAAGCGCCTTTGCTTTGGCAACCTGAGATTGCGAGAAGCAGTATACAATTTTCGATCAAATTCGATTCATGTCGTGAGATTTCGGGGAAAAGAGCGGGCTCAAAGGGCCAGAAAGAGGAGAGGTTGTTGGATAATAGGTAGAAATCAATAATTTTATAAATGCGATTCCTTCCGTGTTTCGTCCTTATCAGTCGTGATTTCGATTTAGAAAGTTCTTTGCCATATTTTTGAGTTAGTCGCCCACAGCACCAGGTACAAATTTTATTCGTTTTTCTTTTTAAATTAAATAGTAAATTAAAGGTTTCTTTTAGAGTTTTGTTTATAATTTTATAATATACTAAAAATACGTTTACACCCCGGTACTTAACTTAGGCCTACCTAAGTCACTAGCAAAACTCCCCACTCCGATTTTAAACTCTGCTTTTACTTATAGCTTAATATCTTAGGTACAGATTTTCGAATTTTTTTTTATTGATGAAAAACAAACTACGTAATATCCCACATCGAATCATGCATTGATTATAACTTCATCGTAATAAAAAACACAATATAATCTTATTTTTAATTTTTAAAATGCATGCGATAATCTTTAACTTTAAACTCGTTTTTCCTAAATTTAGGGGTTTAACACTTTTAACTTTGAATGCTTATAACTTTGTGAATTTTTTATCTAATGAAGAATATGGTTATATAGATAAGTTCAATAGCTCTCTTTTCATATGGACGTACACATTTAGTTACGTATTTTAAGTCAGTGTTATGTACCGTAATGTAAATGCAATATTTGACTTTATTCAAAGAAATCGTAACAACTAAGATTCAAGTAGTGTCGTTTCCATTTCAATTCTGTCAGACTATGTATGTTGAAGTCGGAGAATCATTTTCCATTGAAATATGTTATTTTTCAGACAATTTTAGACGACACCTATTTTCCCGTTTTGGTGATATTACAAGAAAATAACGTTAACATTTTCAAAATTATTTTATCTTTTTTGCTATTGCTTATATTAAAATGAGCCTTTCTGTGTCTAATTAGGGTTTTCATGTTCTTCTAAATTCCATAAGTGAATTTAAAATATTTTCATATTTAACAAAATAACGGCGTTTTTTCGAAAAAAATTTAAATGTTTTCAAAAACCCCAGCTTTTTTTCTCTCGATTTTTTTTCTAATTTCTGAAGGTTTAACGATTATTTTCTATAAGAATACATTGAAGTCTCGTTTCCTGGGGAAGAATTAAATTTTTTGTTATTTTTAAGAAAAGAAAATTCAAAGTTTCTTCAAACCCGGTAATAGGTACAACAAACTTCCAAATAGAAAATATGTTTCTCTTAAAAAGTAGAGTAAAAAAGTCTAAAGTCTTATATCTCTAACTTGCGAATCTTTTGAATTATTAATTATAACACCCCGGGAAAAAAGGTTTAGATATAATCAGATATAATTGATTACATATAATCATATCTCGATTTTGTCTCTATCTGACCAGATATAATTAGATCTAACCAGATTAAAAAATTTTAAATAAATAAATAAATTTATTGAAAATTACAAATATTATTAAAAAATAAGAAGTTGGGTGATATAATTAATAAACATTTGTAATAAATAATAATAAAAAAAAAAAATCGACTGACCCGAGACTCGATCCCGCACTGCCACGACTTCTAGTCAAGAGCTCTAACCCCTGCTCCACACATGGTACTTAGAAATATTTCTTGTTAGAATGTATATGAATCAGTATGAGCGAGATTAAATATAAATAAAACTACATCTAATCATATCTAAACTTTCTTCTGTGCTTTAAAATTATTAGATTTCAACACATATTTTACTTTATATACACAATTACACATCTTATATATATCTATATGTATATTTTAGGTATATTATTGTTCAATTTTAAATTATAAATTAATTTGATAATTTATTTATAAAATGAAATTATGTAACCCAGGCGCGCAGCGACGATGATTTGAGGCTTTATAAAGCTTGACTGAGGATTGGTCAATATTGATTGAGGATTGGTGAGTCGGAGGAAGCAAGACTCGTCCAAGCTAGAATGTAACAGCGATTCAAGCCTGACGCTCCAAGCTTGGTTGAGGATTGGAGTCCAAGACTCAATCAATGTTCGGAAGTCCGATTATAGCTTCGTCAAGCCTGATTCCACTGTCGCTTACAGAAGACAGAACGTTAAATAATTATTAATATAATAATATTCTTGCTGTATTATGTTGTTAATAATGATAATTCTTATAATAATAATAATAATATTATATTATTATGAATTATATTATTATATTATTTATAATTATAAATACAATAATAATATTATTATTATCATTTTTTCTTAATTACTGTACTGCTGCAGATTATCATAAAATTAATAAAATAAAAAAAAAATTTAATGTTCATCTATAATTATTTAAATTGATATTCTTCAGATTGTTTTTTTTATAATTTAAGATTAATTGCACATTTACACACTTAATTATTATCGACTTAAGATTAATTAACAATTTTAATACATATAAATAAGGAACCTTTTTTTTACATAATAGTCTTTTCGATTATAAACACCATCGTGGGAACAGAAAAAGCGGTCTCAATATACCGCCAAAAAAAACTATTCCTCGCCCTTTTTAATGAAGGAATAAAGGATGTGGATGGGGATTTCTGGGCCCCTTCTAATGTCACTTTATTTTATTTTATTTTTTTTTATTTTTTTTTTTTTTTAAACAAATTATATACATCGAGATACCGAGAGACACATTAAAGAAGCTGTAATAACGCAAAAAATTACAAAACAAGAATTAACTTCCCAATCATCATTCGCTTATACAACTTTAGAATTTATAAAACCACTATTCCTCATCAAAATTTGATGAGTCTTTTTCGGGGTTCAACCACCAGTATTTCTGAAAAAGTTGTTTGTAGCATTTTTCTCCCCTACTCCGATAAAACTCGGTTGAGTAACTTAGAGAAATCTCCGGATCGTCCCGTACGTCGTTTGCATCAAATTTGATCTTCCTATCTTTTACGTGTCTCGAAATGTGATAAAGAATAGGCATGTTGTTATCGTCTTGTATAAATCCACGTTTGTCCAAGTAAGTGAATGTCTCGGTAGACAAGTGGCCCTTGTCCACGAGCCTTTTCAGGATAACATCTCCCTTGCGGAAGGGTAACGATATCAGAGGGTTTACCCGGTTATTGCAGGCCTTAGCGATATGATCACGCTCTTAATTTTTCCATGGTTGGGGGGGCAACCCCAAACCAAATTGGGCACCCGTATGTTAAAATGGGTCTAATTAACAACATATAACATATTAATTTAACTTTCTTGTTCAATCTAGTTGAATAAAACAAATTTTTATGAATCAATAATGCATTTTTTGCCTTCCTTATCACAGTATCCACGTGTAGATCAAACTTAAGGCGATCATCCAGGACGATCCCGAGATATCTCGCTGTTCTCCCGTGCTTAATATTCGTTTCTGGATTATCCGCTGATGTGATTGAGAAATCTCTCCATACTCTTCTATACTTTTTATTGACATCATCCACCAATGGCCTGAACAGTATCGTCTCTCATTTGTCAACATTTATCTTCAGCTTCCAGGCTGCTAGGAATGCACTCACATTATTGAACAATGATTGAAGCTCGGTTTTTGCTTTAAACAGACATCTTTCTATTATGTAAATAATAAGATCATCTGCAAAGCCTATACCCTTTTTTTTGTCTTCATCATCGTTCAATTTGTAGGATCTCAAAAGGTCGCAAATATAAATGTTGAACAAAATCGGCGAATTAACCGAACCTTGTTGCAGGCCATTGGTGAGATCAATTATCGAGCTTCTCTCTCCTCCCGATGCATTTACAAACAACTTTCTCCCTCTAATCATGTTATCTAACACTTTCAACAAATATGGCGGACATTTTTTCTTTTTCAACCTAAACATCAGACCGTTCAGCCACACAGAGTCAAATGCCTTCTCCACGTCGATGAGGCACGCAGCGACAAATTTGTTGTCGCTGAGCGCCTCAGCGACGTCAGAGACAAGCTTTGTTGTGGCATGCACTGTAGAGTTCTGCACTCGGAACCCATACTGTTCCTGTGGTATCACTTTTTGTTCTATTATAAATCTGTTCAAAGAATTGTTTATTACTATTTCAAAGAGTTTTCCCATGTTGGACAAGAGGCTTATGGGCCTATAACTCTCCACTTCGCATGGTTTCTTCCCTTTTTTTAATAGAGGGATTACCCTCGCTGTCTTCCAGCTCTCAGGGAAATAACCAATGTTTAGTGAATTATTGAACAATATTACCAAACTTCTAATCACACTCTCCGGGAGATTTTTCAATGCAATATTCGGAATCCCGTCTGGACCCGTTGATTTTTTCCCATTTAATTTTTTCAATAAGAATTTCAAGCTAATTGTGTTGCAAAAAAATTTTCTATCCAGATCAAAATTAGGATCTGTTGCTAAGTTATTAAGGTCAAATACAATCAATGGTTGATTTACCCTAGAAGAATATGGATTATCATTTATTGTATTATTAACCAAATTTTCCAAACTAACACTATTTGAGAATCTCTGTTTATTATTTATGTTAGCAAAATACGTAGCTAGTACATTTGCTTTATCTTCCGGGCTCGAAATGATTACCTTATTTTCGACTGTTGGATACTCCTCGACCTCCAGGCTCAGGCGACTCAACAAATCCGTATTATTTTTTGGTATAAATAAATTTGCACAAAAATTTACTTCTTTACCCCTAAATATAGAATTTATCTCTTTAAACATATTGTCCTTACCCTTAGGTTTTATTTTTTTTATTCTTTTTATCCAGTAATCATTTACAGCCAAATTAAACTCATTTCTTAATTCATTTTTTACTAATTCCAACTCTTTTTTAATAATAGATATATATGACGAACTTAAATAATTTTTAAATTTAGATTTATGTAGTAAAGTTAATAATTTATTTTTTCTTTTTTGTAATTTAATAATTTTTTGATTTAAATATCTATTTATTGAGTCGCCCGGGCCCGAGGGTGGGGTTGCTTTTTCCAACTCATCATAAATCCGATTACTTATAACCTCGATAAAGCCATCAATTTGATTCACTGACAGTACTGTATCGTTTGGTATATTAATGTCTTTATGACCATCCAAATTCTTCTTAAATTTGTCCCATTTTGTTCTCAAAAAATTTAGATTATTATTATTCGTATTACTTTCAATTAAAAATTTGTCCAGTTCTATTAATTTACATTTAAAACTTAAGGCGTCGTGATCACTGTGATATGAAATTACTTTAATTTTATTATCAACTATATCTACTATTTCTATCCTTATATCATGTAATACTAGGTCCAAAAAAGACCCCCCCGCGGGGAAGGTGGGAAAAATCGGGCCTTTTAATTCTACTTTAAACCTTGCCTTATTTTCACTTATCCAATTATACAGTGTCGTCCCCTTATTATTTGAAACAACATCACCCCACGTGGGGTGTCTCGCGTTCAAATCTCCCGCCACTATGAAATAATTGTTATGATCATCAAATTTTAACTCCTCAAAAACTGCATCCAAATCTCCCACGAAGTTCGCTTTTGTATCTCCCGGAGAGTATACCGACACCACAAAGAAATTCTTTCCCTTCTGTATTGCAATCTTAACCACTGAAACTTCTATTTTGCTGAGCCTATTCAGGCAGTTTAAATTTATTTGTTCAAAACCGATGCTTTTTTTCAAAATTATGGCCGTGCCGCCCCCCCTTCCAGTATTTCTATCATTCCTGATAATATTAAAATTTTCGAAATATACTTTGTGTCTATGTTTCAATTTAGTTTCGTTAATAACTGCTATATCAAATTTGTTTCTCTGTATAAAATTAATTAAGTTGTATCTCCTTTCATTTGAAACTATGGAATTTACATTAATCGACAAAATTTTTAAATTATTAAATTTATACTGCTTAACTTTATTTTTACTACATGGAATGGAGGTCGTACTAGCCATCGTTATTATTTATTTTTTTAAATATTAGCTCGATATTTTTTTCGTTTTTTTTTATTGCCTCCTTGACTCCATCTAGCTGATTGGCGATAAATGATTGCATTTGTACCATGAAATTCGCTAAAATTGATTCTAAACTTCCACTATTATTATTTATTGCAATACCCCTTTGAGACACGCCTTCTGTTCCCCCCTTTTTTCCTTCTACTCCCTCCCTCTCTTCATTATACACTTTATGTGTTCCCATTGTGTTCTCTTTTATTTCGTTTATCATCGCATTCCTAGAAAGATTCCCTCTCTCACTCATACTCACGCAATTATCCATTTCAATTATTTCAATATCTCTTCTATTTTCTCTCAATTTAACAAAATTATTTTGATTCATAATATTACTTAAATTAACATTAGTATCTTTTTTTAATACCATTTCGCTTTCATTTTTTTTCGATATATTTGTTTCTATCATTTGAGTCGAAATATTTTTTACTGACTCAGCGAACGAACGCCCCGGATTAATTAACTTGTTAATTTGCGCGAGCTTTTTTTCTCTTATTAATTTTGTGACTTTCTTGTTCTCCTCTATTTTATTTATGTTGCTCAATAATTTTGGGCAACCTCGATACGAGGCCGGGTGCCCGGCTTGATTGCAATTTACGCAGAAAACTTTGATTTCCGCATTTTCCGAACTCGAATTAGCTTTTAACAAGCATTCTCCCGGCTTGTGTGCCTCAGCACATTTTACGCATCTATTCGCTCTATTGCAATATTTAGCCGGGTGCCCGACCCTCTGACAATTAAAGCACTGTATGACATTTCTATTGTACACTCTATCCCACCACACAACCTGATTTGATAATCTTGACACCGCGGTCATTTCTGTACTATTGCTGTCTCCCGAGATTCTAACGAGGAATGCATCCCCACCCCTTTTGCCCTTAAAAAATTCTTTTAAATTTATTCTTTTAATGTTTATAATCTTGACTTTTTTAAAATTTAAACTATTTAACTCGACTTTTACATCTTCCTCGTCAAAATCTCCGGAAACACCTTTTAATAACCAGGAGTGTACTTTTTCTTCTTTTGGTGGTTTCGCATGAAACTCGATTTTATTATCTTTAAGAGCTTTAAAAATCACTTGAAAATCTGTATATGAATGAACATACAGCGCTATTTTATTGGGAGATAAATTTTTACATATAAAGTTTTTTGTCGGAATAATATCTTTAAGAATGCTAAACAATAAATTTATTTTGGTGTTTATTATTATAAAATGAGGGATTCTCGACTTAAACTTAAACTTAATTTTACCTTGTTGAGCTTCAGACGTTTGCTGATCGTTATTTACCTCTTCTTCTTTGGCTTCCTTATTGATGTCTTCGTTGTTTATTTGACCTTTATCCGACGATTCCTCTCTCTCTACTTTTTCGGCATATTGCGATGTAGTTGCTTGAATTCTGTCTCTTTTCCTCTTTCTGTTGTTGTTCGGACTGACTTCAATCCACTCCTCCCCCATCTCGTCTCTTAACTCCTCCAGTTCTACGTCCATTCTATGAAGATCCTTTAGTGATAGATCCTTATCATTATTTAACGATGAACTTGTAGATTGGACTGATGAAATTGTGGTCTGGGTATTAGGAGCATCATCATCGCTCTTTCCTCCCGTTTTACTTTCATTTAAATTTTGCTGTTTCTTATTTATTTCAATCAAGATTGTTGATGAATTTTCTTGATGAATTTTTCCCGATGTCTCGGCTGATAATTTTTCGATTAAATTTAAATTTAAATTCTTGTCAAGTTTCGAATTGTTGTCTTGACCTTCTACTAACGTGTCTGCAACTTTTGTTTGTTTTGGTTGAGTCCAAATTGAGTGAAGGTTATCTGCTCCAACAAGTGAATCATTCTTTGCGGTAATTATTACCATGTCGCTTTTATTTTCCGATAATGAATTATCTTTGTCCACTAAAATTTTTGTATTTTCTTACAATGCTTCACTCATCGATTTCTTTTCTAAACTTGTCTCTTTTTTAGTTATTTTGATCCTGGGTTTGTTCAACACACTTTGCGGAATTTTGTTGTTTGCCTGCGGTCGTAAATTCTTTATTAAATTATCTATTGCGGCTGAACCCTCTGCTGTATTCGCTAAATCTCTTATATTTCTCGCGAGAGATAGTCTTTCTCTCTTGATATTATAGCGACTTAAGTTTGTGTGCACGGTGGGACGCCCTGTCCCATTCCCTTTTGGTGGCATTTTCCAAGTTGAAACACTATGGTTATTCACTGAGTCTATTGGCAAGATTTTTCTTAACTGCGTAGTTAGTACTGAAGTCAGATCGTCAATAATCCAGTATTTTGCCTCCCACTTGGAAGAGAGGTCACATAACCATATCCACACCAAAAATGCACTCACTACTTGCACTAAAAGTTTCATAAAATATAGTCCTTTTATGTCACTAGCGGGTCGAATTTGAATATAACTCGGACAGGCACACGTGTTAACTACAGGTCGCCATTTTGAAACTATGGTTTCTCCGGCGATGCCGGACCTACACGGCACTTTCGAGGAGATTTTTCCACTCACTTAAGCTATTTATTAATAAATTGCCGCGAGTTGAACACTCCAAGACTCCCAAACTCAAAAACTATCGCGTCTATACTGCTAAAACAAAAAGCTAGCAGCGACTCTAGCTTGCTTAACAGTGCATGCTACGACGGGTAGTTGAGAGTCAATAGAAATAACTTTGTGAGGTTCAGACCTGGATTGTGTGCTATTTACATTTTAATAGTTCTGGAACATATTCATTATCAAAAATAAATGAATAGAATTTATTTATACTGATTTATATATTTATACTGATATACAGTTTATACAATCCAATCTCCTAACTTATTAATATTTTATAAATAAATATTTTTGTAAAATATTTGCAAAATATGTAAACAAAATTAACTAATAATTTATCATTTTTATTTATAACTTTAATTTAATAATATTATTTAAATAATTAATTTCAATAATATATAATACAAAAGTAAATTATAAAAATTGTTTATATATAATGTATTGAAGGGCACTTTTATTTAAATAAAGAAATTTATTCAATTTGTATAATTAAAGTTTTTTTAAAATGTATGATTTTACAAAATTACGCTATCGAGCACGTAATCATATCTTCAATATTTTTCAAATTTGAAAATTGTCTTTAAATTATTTCGTTTGGTTATGATTCTTTGAAATTTATTTTTTTAAAATAAGAAAATAATTGTTTACAAATTTAATTTACTTCTAATATATCTTACAATTAAGTAAAATTACATAATTTTTGTTTGTTTATTTATAGTTTATTTTATACAAAATTAATAGTAAATATTCATAAAATTACTAAATCTGCAGCAGTTGTAATATTTATTATATTTAATTAATAATACTTTTTATATGTATATACTTTAATATATAAAAAAATATGTAATATGATAAGTTGAGCAGTTGTGTCACAGTTGATTCAAGCTTGAATCTAGATTGGATGTTCAAGCTTCGCGCATGAGGATTCAAGCAGTCTTGAATCAAGCATGGAACGAGCATTGGTGTCCAATCTTCAACCAATATTGAACGACAGTGATTTAAAGACTGTTCCCAGTCTAGGTTACCCACTCTGGGTGTCAAAGCTAGAATCAAGCCTCCACCCAGCGTCAGCATTGGTTTCTCGCGCCTGGGAAGCGGCACTGTCAATTTAATGCAAATTTGAAAAAGTCCAAACTATATTATTTATATATATTATAAATAAATTATTTTTTTATTAGATATAGTTTGATTTGATATTATGTATTATTAAATCTGTTAACAAAATGATTATACCTGACTTCATATCTGACAATATCTAATTAGATATAGAAAGGTATAATATCAGATTTGACTATGTTAAAATATATCTAGTTAGATATGACCTCACATCAGGCGATATCTATCTAGATATAAACAGATATAGTATCAGATCTGATTATATCTAAATATACCTAGTTAGATCTGATTATATCTAAATATATATAAGCAGATATATGTTTAAATAACTGATTATATCTGATTATATCTGAATAGATCAAATCATATATCATTAGATCTGAAATATATCTGATTATATCTACAATATATCTGATGATATCTGAAATATATCTGATTATATCTAAACCCTTTTTCCCGGGACGAATTAAATTAAATGAAATGCAAAACATTTTCTCTTGATTTTTTTACTACTTTCTTGTTTTTATGGTTATGTAAATTAAATCCACTTTTGTGGATGCTAATGTTATTATAAAATCACGTAAAATAGTATAATTTACTTACCTTTATTTACATTTAACTATTCATTCTCAGGTATAACATTTTTTCAGTGTATGCAATGGTAACTCCACTTGTATAACTTTTTTTTAGTGTTAAAACTTCTCAAAATGGCAAAGGGAATTCGAGCACTGTTAGACACAGTTATGCAAGCATTACCTCAAGTTGGAAATTTAGGATTACTATTTTTTCTACTGTTCTTCATATTTGCAGCTCTTGGTGTTGAACTCTTTGGAAGATTAGGTAAAATAAATCATGTTTATGCTAACGACAAAAATGTTTTGGGTAAATTTTACCATATTTATGGCAGACCTCGGATTAAAGCCACAAATGCAGAATATTGTACTCAAAATATGGGACGTCCCAATGGGAACCTGCCATTCGGGGCCATAGCCAGGGGGGGTGACCCCCCCCCCCGATATTTTTTGCTGGCTACGCCCCTGCTGCCATTACTGACCATTAGTGTATTAATGGCCCAATATTGATAGCCAAGAATTTTCTGCTGGTTCATGACTGATAACCATTAATGGACCATTATTGGTTAAATCATGGAATGTCCACGTCCCTGCCAATAATTGGCAAACCATCATTGGTCCATTGTTGGCTGCCATCAATAAGCCAATAATAGAAAAAAATTAATTTAGTTTTGACAATAAAATATTAAATATAAAAAAATTTTTAAACTAAAAACTTTTTTTATTTATCTTATTTATTTTCATTTTTAATAACAAATATTTCTCAGTAACGAAAGGAACTTGCAAAACAATTTCCATTTTGCTGTCTAGCCTAAAATAGGAGAGACAGGAGGTAATGAACCATCGAAAATATCAAAGATTTCTACGATGAATCAAATAAAGCTGACTCCTTATATAAAATTAATACTAAACTTCAATTGCGAGAAGCATATAGCATGGTCGCCCTCCCTCGCGGCGTTGAGTGAAGCTAAAATCACGCGCAGCTTCAAATGCGCAGCTCGTGGGTTTTTTTAAATAACCAAATTAGGAAATAAAACAAAAACCAGCTTACAGTAATTTAAATCTTTTAGCTGCAAATGGATATGATCCTGACATAAAGAAAATTTTAATAAATGTTAATAATAAATAATAATAATTAATAAATGTTTTTTAATAGAAATTTTTTATCCTGTGAATATTTATTTTATAAGTTAATAGAAAATTCCAAAAGTTTTAAAACAAAATTTTCTTCTACTAAGATAAATAGGGGAAGGTCGGATAGCCCCTGACAGCGGGTAGCCCCCGACACTATCTACTTCACTTATAATACTGCAGTTTTATAATTAAAACAAATTACAAACTGTGTATAACTCACTATAGCTTACGTTTTTTTATATATAATTATTCAATTGTTCATTTCTTATTTTTGAAAATAAGTAATTTCGAAATTTAACTTTAAATTGTCTAGGCAATTTTACAAACGTGTATCCCCAAGCGGCGCGGCGATGAGTGAAGCTAAAATCACGTGCAGCTTCAAATGCGCAGCTCGCGGGTTTTATTAAATAACCAAATTAGAAAATAAAACAAAAACCAGCTTACAGTAATTTAAATCTTTTAGCTGCAAATAAATATGATCCTGACATAAAGAAAATTTTAATAAATGTTAATAATAAATAATAATAATTAATGACCGTAAATTAATTTTTAGAAATAAATTAAAACATCTATTCATTAGAAACAGAAAGTCCAAATATAATAGCATTTTTATATGACGTTTAAGACGAATGGTTCACTACCTCCTGTCCTGTCTCTTCTATTTTAGGCTAGACGGCAAAATGGAAATTATTTTCCAAGTTCCTTTCGTTGCTAAGAAATATTTGTTATTAAAAATGAAAAAACATCCCATGATTTAACCAATAATGGTCCATTAACGCGCCAATGGTTTTTTCCCCATTGAGACAATATAAAAGAAGTCAGAATATGCTTTTATTGAATTGTTTTTAATTTATGACAATTCGAACATCAGCAGTTTGTACAGACTTGAATGTCAAGATAATTTTTGTCGGTGTATGTCAGCCTATTTAGAAATTAATTGGCTTCTAGGTCAACTAACTCACTTGACACTTATGTTAGTGTGGGTTTATAAAATTCAATTAAAAAAATATATTTCTCCTACAGAATGCAGTGACGAAATGCCATGTCAAGGATTAGGAGAACATGCCCATTTTAGTAACTTTGGAATGGCTTTTTTGACTTTATTCAGAGTAGCTACTGGTGATAATTGGAATGGTATTATGAAAGACACCTTAAGAGATAATTGCGATGATTTAGAAGATTGTGTCAAAAATTGTTGTGTTAGCAACATTATTGCACCGATATTTTTTGTTATATTTGTTTTAATGGCTCAGTTTGTTTTGGTAAACGTGGTAGTTGCAGTACTAATGAAACATTTAGAAGAAAGTCACAAACAGGTATGCTATATTTTAAAACTTCTTCCCTTTACATGCCTCACGTATTTTTTAGAATGGTCCTAAGACATATAACAATTTATTACAGATGGAAGATGAGCTTGATATGGAGTCACAATTGGAAAGGGAATTGTTGGCTGAACAAGAAGAATTGTTAGTCGTTGAAGGTGAAAATGTAGAAGAAACCAGAAATCAAAATATAATTGAAGATAATGAATTAATAACTTCACAATGGAAAAATAATAGTTCTCCTGAATCGTCGCATGGTCTCTCTAAAGTTCGGTCTCTACCTTCAAATTTCATTTATAATCATGGGGTAGAGAGGAAAAAAGGTGATAAAAAACATTGAAGAGAATATCTTCTGTTTAAAGCCAATTATTTTATTTCAAGGAATACACATGTATATTACATATATTCTTTTTTTGGCCTAATGGCTTTATTTAAAATATTAATTAATACGCATGACGCATTTGACACAGAATTCTGTGTCTTCGTCAGATAAACTAAAAATTGATTACATAATTATATAACATAATATAACACGAAATATAATAAGTTAATATAATTCGCTTAAAACTGTCTACTCGGGAGTTTTTAAAGTCGCTGATTACGAATCCGGTATCAGTTTTTAAAATTTTTAAATGGCGGATCCAATATGGCTGACAAGAAAATTAAAAACTTATCGGATTCGCTTAACGGTGTTCCACAGCCAAAGTTTTCCTAAGTACTGTCCTTACTCGTATTTATAATTCACTAATTATTTGTGCACAAACAGTACACAAACTGGAAAAAAGGCCTTGTCCTGACCATTGTACGGCACTATAAAAATTAACACATTAAACGCGGAACGATTTCATTATTGCTGGATGTCAATTTAGGATGAGAATTACGAATGGAACTTTTTGACACATTTCATAAACAATGATGTGAGGAGTAGAGATGATCATATGCAGCTATCTTCACACTGTGTCATATGTTTCAGGAAGTCAGGACCGTACTTAGGAAAAAAAACGTTGGGGGCAACCCCTAACGTCTTCTTAAACTTCGGCTGTGGAACACCGTTAAAACTTGCTACTCGAGAATTTTCGGGGTCGCTGATTACAAATCTAGCAAATTCAAAATGGCAGGAAAAACACTTAAATATTTTTCGCGTAAGTTGCTACTTTCGAATTACTAAATAAATAATAATAAATAAGTGAGTTTACAAATGTTATAATTGTTATCGTGCTGGGCGTCTTCTGACGTGACAACGTTTTACTCCGAGTTCAAGAAATTGGAGTACCGTTGCGTACTAATTTCTCGAGAATTATAATTCACATTATCAAGATTTCTAAGTTAATTCCTTATTTGCAGTCTAATCTTGGTGACACATAATTTTTTTCTGAATTTTCGTCTTTTCTTTTTATTCAGTTTTAATAAATATTTTAACAAATTATGACATTCTGGTTTTTAATATGTGAAAGAGCGACTCAATCTCTATCGAAGTCAATATTGATACATCTGCACGTTTATACGGCTTCAAACTTGTTACACAGTAGTTTTTGGGGTTCACATTTTTGAAAGACCGTAATATTGAATCCGTCATTTTGAATTCTAAAAACTTAATGCTAAAACCGTAATCAGCAACCCCGAAAACCCCTGAGTAGCCAGTTTTAAGCGAATCCGATAAGTTTTTAATTTTTTGTCAGCTATATTGGATCCGTTATTTTGAATTTTCAAAAACTAACACCGGATTCGTAATCAGCGACCCCACAAACCCCCGAGTAGCTAGTTTTAAGCAAATCCGATAAGCTTTTGATTTTTTTGTCCGCCATATTGCATCCGCCTTTTTGAATTTTAAGAAACTGACACCGGATTCGTAATCAACGTCCTCAAAAACCCCTGAGCAAGGAATTTCAAGCGATTTCAATCATTTCTTTTTCATTTTTCCAGATTTTAAAAAAAACACATTTTTTTTATCGCAGAAGTACTCTTCTTTGGCTTTAGTTTTAATAAACTTTTTGACAAGTTATGACTTTTTGGTTTGCACCACGTGAAAGAGCGTCTCAAAATCTATCAGAATCGGCAAAAAAGTGAAAAATGATTTTTTTACACGTAAGCCCCCTTTTCACAGTCCAGGTCACATATAAGAACCTTGTCTTTTAGAATATCTGTCTCCCACGTATCTCTTATGTCTCTGACGTATCTATTCTATCTCTGATATTCTAACCCCGGTTGTAAATCCGTTTACAAGATTATCTACTAAATTTGTACATGATTCTGCATAAAATCATGCACAGGTGCGTTGACTTGTCTTGTACATGAACTTGTGACTGGAAAGCATGTGAATTTGAAACAACGAACGTGTACATTTTCATGCACGCACAACAAAACCTGAACTATGCATAAACAAGCACATATTCTTGCACATAATTTTATATATTTAAAAGATTATTAACAAATGTTACTTATTTTATAGTATTCCTTTACCTTTTATAGCCGCTAAAATCTACTGCGCAGCCTTCACTTCCATAGAAAACTAGTGCGCAACGTTTAAAGTTTAATAAATAATTATCAATTTTCGTGTACGGATTCATGTGCATATTCGTGTGCAAGTTCATGCAAAAATAAGTCAATGCACCTGTGCATTATTTTATCTACACTGAGAGAAGTTTCGCTCGACATCTGAATTGTGTACTATACATATGTCGTACCTAACCTTACGCGCAGAGTCGAAAAAATGTTTTTTCCCATGCAAAATACATGCGAAATTTCAATAGCGTACAGGCACCACTAAATATTAATTTAAAAAAAAATACTTATCTTTTTTTTAATTTGTGACAAAATGAGGGACGATGTGGAAAAAATTCCAAAATGTCTTTTTTAACTGCCACCCTAACCGGCATATTACTGTTTTAGTACTGATGTCGGAACGGACTTCCAGCGGGGTCCATATAGGGCCATTGCGGGCTAGTAACACTGTTAACTTGGGCTGATAGTGCTGAATCAGTGCAATGCCAGTTGTTTATCGGTACTGGATCAACTGGGAAAATCCTATTAGAACCAGTACTGACAAAACAACTGGCATTGCACTGATTCAGTACTATTTTTCAGTACTAACCAAGTCAGTACTAAGCCCAAGTTAACAGCGTTATCAGCCCGTAATGGCCCCGTACACGTCCTGTGCACTGAAAAAAATAGCAATGTAATCATAACAAAATAGTTTTGTTAATGATTTTTTGTTGGCTTTGTCAAATTTCAGAGTTAGAATTACCAAAAAACAGTTTAAATTATAAAATAATTTTGTAGTATTTAATAAAAATTTTGTTTGAGTTTATTAAAATCTTTTGTTGGCATTACCAAATATGTGATGGCGCATGCGCATTCTATACGATCCTGTTTGACGCATGTTCTCGTCTGGTTTTCATAAAGACATCGATATAAATTGGAATTTTTTGTTTTTTAAAAAAAAAAAAAAGAATATTATATAATGGGTGATAACTAAATCAAATGTCTACAAAGTTAACTTTTGAAATTAAAAAAATATAACTATAAAATATACTTTATAAAGATAATAAAAAGGGACTTATTTATGATTTTATGTTTAGTGACAAAATTGACAGAATGTATTGCTGAATGATACATAAGTCGATAATTAGTCATATAAGTGAATAAATATTATGGTTTTTTAAAAGAGTAAATTTATATTTCGATTCTTACGTGGCAGGTTGATAAACGTTTAAGCACAATATGTTGTTTTCAAGAATCTAAACCTAACCTATAAAACTATCTACTTTATATTCTGTTTTTTTTTGTGGAAAATACTTTATTTAACATAAGAAATAATTAAGGAATAATTCCATTTTTAAAAGTATGAAACTACTTTCAATTATTGTTTTAAAAATTAAAAATAAACACATTTTTTTAAATAAATTTCATGCCTAGAAATATTTACGTGTATTATTATAACTACACATTATTTCACAGTAAGATACAAAAAATATTAAATATTTTTTAATTAAAAACATTCATTTATTTAACAAATCAAAACAATATTGGAATTTCCATTTGCACAATCTGTGTTTAACTTTTTTTTCTTTATTATAATAGCCATCAAAATATTTGTTAAGCTCTAAAAAGTTTTGTTGGGGCTACCAAATTTTTTTGTTGAAATTACCCTAAATAATTAACAAAAGAATTTTGTTGGCACAACAAAATAATTTTGTTGAGTGTATATCAACAAAAGAATTTGGTTGAGCCAACAAAATTTTTGTTCAGCCAAACAAACCTTTTTTTCAGTGTGTAAAGCCCTCTGAAGTAAAACTTCTGCCTGGGCAGTTAGTTAAATGTGGCACAAAAGACGGCACAAATGTGTCCACTGTCCACAAATGCTATTGCCTTCGTCTTTTTTTCTTTTTTTTTTTAGACGAATACGAAGAATTTTTGAAAAAGTGGAAGTTTTAAAATTAGAAAATAAAAGGACTTCAAACAAGTCTAGGTTTTTAAAAAGATTAGCACGGTTTCTGTGAATGGACACCAGAAATTAATTAAACCGATTGTCAGTAATAATGAAAAAATTTTATATTATATTTTATATTATAGGGGAGATCAGTGCTAGTTGGGTCATGGGTAAATTATTATTATATCATCATTTATGTGGAGTAAATGTAAGAAAAACTAATTTTGATACTCCAAAGTAAACTTTTAAACACTTGGTTTTTTTGTTATATCTTCCTGATTAATAGTTATAGAAAAAGTTTTTATCGCCGAGCATTACATTACAGGCTCGGCGCGCCTAGTGTGTCTCCACCTTTACTTCATCCACCCAGACACAATCTTCCCCCATCTTTACTTCACCTCCTTCCCTTCTTTCTGCCCACGCTTTCTCTTCCAAGAACCACCTTATCCTTCTCTCTTTCCATGTTCTATCTTTATCTATCCTCTTCCCACTCCCTCTCAACCTTTCCCTCTACTTCATGACTGTATATTTGTCCTGCTCATGTTCCAACTCTATTATCCACAATTTTTCAATCTACTGATCTACTCCTCTAATTCCCTTAACCTTTTTAATTTTTACTTTTGCCCTAATTCCTGCAAACAATCTTTCTACTTCCTCTTTACCTTCCCTATACCCTACTTCCAAACCTCTAATCACGATATTCCTCTTTCGTCTTTCCCTCTCGAGAAGCTCAACCTAACTCGCTAACTCTTTCATTTTTCTTTCCAAATTATCATCTTTTACTTATCCATTCTTCTCTCTACTTCCTTTCTTTTCCACTATATCTAAAGCCTCCAATCCACCTTTCTCATTCTTCCCATCTTCCTCACTCCAATCCGATATTTCTTTCTTTAACTTGTTCATTCTCTTCCACATATTTTCTTTTACCTTTTTCCAATTTTCCTCTCACTTTTTTAAGTTCCTTTTAATCCTGCCTATCTCTTCTTTTATTACCTCAGTCTGCCTATCCTTTTTTCTTCTATGTTTTTAACAATCTCTATTTTGTCCCTCACCTCTGACCATTTATAGAAACTTTTAACCAACGTCTTGACTAACTTGAGTAATTCGATGCAGTCATCGAATTACATTATGAATTCACACTTCATAATTTTCTTGTCCTTTCCCCATTCTGTTTCGTCTATATAATTTCGTACCTCCGACATTTTCCCGCCTGTACTACTTAAGTCAACTTTCGCTTTTCTAAACCCCTACCTTCCCACACAGCACAATTCCTTGCCTGAAGTTTGAGCGAAGTTGGCATTTGACATTTATGAAAACTTGACCTAACCAACAAAATGTCCGCTTGTGCAGAAAGCTTGACTGGACAACTTGCGGCAGGTTGGTAATTGAAAACTTTCCTCGCAAGTTTCAGGAAAGGGTCTAGAAAAGTTGGAATTAAAGGTAAAAATTTTTTTTTTGCGGATTGAATGGATTTGTAACACATCATTGTGACTCCTGTGGGAGGTTTAAAAAAATCTATTGCGCAGCCCTAGCTATCATAGAAATCAACTGCGCAAGGCCTAAAGTTGAAATTTGCAGTGAAAGTTTCCAGCAAGTTTCAAACGTCAAACTTTCTGCACAAGCGGACATTTTGTTGTTTAGGTCAAGTTTTCATAAATGTCAAATGCAAACTTGCGAAGTTTGCAGTGCCAACTTCGCTCAAACTTCAGGCAAGGAATTGTGCTGTGTGGGTTATCTACGATTATTCGCCCTACTCGTCATTTACTCTAATATCTCTCGCACTCACACCTAACGCTTTCCTTTTACCTTCTTTATCTTTAACATTTACACTATTTTCTACTTACATTCTTTCTCAATCTATTCACCTTACTTTGCTCATCACCTTTTACTCACACCACTACCCACCCTTAACTAATAATAACCAATTTTTCAAAAAACAATTTACTTTTCACAAACGCGTGAACTACTCTACGGTACCGGCAATGGAAGCCAAAAACTAAGTTTATTATATAAAGTAATTTTTTAACATTTAAATAATAACATTTTAATCATGACCTAATCTGACCCGGGTCGGAGTGGCTTGGGTCACTTTAGATTACTTCAAAAACAATGTTCCCAAAAAAAAAAAAAACTAAAAGTAATAACGTGTCTTTTTCTTTTTTAAATGAAAGCTGAAATATTAGAGCAAGTTTCTTGTGCGATAAGGTTTCCATAAATTTGATATTAACGAAGTTAAACAACGAAGAGTGCAAAATGACTTAACCAGCCTCTGTCTCCCCTATGTTCACAAAACAGCATGTTTGGTTCTTAAGGATACGAGAGATGTATTAATTGTAAATCAGGCAGCACATAAAATAAGTGCAAGTGTTTTAAAAATAAAAAAAAGTTCAATTCAAAATGCTATAGCACTCTCTCCTGCAAAAATAAACAAATAAAAAAATCCTTGTCAAAAAATTTTCTATTATTGAACAACATTGCTTGGGTACTGGCACATTTCCTTGAACCTTATTAAAAACCGATTGGTCCGAATGTGTCATCAGATTAATTAAAATAATTTTGGAATATCAATAAATAAGATGTGGCTAATAATACAGTATTTCAACAAACAAAATTTCATTTTACACGGAAAACAGGAGTCTTCTTTTAAGACATTTATGTGATCATTTTTAAAACATTTTTAGGTGTATTAATTTGAACCAATGAGAGTGCGTCTTTCAAAATTATTAACTAATGAAAGAACTTGAAATCAATGTAAGAGGCTTTCTAAACGTCTTATGTCTTAAAATAAAACACCTATAAGACACCTATTTTAACAGTGTAGTAATAGAATAATTCTGAACAAATTCTAATTTTTTTAGTGTATAGAACAATGTAATAAGAATTATAATTCTTTGAAAAATGTATTATAATATTCTTATCCCATGTTTTTATCAATTTCAGATACTTCTGCGCATCTACCAAAAAGAAAAAGAAGAAGCAGCATTCTTCAACTTTCTGGGAAACCATCCAAATTTAGAATTAGTCAAAAACCTAATTTCACTATTCAGCGGCAAAACACTTCACATTCATTGCAATCTGAAGACTTTAAGTCAAACAAAGATTTATCTAACGACGCAAAAAACATTCCTTATAACAAAGCGATCTCCCAGACATCCAATTATCTCATTCCACCTACAATTTCATACACATCAAGATGTAGAGATTCATTAAGTGAACAACAAAAGTCAGAAAAGTGTTTCAAAGCTAAAACATCGAATGCTAATAATTCCTACAATGATCCAAAAAAACACATAAAAAGTAACAATACAAATCCAATGCTTAACAATATCCGGGAAGATTGTGATGTGCAGTCTATAATCAATGAACGAAGACCATTAAAATTAAAAGTAAATGTTCCAGATATTTTAGAGTCAGACATAAATGACCATTTTGAAGAGAATAAATGTGATAATATATCAACTGATACTTTAAAAGTAAGTTTCAGTAACGATTTTAACACGACTGACATGAAATATTACCATCAAGACAACAGTACTATGATTCTATAAATCATGATTGATTTTTTTATCTATTTATGAATTTTAATCATTTTTCAATAATTTTTTTTAGTTCTTCAGCATTATGTTACTTTAATGTTATGTATGTATATGTATATATAATATATATATTTTTTTATTTATTTATTACATTGTCGACAATAGTCAGGCATATAAATGTTTAAGGTAGTTCTCTTAGATCAGTGATTCTTAACCCAAATTTTGTCATTGTTTACCTTTTTTGTAATGATCAAGGTATGTCGCCAACCTCAGAGTATAACTTCAGAGAAGGGTGTTCGTAAACACTGAAAAAAATGTTTAGGTATAGTACATAGAATTCTAGTTGACACAGCTAAATAAAATCATCGAATTTCGTTTACTTAGAAATTTAGCTGAGGTAGCTAGCATTTTTGTCAGAATGTTTCTTTTATATGACATAAAAAACATTTACGTTTGAAATCTAAATTTTTTATATGTGAGACAACTGGGTACATCTAAACAGACTTTAATAAATCGTTTAGCTACGTCAAAAAAAACTGTTTATTACGGATGGAAATTGGCATTAATGGCGTCTATTTATATACATGTAAACGTAGCTGGCACTTGAAAAAAAAAAGTTTAAATATAAAACAATGTTTTGGAGGATTTTTCTTAATGATATTACACGTAAAAAAATGCTGTAATTGCATCTACTCCAGGAAACTAGTAGTCAAAATACTCCAGGCTGTGGTGACAGCAGCCTCAACTGTAGTGAATGTAGCTACAGTTATGAGATACATGAGTTGCGTGAGCATGCGCGGTAATGCTCTACTCAGCTGACAATCGAAATTAATCGAAATTGTGTTAACCTTTACTCCAGGCTGTAGCTATCCTATATATTACTATTTTTTGTGATTCCCATTACTCCAGTTGAAGTAAGCTAAACTCCAGTTTTTTTTACGTGTACTTTAATTACGTTATACTGATTACAATTAATACGTAACTTACAAATTAAAATATTTACGCTTGGGAGGGATTCAATCTCTCAAACCTGTCAATGCCGCTGTACTAACGCTAACGCTCTAACCAACACACCACGCTCGCTAATAATACGAACTTTATATTTCATCTTGACACAATATCGTCGGAGCTACTTGTTATACCGCGAATCTACACTTGGTTAATACCGCGTATCTACAACTACTTTAGGGGCTACTTTTAGTGAAACTTGCTTTGCAATATAGCCCTTTTATGGAATTTTTAGATACGTGGTATTAACCAAGTGTAGATTCGCGGTATTGAATTAGCTCCCACGATATATCCAATGCAATTTCAAGTCATCAGCTCTGCCTGAGGTCCAAATAGTCCACCTGCACGGAAAAAAGGTCCTGTTAAGTCCACAAATTCAATTTATGGATTACACAAATATACGTATACAATTCCCCCACAGCACCTAAACTTGCCTCAACTTTGCCAACCTTTCCTCAAATGTCGTCAACTTTCGAAAAGTTTGCAGCAAGTTTATAAACTTAAGGGAAAGTTGGAAAAGTTTAGGCAAGTTTAGATGCTATGGGGGTTATGTCAGACGCAAGCTGGTTTGTGTCAGTTACACGCTGTTTTCTGCGTTCCACAAATTAGTTGATGAATTTCAAAAAAAATGGTTTGTAATTAAAACACAGATATTAGTAATAAATCGAAACACTTTAACATATTTATAATAAAAATGGTTTGTGTATTCTACAAACTGAGCTCTTTGTAAAAACTAAAATCTCCATTTGTAAATCGCACAAAATTTTTCCGTGTGGGGTTTATAAAATATATATACTTCACTAAACTCCATTTTCGATGTGTCAAATTACCGAATCGTTTACTTCACAACCGAAATTGTTCAGGAATCCATAAAAACTGATTTTCTTGTAATTGAGAAAAGTTTTTTTAATTCTGCTTTTTGCATTATTTCCTACTAACCTATAAGTTTAAAAATTCAATATGATTGACTTATATTTTAATTAACATAAGGTATAAAAAAAATAAATGAACTTTTGGACTTGTGCGGTTTCTGCACAAAAGAGACGCATGAATTCTTCCCGGATGTCATTTGAACGAGGGGACATTTGATAGAATGGCATTCTAACGAGTGGACATTTGAACGAATGGACATTTGAACAAGTGGACATTTGGACGAGTGGTCATTTAAACACGTGGACATTTGAACGAGTTGTCATTCTGACGAGTGGACATTTCGACGACTGGTCATTTTAACGAATAGACATTTTAACGAAGGGACATTTGAACGATTGGTCATTTCAAAGAGTGGTCATTTGAAGGAGTGGACATTTGGACAAGTTGACATTTTAACGAGTTGACATTTGAACGAGTTGTCATTCTGACGAGTGGACATTTTGACGACTGGTCATTTTAACGAATGGACATTTGAACGACTGGTCATTTCGAGGAGTGGTCATTTGAACGAATTTTTTTTTCATGCGAGTTTACTCTCTATTTTGGATTAGTTTGTAGTTTTTATTTATCATGTGTTCTAAGTGTGCATAGTGTTGAATATTTTGTAGACAGGTGGGGCCTATAAAAAAATTACATCACTTTCATCACGAGCAGAATGAAATTCAAACATTCATTTAAGTTCCGGTTAAATTTCAATACACCTGGCTCTACCTGTCGACAAAACATTTAACACTATGAGCACAAAAAACACATAATAAATAGGAACCATAAACTAATACAAAGTAGAGAGTAAACTCGCATGAAAAAAACAATTCGTTCAAATGTCCATTCGTGCAAATGTCCACTCGTTCAAAAGTCTACTCTTTTAAATGACCACTCTTCGAAATGACCAGTCGTTCAAATGTCCATAAATTAAAATGTCTATTCGTTAAAATGACCAGTAGTCGAAATGTCCACTCGTCAGAATGACAACTCGTTTAAATGTCAACTCGTTAAAATGTTCACTCGTTAAAATGTCTACTCGTTTAAATGTCCATTTGTTCAAATGTCTACTCGTTCAAATCTCCACTCGTTAGAATGCCATTTGATCATATGTACACTCGTTTAAATGACATCCGGGAAGAATTCATGCGTCTCGCACAAAATGAAATGAAAAACACAGAAAATGTATTGAATCAAGTGAAGTATCACAGTTTTATTAAATGTTTAGTAACGTTTATTGAAATTGTTTAATTTGGATAATTTATATTAACATTTTATAAATAATAAACATTGTTTAAAAATCATTTTTCAACATTTTCTTAACAAGTATTACATAATTCACTATTACTGTCTTCTGCCTCGTTTTGAGTGCATTTTATTTATAATATAAACTGTTTAATATAAATTATTTGACAACGTCTAAAACATATCAAAAATATAAGTAAATATTATTTTATCCATTGCGCATCTTTGTGTGCAACTTGGAATCATGGACTTGTGTTTTTTGCACGAAACGAATATTTGATTTCTTTTTAAAGGGTTTAGAGTTCTGTAACCTATGTAATATTTTACTAGATCGTAGAGCTTCACTTAAAGATAAATTTTCCATAAAAAAGTGATTTTCGAAAAAAATGTATATATGCGTATATATAAAATTCAATTTAAAATAAAGTTATATTACATCTAATATAAATTATCCTAAATTTAAAACTCATAACGTTGAATGAATTCTAATATACATGTATCTTAAATTTAATATAATTGTATGTTAAATTGAATTTCATATACATGTATGTGAAGCACAATACAGAAATTTTTAACAGTGGATCTAGCATCCTGACTTTTTGCAATCTGATAGAAAAAGGACAGACAATATTTCTGTCCTTTTCTATCACCTTGCAAAAACTCAGGATGGAAACTGTACACAGTATACACCTGTACCTACACTGTACATGCGGTATAAACATTTGTTTTTTACTTGGATATGAAGTTATATGTGTGTGTGTATGTGAATGTGCGTGTATGTGAGTATGTTTATGTGTAAATGTGTGTATATGTATATACAATTGTATATGTGTATGTAAGTACTAGGGTGGCCGTTAAAAATGACATTTTGGAATTCAATCCGTTTCCGCCCCTCATTTTGTCACAAATCGAAAAAAAAATTGATACGTGTTTTATTTTATTTTTTTTTTAATTAATATTTAGTGGTGCCTGTACGCTATTGAAATTTTGCATATAAATAAACTTTTTTTCGTAGATTTCCTGTAAAATCGTTAAAAATCTATATTTTTTTACCGGGCTACTCTGTTTCTCTTCAGAAATACTAACAGAATAATATCCAATTATTAACATATGAAACTTGTTAAGTTTACTATTTTTACAGGACCCAAAAGTTGACCAAAAGTAAACCAAAGTAGGTTATTATTAGCAAAAAATATTAATTCTCAAAACAACGAAACATTTACGATTGCTAATTATGATTTCTATTGTTTTTGAGATCGCTGATTACAAATCTGAACTCAGATTTCAAAAATTTAAATTCAGCTGGAACGTTGTTAAATTGTTTTTAATAATTTGAAGTGAATTTTGAAACGTGCTTTCGACCGGATATTAAGAAAAATAGTATACGCTACACGGGCAGAAGTTCGAAAGACCTGAAATGCGCCATATCATGCCCAAGGAGAAGCCGAGGGCCATTTAATATTGTCGCGCAATGCAGGGATTTTGAACTTTTTGCTCTTGTCACATAATAGACTATTTCTTATGCAAAATACATGCAAAATTTCAATAGCGTATAGGTACCATTAAATATATATCAATTAAAAAAAATATGTATCAATTTTTTTTCCATTTGTGACAAAATGAGAGACAAAAATGGATTAAATTCCAAAATGTCATTTTGAACGGCCACCACCCTAATATGTACGTGTATGTGAATATGTGACTTAGTTGTAAATCGCAGCTTCTAATAATCTTTTCTTAACTTTTTTTTTATATAATCTAAGTTGAGAAATTCTCTAATACTCTGCCAAATTTTACATGAATCAGACAAATTATCATGGACAGACAGACAGAATTTTTGTTTTCTGCATTTTCTCAATCTTTATCACTCAAAATGAAAAACTATGTAAAAATTTTTGAGTTTGGTGCAATGTACAAACAAAATGTTGATTATATTTATAAAGATTCTGAATTTCACATGAATGTACAGATACTGTGTCCTAATCATCTCTCAGTGCATGTGTCTTACGGACACCCTAGTAAAGAGCCTCTCTCTTTTGGATTCATCTAAATAAATGAATAAAACGACGAAGCGCAGATTACTATATTTTTTAATTTAATACCGCAATCCATATTTTCCAAGAGGAGATATTATTTCTTATACGTTAAAATATATAATTTAATAGTTTTTCTTTTCAGAATTATAGAAAATTCATTGCAAGGTTTTACATATTAAATATTATATATTATATTTTATATTATATGATATTTCAGTTAGAAAAATATTTAAAGAAAAAAATTTTTGGAGACAGTAGTTGTCATCTAACGTCTTTAATGAAGAAGAGCAATTCCACAGCGGGAATGACTATTGTTGTTGTCTTCTAACGAGGAATTAATGCTCCTGAGAAATGTGAAACAGTTCACTTATGTACAATATAATTATCTTTAGAGACAGCTGTCATTCTTCTAAAATGTATAACAAGAAGACTAGAGACAGGAGGTCAAACTTCGCTTGATTCCTATGAAAAATAATGTCGAGGATTGTGGGCCTACCAGTAGACAGGATTTCGATAGTTCGAACAATGCGAGGTACACATTCTGCTTACACCAAAAACAACTGTTTGAGAGTCCCTTGATATAATTAGTGAGATTCTCAAACATCAGCTGTTTCCGACGGCAACAGAATTTGCACCGCGCACTCGCCGAACTGCAAAATTGTGCAGAATCCTATGCCTACTGATGGGTCCATTTTCATAGTCAACCCTCACCACTACGATAGTTCTCCTGTCTCTAGTCTTAAAGGTATTTCTCCGCTAGTTATACTTAAAAAAAATCGATTTTCATAGAATTTTCTTTAAATTGTGAGAAAACGTTATTTTATATGTGCCTTCTATCTGGTTAAAATTTCAGTACCCTTTGCCATGCTAAAAATTGAGATATTCAAGTTCTAATTTTAAATATTTTAGCATTTTTCATATATAATTAGAATTTTGAATCTGAATATCTCAATTTTAGCATGGCAAGGGATGCTGAAATTTTAACGAGATAGAAAACACACTAAAAAAAAAAAAATCTTTTCTTAACACCCTGGTCGAAAGTACGAACCCGAACGTTCGGCTTCGTTTTCGAATAGGAAAGCCAAAGATTTGCTCATTGTTGAATGCACACGTAATTATAGATCAGCGGGAGTAAAACCAGTTTACCGGGAGTAAAAGCAGTTTCCGGGAGCGAATACCAGGCCCGTATTGACCGGTCGGGAAAATGGGAAAAATTCCGGTGGGCCACTCTTTTTTGGGCAGTGGGTGGGATGGGTGACGTCACTAGTGAAGGCAAAATTTGTCCGTAACTTTTCTCTTAAAATATTCAATATTTTGTCATGAAACTTGGTAGAACTACTTAAAATATCATTATAAAAGTCTCTCTGACCCAAATTTGTTTGAATTTTGGCTCAAAATTAATTTTTGGAAAATTTTCAAAAAATAGCAAATTTGTTAACCTGGCGAGCGTAAGTGAAACTTCGTAACACGGAGCATAAGCTAGAGTATTTTTTACCCTGTAAAAATTTTCTATTTGTATATTAAAAAAAAGCTTGAAATCTTGGAAAGTTTTTAACATATTTGTTTTATATTGCCTATCAATGTCATTCATTAATGTTGTAATAAATCATTCATTTGTATAAACAATATATTATTGCGAGATTGTAACAATGTCAAAACTAATATAAAGAAAAGTGAAATTCTATAAATTTGTTTAAACAATTGAAAAATTAATCGTAACAATAGTAAAATACATTATTAACCTTTAGTAAACAATTACAATGTTTAAACCTAATGATTTAAACTTTCTTTTACAATATACAAAGAAAAAAACTCTTGGTGTGTTTTATAGTCAGCGTATATGTGTTCACAATTGTTATAAATAAACAATAAAAAATGTAAAAAAAAATTTTTTAATCGTTATTGCTTTGTTACCGTGACACGTGCAGCTATTAAAAATTACAGAGAAATTCATCATGCCAAATTCAAATCATTAAGGAATAAGTATTTCACATCAGAGTAAATTTTACCCTACCTTACGCTCGCCGGGTTAAAAGTTACTTTTGCCCTAAAATTTAAACAAACTCGGATCAGAGAGACCTTTTTAATGATATTTTAAGTAATTCTACCAAGTTTCATGACAAAATAATCAATATTTTAAGAGAAAAGTTACGGACAAATTTTGCCTATACTATAGTATAGTGACGTCATAATCCATCACATGCCCTTAAAGAAAGTGTGGATACACCACCCGATCTCAAGCAGGCTTGAGGCAACAAGGATTGATTGGTTGGGAGGTAAAAGTTAATGAAGCAGTCAATCCTTTTTTGGTTTGAGCCTCAAGCCAGTTTGAGATCGGGCGGTGTATATTCAGTCACTGAATATAAATAAAAAATGGAAAATACCCTAAAGGATTTAAGAAATGAAATAGCCAATATATAGATGCATTTAAAAGTAAGTATTCATAAAATTCAGGGGGTATTTCCTAAACAATTAATTTAAAAGCATAATTAACTCTTGTACTGGAACTGACATTCTTTCGTCAGTAAATAACCAAGATTTTCAAATAATATGATTATAACATGTGTATTTTGATTATGTTGGACTTGTAGAATTATGAGAGGATTCTGCTTTAAGTGAAAAGATTCATGCAAAAGGAAAATCCTCTCAAAAAAGAGTTTAACTTTTGATACCATATATATAAGAGGAAAATATGCATTGAAATGAGAGGAATCCACTTGGTTAAAGATTACTTTTTTAGGGTGCACTTATAAAAACGTTTTTTCATAAATTAAAGAAAATCCTACGAAAATCGATTTTTTCAAGTATTATTGACGGAGAAATACCTTAAGATGGTTCCAGAACAAGATTCTTGAACGTTGATGTAGCGTAGGTTGCGTGTCGACGCTATATAATTGTTCCTCAATACACTGCTCTGCAGAGGATAATTTTGACCAGTTTACCAATCAGCAGGTGGAACAACAGTAAAAGGTGAAACAATGATGTAGCGTCATCGCGCAGTACCTCGAGTACAAACTATAATCTCCAAAAGAAGTAAAGTTACTCTTAAGTGCAAGACCACAACTGAACTGTAGTGCAAACATTATTTTCAGTATAGTTAGGAGCTATAGTGTTCCTATAAAGAGAGTTAGGACATGTGCCCCCTTCCACTAGCCTGTTGACAAACCGGAGACGGAAGTGACGATGAAGTAATTTGTGTGATTGGTTGAAAAGGGCGGGCGAAAGTTAAAAATGTTTGTTAAGAAAGCATTTTAAAATCAGCGCTCTCTTTTCAGCCAATGAAAAAACTTTCAATACACTTCCGTCTCCGGTTACGCTGAGCCAATCAAAAGTTGAACCTCACGTGTCCTAACTCTCTTTATAGGAACTCTAGGGGTTATTATACCAGAGATTCCAGTGAGCGAAACAAAGCGCATTTGCGCATGTCTGTGAAAAGTTCTGCCATTGGCCAAGATGAGCGGGGTAGTTTAAAAAGGCTTTAATAAAACAATTTTAAACGAGGCCGCTCATTTCGGCAAATGACTGAACTTTCCGCAGACATGCGCAAATGCGTTTGGTCTCGCTCCCTGGCAACTCTGGACTAAATACACAAATTACGTAAGGCCTTCTTCAATCATTTTAGACCTCCCTCCCCATGTGTAAGATTTTTTTGCATAGTGAAAATTAAAAATTATAAACAGATTCTAAGATTTCTAAGAATTAGTTAGACCACTTCTCCTCTCTGAAGCCTTACGTAATTTGTGTTATACCCCTTACTACTAATTATAATACGATCTTTTATTTTCTTCACACATAATAAAATATTTACTCTATGTAAATTCTCAGTATTTCCCTCAGTTTTCACCAAAAGAAATATTTTATTACTGTAAGTATAATTTCGGTTTAATAAAAATACTGCTAACTTAGTAGCAATAACCAATTTGTACTGTATTATTTCTGCTATTTCTATTAGAATTGTAATAATCTATCTTTATGTATATTGTAAGAGAAATATATTTACTTAGTTAAAAGAAACGTTTTTGTGGTTTATTTTTAAAAAGTGCATCGGACAGCCCCGGCCCCTTAAGCTTTTTGGTCAATAAATTGTGTAAATATTTCAAGAACAATAATTAAATTGTTTCATGGTGAAGACAAACTATTTGTCAACACTTAAAATGCTTCCAATAATAAAATAAACATATTAATTAAGAGAAACATAAGGACAAATATGAGGAGTAAAATACTAACCCTCAAAAGTTCATCGGGTAACTCCGGCCACAAGAAAAGAAACTTTTTATTTTAATTATATAACTCAGTGAAGTAACAAAAAATTATGTCTTAAATAATCGTCAGAGAATAATTTATGGATATCAATTAAAAAATAAATTCAATAGTGTCGGAAATTAAAAATATAATATCATTTTTATATGCCGTTCAATGAGACACTCATTTTTTAAATTGTCCGAACACTTTAAGGTTAACTTTACAGAATAGTAGTTTCTTATAAAAAAGAATTGAAATAATGGAGTCACTACCCTTACGAAAGTTTATGACATAAAATGTATGTCATACGCGCTTGACGTAAATTACATGACGTTTTTTCGCGACGTCAAGTAAATCACGTCAGAAAAATTACGTCAAAAAAAAAATGCCACAAATCGCTAAAATAAATGATTTTTTAAGAAATAAACGATTCTAAACAGCAAAATACAAAAAACAATGAACAGCTTGGGTTGTAAACTACACATAAAGGTTATGTGTAGCTTAAAATTAATAAAAGTTATATTTCAGTTAATAAATACAATTTTTAAATTTAATAAATTAAAAAAGAATTTTAAAAATACAAATTACTATAAAAGTGAACAAATTAAGATTAATTGTTGCTACAATTAACTGCGAGAACCTCACATAATGAGGATATTTTTTAAAAACAAATTTGGGGGGACAGGGAATCGAACCCGGGTTCGCCGCACGCAACTAACTAAAACCTAACGCCTAACCAACTGAGCTATCTCGATTAACTTCTAGACAAACAACAAATCTTTTTCTTAAACTGCAAGTCCATATTATGTGTTTTGCTGGAAAATATGTAAAAAAGCAAAAATCTAAATTCCTAAACGACTTATTATGATAAAACTTATTGTTTTAAAGAAGCCAGACAATATACAAAGAAATAAATAGTTAATTTCTAAAAGAAAACATAAAGAACTGAATTCCGTCAACCCAAAGCAAAACAACAATATAAAATGAGTTCAAAATTATTGCAAATGATTAATGGATGCCTCCTCAATCAGATTGCACTTGCACAAGCTTTAAAAATTGGCAAATTAATAATAAAAATAGCGAAAATAAGTAAGTTGTTTAAGCCAACTAATCTGCACAGATTGACCACCAATCAGAGGAGGTCACGTGCTTTTCCGCACGAAAATCAAATCACTCTTGTTGACTTAAAGAATATATCAGTACAAAAATCAAAAGTTTAAACAAAAAAAATTGATTAATCAATTCTGATCATTATTGAAAGCATAATTATTTTATTTCTTAAGAACAAAATGTTACAATTAATAAAATTAAATTTAAAAGTAAACTAATTAAATCCAAATAAAAATAAAATATTTATCTACCACAAAATTAACAATTAAAAAAATAAAACTTTAATTACACAAAAAAAAAATTGAGATATTAAGATAACAAAAATTAAAATGTACGACAGGTAGTAGCAGAAAGGGGCACAACAATCAATTTGCACAAAAAAATCTAATCAAAATCTAAAATGGTTGATCATACTCAAAAATATACAATTTAATTATTTGAATTAATAAAAAAAATGATCAACCCATGAAAACCACCCTAAAGGATGATATTCTGACAAAATTATTAAAAAAATAAAAATTCGTTCAAAAAAAAATTTAATCACAATCTGAAAGAGTAAAACATACTCAGAAATATACACCCTAACTTTGTAAATTAATAACAAAAAATATCAACACCTGAAAACCACCCCTAATAAAAACATTCGGATAAAATTAAAAAGGAAAATATCAATTTACGCAAAAAAATTTCAAAAAAAATTTGAAATGCTAAAACATTACCTATCTGAAACAATAATTTTGTCCGTTTATTATACATATGGGAACATTCCTTCATAATTATGCCTTGCCAGAAATTATTGGCAAAATACACTAAAAAATTTTCAGTCAAATATCAATTATTTTCCACATTTCTAGCTCTAATTTCAAACTTTTTCATCTCTAAACAAACAAAATTAAACATAAATTGAGCTACTGCGCATTGATTTCAACTTGTGAAAAAATGAAAACTCAATGCATTTTTGCCTTGCCAGAAATATTTGCCAAAATACTCTAAAAAATTTTCAGCCAAATATCATTTATTTTCCGTATTTCTAAATCTAATTTCTAACTTTTTCATATATTAACGAACAAAGTTGAACAAAAATTAACCCAATGCGCGTTACATTCAAATTATCAAAAAGTGAAAATTTAATCAGTTTTTGCCTTGCCAGAAAAATTTGGCAAAATACACTAAAAAATTTTCAGCCTAATATCAATTATTTTCCGTGTTTCTAAATCTAATTTCAAACTTTTTCATATATTAAAGAACAAAATTGTACAAAAATTAAGCGAGTACGCGTTACATTCAAATTGTCAAAAAATGAAAATTTAGTCAATTTTTGCCTTGCCAGAAAAATTTGGCAAAATAAACTAAAAAATTTTCAGCCAAATATCAAGTAATTTCCGTGTTTCTAGATCTAATTTCAAACTTTTTCATATATTAACGAACAAAATTATACAAAAATTAAGTGACTGCGCGTTACATTCAAATTGTCAAAAAATGAATATTTAGTCAATTTTTGCCTTGCCAGAAAAATTTGGCAAAATACAGTAAAAAATTTTCAGCCAAATATCAAATATTTTCCGTGTTTCTAGATCAACTTTCAAACTTTTTTATATATTAACGAACAAAATTGTACAAAAATTAAGCGACTGCGCATTAGTTTAAACTTGACAAAAAATTAAAATTCCATCAACTTTCGCCTCGCCAGAAAAAGTTTGCAAAAAACACTAAAAAATTTTTAGCCAAATATAAATTATTTTCCGTGTTTCTAGATCTAATTTCAAACTTTTTCATATATTAACGAACAAAATTGTACAAAAATTAAGCGACTGCGCGTTACATTCAAATTGTCAAAAAATGAAAATTTAGTCAATTTTTGCCTTGCCAGAAATATTTGGCAAATTACACTAAAAAATTTTCAGTCAAATATCAATTATTTTTCATATTTCTTGATTTAATTTTAAACTTTTTTATTTATTAAACACAAAATCGATCCAAAATTAAGCTACTGCGCATTGGTTTCAACTTGGGAAAAAATGAAAATTCAATGCGATTTTGCCTTCCCAGAAATATTTAGCAAAATACACTAAACAATTTTTAGTCAAATATCAATTGTTCGTTAATATATAAAAAAGTTTGAAATTAGATCTAGAAACACGGAAAATACTTGATATTTGGCTGAAAATTTTTTAGTGTATTTTGCTAAAATTTTCTGGTGAGGCGAAAATTGATGGAATTTTAATTTTTTGTCAAGTTTAAACTAATGCGCAGTCGATTAATTTTTGTACAATTTTGTTCGTTAATATATGAAAAAGTTTGAAATTAGATCTAGAAACACGGAAAATAATTGATATTT
Organism: Ganaspis brasiliensis; assembly: GCA_037103525.1. Taxonomy (NCBI): domain Eukaryota; kingdom Metazoa; phylum Arthropoda; class Insecta; order Hymenoptera; family Figitidae; genus Ganaspis; species Ganaspis brasiliensis. Next base: position 277,308 of record JAZKLR010000795.1, on the reverse strand, counting down.
GGCTGAAAATTTTTTAGTATTTTTTGCAAATTTTTTCTGGCGAGGCGAAAATTGACTAAATTTTCATTTTTTGTCAATTTTAATGTAACGCGCAGTCGCTTAATTTTTGTACAATTTTGTTCGTTAATATATGAAAAAGTTTTAAATTAGATCTAGAAACACGGAAAATAATTAATATTTGGCTGAAAATTTTTTACTGTATTTTGCCAAATTTTTCTGGCAAGGCAAAAATTGACTATATTTTCATTTTTTGACAATTTGAATGTAACGCACAGTCGCTTAATTTTTGTACAATTTTGTTCGTTAATATATTAAAAAGTTTGAAATTAGATCTAGAAACACAGAAAATAATTGATATTTGGCTAAAAATTTTTTAGTGTTTTTTGCAAACTTTTTCTGGCGAGGCGAAAGTTGATGGAATTTTAATTTTTTGTCAAGTTTAAACTAATGCGCAGTCGATTAATTTTTGTACAATTTTGTTTGGTAATATATGAAAAAGTTTAAAATTAGATCTAGAAACACGGAAAATAATTGATATTTGGCTAAAAATTTTTTAGTGTATTTTGCCAAATTTTTCTGGCAAGGCAAAAATTGACTAAATTTTCATTTTTTGACAATTTGAATGTAACGCGTAGTCGCTTAATTTTTGTTCAACTTTGTTCGTTAATATATGAAAAAGTTAGAAATTAGATTTAGAAATACGGAAAATAAATGATATTTGGCTGAAAATTTTTTAGAGTATTTTGGCAAATATTTCTGGCAAGGCAAAAATGCATTGAGTTTTCATTTTTTCACAAGTTGAAATCAATGCGCAGTAGCTCAATTTATGTTTAATTTTGTTTGTTTAGAGATGAAAAAGTTTGAAATTAGAGCTAGAAATGTGGAAAATAATTGATATTTGACTGAAAATTTTTTAGTGTATTTTGCCAATAATTTCTGGCAAGGCATAATTATGAAGGAATGTTCCCATATGTATAATAAACGGACAAAATTATTGTTTCAGATAGGTTATGTTTTAGCATTTCAAATTTTTTTTGAAATTTTTTTGCGTAAATTGATATTTTCCTTTTTAATTTTATCCGAATTTTTTTTATTAGGGGTGGTTTTCAGGTGTTGATATTTTTTGTTATTAATTTACAAAGTTAGGGTGTATATTTCTGAGTATGTTTTACTCTTTCAGATTGTGATTGGATTTTTTTTTGAACGAATTTTTATTTTTTTAATAATTTTGTCAGTATATCATCCTTTAGGGTGGTTTTCATGGGTTGATCATTTTTTTTATTAATTCAAATAATTAAATTGTATATTTTTGAGTATGATCAACCATTTTAGATTTTGATTAGATTTTTTTGTGCAAATTGATTGTTGTGCCCCTTTCTGCTACTACCTGTCGTACATTTTAATTTTTGTTATCTTAATATCTCAATTTTTTTTTTGTTTAATTAAAGTTCAATTAATCGGCTGTACTCAGTAGAGCGTTTTCCGTAGTTTTCCTCAACTCTGGTCTTCTTCTTCTTCTTCTCCTTCGTTGGGTTTGTGACCTTGGTATGGCCAATTCAGAAAGGGTCAGGTGAATACGAGTACTTCTAATAAATCCAGCTACGGACGCAAAGGGGAGTAGGGTTTGTAGTAAGGAAGGTAAAAGATAAAAAGAGATAGGGGCTGTTTACACCACCTTACATAAAAAAAGTTACTTAAAATAAGGCATACTTAAATCGTGTTACATACATTTAAAACAGCACAAACGATAGCTTCAGATAAAACTTTTAATTATTTTAAAGTTTCATAAAGACAACTCGACGTTTCGAAACCAGTAAGGTTTCCTCTTCAGCATTAACAATATTTCATGAACATATTTGGTAGCACGCCGACATTCAATTGAAAATTCTTTTTTCAAAGTAGTAATCCTAATTTCACGATTAACATTCACAATCCGTTTGACAATTGAGAAAACTTCAATACCAAAATTGGCTTTGATATTCGATAAAAACATGTTGTTTCACAAAATAAAATACAAATAAAAACAAAACAAATAACTAATATATATTAAAATAAAGGCAATTACTAATCAATGCGCATTAATATAATCAAGTCTTAACGTCTTGTCGTCGTGCTACCAAATATGTTCATGGAGTATTGTTAATCCTGAAAAGGAATCATTACCGGTTTCGAAACATCGAGTTGTCTTTATGAAACTTTAAAATAATAAAAAGTTTTGTCTGAAGCTATCGTTTGTGTTATTTGAACACTGAGAAAATAAGCCTCTAGCTAAGCAGCTTTATTTCTAGGTTAGGGTTCCTCGGGACAAAACAAACAAAACACCGGCGATGACAATCAAACTTCTAGGATACCGGAGCATATGCTCTGCTAAAATCAATTAAGTGATTTGTAGTGTTCCTATAAAGAGAGTTAGGACATGTGCCCCCTTCCACTAGCCTGTTGACAAACCGGAGACGGAAGTGACGATGAAGTAATTTGTGTGATTGGTTGAAAAGGGCGGGCGAAAGTTAAAAATGTTTGTTAAGAAAGCATTTTAAAATCAGCGCTCTCTTTTCAGCCAATGAAAAAACTTTCAATACACTTCCGTCTCCGGTTACGCTGAGCCAATCAAAAGTTGAACCTCACGTGTCCTAACTCTCTTTATAGGAACTCTAGTGATTTGCAGGTGCTATATCAACAACCTCTCTCTGCTAAATTTAATCAAAAATTGGTTGTATTTAGTTAACTTATTTTCTCAGTGAAATTTATATATATTGTTGAAGTGTAAAACAATTTTATCTTTTTATTTTAGATCTTTTAAACAATGTCTAGATAAAAGAGTATGGTATGCTTGAAATTCGAGTATTTTTGAGAAAGAAACCAAACCATTTATAATATTTACAATTCGTACGTGATTTTTGGTAAAGTCTGAGTATTTTGTATATTATAAAAAATCTTAACATCTGCTTATTTTATTACTTCGAAAAACTCATCTGTTAGTTACTACCGGATTTTCCGGCTATTAGGTTTATTACCACTTTACCTAAACGCAACGCCTTTCAGCGCCTCCATTTCTAATCCTGGTCAATCTCTGGTACTCCTACCTGAGCAAAATATTGTTTATTAGTGACACCCCCTCTCTTAATTTTTGTATCCGAAATGCCCCTTGAACAACCGATTGTCAATTTCTACAGTTAGTTCAAAACGAGAGTTTCGATGGAAACGATGTAAATCGAATTCTCAAGAAGATCACTCGCAATCATGTATCGTTTTATGTGAAATAAATGTATCGTGACTTAATCAGTTTCCTATTTTTATTTGAGATCCTTAATATTAATTTATTGAAGGAGTGATGACGCTTTTTATTTATTTGTCATCCGCAACGCAACATAATGGTCCTTCGAGCCGGATATTGCTAGAGTGTGTTTTATGTGAATTAACGAAAAAATTCACAACTAACGATTATGAAAACGAATCTGTGCATATTAAATATTATCGAGAAACGAATTACGCGAGTGATCATAACAGTAATTAACGAAATTTGAATTCTCAAACGAATTATAAACGAACTTTTGATCTAAGAAAAATCTTTCTAACGAAAACGAATATTCAGTGCGAACATCGAAACGTTGATGAACGACTTTGTGAATTTGTTGTCCTGTGTTTAAGTGATAATGACTCGTGAATCAAGTAGCGAGCAATATCAGTAATAATCTTTAAGTGTCAGCAAATAGTGACACGTGAGTAAATTCTTCAGTGAACTTTTTAAGATCTGAATAAATAAAGTTCAACCGAACAGAAAGTTTTAGTGCGTTTTATGATAATCGACATATACTAAACGATTAATTGACATTAATAAGTTCATATGACGATTTTCGGATAAACAACAATCTACACCTCGAATCCTGTGTGTTCTTCAGTTATTACTGGCCAGAAAAGGGTTCCTAGCAGCGAAGATATCATTCATTACATCGATTCTAATCAACGAGAGCCAACGCCAACGTAAGTCTCACACAGTTCATTGAGTCACCACTGTCCGTCATATCCTAAAATTTAGTTCTTCTCTTCTTAAAAAAAAAAAAAAAAAAAAAACATTCTACCTCAGATACAATAATTATTCTTGACTTAAAAATGACACCAGAAAATGCTCTTATATACAAAGCGTTAGTTCGAGAGCGGGCTGTATTAAAGTCTAAGGTAACTAAATTACAAAATTACAATGACAAACCCCCTAGTGAAATTATTGTTAGGGTATTAGAAGAAAAACTTTCTAGAATGCTAAACATTGAAGATGAATTCAATAGAATTCAAACAGATATCGAAGCTTTACTTTCCGAAGATGAGTTAGAAGCGGCGTGTCAAGAGAGATTAGATTTTGAGGAAGAAGTTTGTCTTGCGTTCGGGAAAGCAAAAGCTCTTATTGCGGGAGATAATTTATTTTCTAATTCGTCCTTAATGCAATCCACAAATTCTCAACTTTTTACTAGTCCTCTACCTAATAGTTCTTCAAATCAAAACTTATTAAATCAAACCGTGATTCCTCAAAATGCGGTAAATGTAAATGTAGGATCTATCGAAAGTCGGCGTTCTTTACCCCCCTCTGTTGTTGAAAGCGAAGCTAATTATAGAGTTCCTAAAATGGATTTACCTAAACTTGAAGGTTCGTATGAAAAATGGCCCGGTTTCAGCGATACCTTTAAATCAGCTGTTCATAACAGTTCTAAATTTACTGATTCAGAAAAATTAATGTATTTACGATCGTGTTTAATAGGTAAAGCAGCTGAAAAAATCGAATCTTTAGAGACTACCTCCGCGAATTATCAAGTTGCATGGTCTATCTTAGAAAAATATTATGATGATCCCGCGGCGGTAATTAATAATCGAATACGTGCTTTGTTTGATTTGACACCTTGTCAAAATGCTAACGCAATTTCTGTTGGAGAAATTCTTGATAATGCGACAAAACATTATCGCGCACTCGAGGCTTTAAACAAGCCTTTTCTTGAAGCGTTTCCAATTTATTTAATCGTTTCTAAATTAGACACTCAGTCTCGTTTAAAATGGAAGGAAGAAAGTCAAGGTACTGTGCTTCCCACCATGAACAATTTGCTAGATTTTTTACATTCGCGTAGGAAGGTATTGGAAACTCACAAAAATAGTAAAAACGAAAAAAATGATCAAATGGGAAAGGGCCCCTCGAAAACTCCTTACAACGGACAACCATTTAATCGACGATTTAATGGTAATCCTGAAAATAATCGAAATGCCTCGACATACGCCACAACTTACAAAATGTTTTGCCATCTTTGCAAGGGTTCACATTTTACACAACATTGTGAAAAATTAGTAAACGTGACAGTCCCTGAACGTATAAATATTGTTAAAACGGCAAAACTTTGTTTTAATTGTTTAAAATCGAATCATTTAGTTGAAGACTGCAGATCTACAAACTGTAAGTCTTGTGATAAAAAACATCATTCGATGTTGCATATCGAAAAAGAAAGTCCCGTTCCAACCGCTCACGTGAACGCGATTTCGTTGAAAAATAACGCGCCATCATAAAACGTTATAACTTCAGCGGTTGTGCATATATTGGATCAAAAAGGCGCACCTCATGAGTGCCGAGTTTTGCTTGATTCTTGCTCGCAACCCCACCTGCTAACTAATCGTATGGTTTCACTATTGAAATTGTCAAAACGAAAAATTGACATCCCCCTCGGAGCAGTAAATTCTATGTCATCTAAAATAAATTATTCGACAAATGCTACCATAAAATCGCGATTAAATAAATTCTCTATAAATCTTGATTTTTTGATAGTGGATGAGATTAACGAACGTTTGCCTTCTGAACCAATTAACAAAGCGAATTTGAATATTCCCTCTAATATTAAATTAGCAGATCCATATTTTAATAAGCCAGGCCCGATCGATGCTATCATCGGTGCTGAATATTTTCTGCAACTTTTAACTATGGGACAAAGAAAAATTGCCGGACAAGCTGCCGTCTTACAAAACACAGTTTTTGGGTGGATAATAGCGGGTAAAATTACTTTACCGACCCCACCAAAATCTGTGTCTTGTCACTTTCTTACAACGTCACTTAACGATCAAATTCAAAAATTTTGGGAAATCGAAAATTGTTCGGAAAGCAAAATTTGGTCAAACGAAGAAAACGAATCCGAAGTCCACTATCAGAAAAATACAACTCGAGATTTGGAAAGTGGAAAATATGTCATAAAATTACCATTTCGGGAAAACAAAAATGATTTAGGCGAATCATATTCTAATGCGTTAAAAAGATTTTGTGCACTTGAAGGATCTTTAGCGAAAAAACCAGAAATTAAAACTCAATATATCGAAAATATTAAAAGTTACGAAATTAACAACCACATGACTGAGGCTAAAAATGAACTTATTCATGAAGGTTATTATTTACCTCATCATGCTGTTATTAAAGAATCGAGTTTGACAACGAAATTACGCGTAGTTTTCGACGGCTCTGCCAAATCTGCCACTGGCTTGTCGCTAAATAATGTACTGATGGTGGGTCCCACTATACAGGAAGATTTATTTTCAATACTTACCCGTTTTCGATCTCATACTTTTGTCTTAACTGCAGATATTGAAAAAATGTATCGTCAGTTTTTTATCCACCCTGATGATCGAAAATATCAAAAAATTTTATGGCGAGAAAATCCAGGAGAACCAATAAAAACTTATGAATTAAATACCGTTACTTTTGGTACATCTCCTGCCTCTTTTTTAGCCACGAGATCTCTTCATCAATTAGCGAATGATGAATCTGATAATTATCCAAGGGCAGCTCAAATCTTCAAAAACGATTTTTATGTAGACGATATGCTCACGGGAGCTTCAACCCGTGAAGAGACCGCGTTAATACGAGATGAACTCATCGCCATCGCTAATAAGGGTAAATTAAATCTCAGAAAGTGGGATTCTAATGATAAATCTCTAATTACGTCCCTATCGGAAACTTCTAGCGAATCTTTTTTATTACTTAATCTAGATGAAACTAATAAGACTCTTGGAGTTCTTTGGAATTCAAATCAAGATGTTTTGATGTTTATCGTAAACGAAATAGATTCTAAAAAAAGGGTAACGAAACGGAGCATACTATCCGAAATAGCGAAATTATTTGACCCCTTGGGCCTTGTAGGTCCGATAATCGTGCATGCAAAAATAATAATGCAAAAATTATAGCAATTAGGAATAGATTGGGATGCCGCAGTCCCTTCCGAATTACATACATCGTGGATTAATTATCGAAAGCAATTGTCGTTATTAAATACGATAAAAATTAATCGAAAAATTATTATCGATAATTGAACAAATTTACAATTACATGGTTTCAGCGATGCAAGCGAAAGTGCGTATGGAGCTTGTTTGTATATTCGTTCGAATGCCGAAAATGGAAAAATTGAAACTCAATTAGTGTGTTCTAAGTCAAGAGTCGCGCCTTTAAAATCGACAACATTGCCGCGATTGGAACTTTGTGCTGCTCTTCTTTTAGCACAACTTTTTGAAACCACTGTCAAGGCTCTCCGGCACTTAACCTTTGAAAAAATAATTTTCTGGTCCGATTCGACAATAGCCTTGCATTGGATAAATACATCCCCGAACTTATTAAAAACATTTGTTGGTAATCGTGTTGCTGAAATTCAAAAAATAACTAATCCACACAAATGGCGACACGTGCGGTCAGAAAATAACCCGGCGGATCTTGTATCGAGAGGCCTTATGCCTAGCGAATTTGTTAAAGCGTGTATCTGGCAAAACGGTCCATCGTGGCTTAAAGAAAACGAAAATATGTGGCCAGAATCAAGTCTGGAAATTACCGAAATTCCTGAAAAACGAACTCTCGTATCATATAGCACAAAAATTGAAAAAATTAATTTTTTAGATAAATTTTCTTGTCTTAACGAATTAAAAAGATTAACCTCTTTTTGTTTAAGAGCCACTCATAACGTAAAATCTAAAAACAAATTAACAGGAGATTTTTCAATTCAAGAATTAAAAAATGCAACTCTTAAAATCGTTAAACTTATTCAACAAGAAACGTTCGCTGTTGAATTAAATGCGTTAAAATCGAATCAGAATATACAAGGCAAATTAGTCCCTTTAAGTCCTTTTATCGATTCTGATGGAATTTTACGTGTGGGTGGTCGACTTAAAAAGGCCGACATTCCTTATACACAAAAACATCCTGCATTATTACCACAAAGGCATCACATAAGTGATTTAATTATTCGCGATGAGCATATCAAATTAATGCACGGAGGTACACAAGCTACACTAAATGCTTTACACAGAAATTTTTGGATTGTAAACGGACGAAGCGTTGTAAAAAATGTAATTCATAAATGCGTTACTTGCGCTCGCGCCAAGCCTGGCACCTTAAATTACACAATGGGAAACTTACCGAAAAATCGTCTCTCTTTAAATCGACCCTTTCTAATTTCAGGCGTAGATTATTGCGGTCCCTTTTTTATAAAAGAAAAAAGGCACCGCAATCGAAACAAGCTAAAAATTTATGTTGCTATTTTTATTTGTCTCGCCACGAAGGCAGTTCATATTGAACTAGTGAGCGATCTGACTACCGAAGCCTTTTTAGCAGCTCTCTCTCGATTTTTTAGCCGTAGAGGTAAAAGTTCTGATCTGTATTCAGATAATGGCACGAATTTTGTAGGTGCAAAAAACGAAATACAAAATATCCAAAATCTCCTACAATCACAAACTCACAATGACGCGGTAAAACGAACTCTCGCTAACGATAACATTGCATGGCATTTTATTCCGTCAAGGTCTCCTCACTTTGGGGGACTTTGGGAAGCCGCAGTAAAATCTTTTAAATTTCATATGTTACGCGTTGTTGGTTCTCAATTATTATCGTATGAGGAACTTTTGACATTTGTTACTGAGGTAGAAGCGATTTTAAATTCGAGACCTTTAACTCCTGTTCTTTCTGACCCAAATGACCTATCCGCACTTACACCTGCACACTTCCTTATCGGTGACTCACTGATAGGCTTGCCGGCGGAAAATTTGGAGACAATTCCTTCAGGACGATTGTCATCTTGGCAGCATGTTCAACAAATGCGCCAACATTTTTGGAATCGTTGGTACAAGGAGTACCTTAATCAATTAACTGTCAAACGAAAATGGCATAAGGACGAAGAAATCAACGTCAAGGTCGGTGATCTTGTGACACTGCGGGAGGCTAATAATCCTCCAATGCAATGGACTCTTGGACGAGTAATTCACACTCATCCAGGTAGTGACGGTATTGTTCGTGTTGTGACCGTAAAGACACATAAGGGTGAATACAAACGTAGTGTAAAGCAAATTTCTCCGCTTCCAATTCAGACTACGTCTGATTAAATTTGACTACAGCGTTTCATTATGTATTTGTATTTTCTCAAAAACATTTATAAATATAATCTTGATTCAATTATTTTTAAGCAACATTCGACATTTTCTTATATTTATAAATTTAATTCTTTGACATTTGAAAATGTGAAATCACTGCATCTTTGCAATTTAATATTAAAATGTTTATTAATTTGTTTCGAACGTGGCCGTTCAAGGCGGGCGGCATATGTTGAAGTGTAAAACAATTTTATCTTTTTATTTTAGATCTTTTAAACAATGTCTAGATAAAAGAGTATGGTATGCTTGAAATTCGAGTATTTTTGAGAAAGAAACCAAACCATTTATAATATTTACAATTCGTACGTGATTTTTGGTAAAGTCTGAGTATTTTGTATATTATAAAAAATCTTAACATCTGCTTATTTTATTACTTCGAAAAACTCATCTGTTAGTTACTACCGGATTTTCCGGCTATTAGGTTTATTACCACTTTACCTAAACGCAACGCCTTTCAGCGCCTCCATTTCTAATCCTGGTCAATCTCTGGTACTCCTACCTGAGCAAAATATTGTTTATTAGTGACACCCCCTCTCTTAATTTTTGTATCCGAAATGCCCCTTGAACAACCGATTGTCAATTTCTACAGTTAGTTCAAAACGAGAGTTTCGATGGAAACGATGTAAATCGAATTCTCAAGAAGATCACTCGCAATCATGTATCGTTTTATGTGAAATAAATGTATCGTGACTTAATCAGTTTCCTATTTTTATTTGAGATCCTTAATATTAATTTATTGAAGGAGTGATGACGCTTTTTATTTATTTGTCATCCGCAACGCAACATATATTAAATCGATGATTTTATTAAATTTAAGTAACTTTTCTTCTTTTAATTTTCTAAATTCATTAATAATTAATTTTTCGTATCCTATAAGGGTTGTGTCATTTATTAAAACGTTTTCTTCATTGTCGTCAATATATAAATTATCATCAGCCTCGTCAATATCGAGAAAGATTTTTTTTCCGGGAAAAAAGGGGTTTAGATGTAATTATATTTGTTTCAGATATATTCAGATATATTGTATAGATATAATCAGATACATTTCAGATCTAATGATATATGATTTGATCTATTCAGATATAATCAGATATAATCAATTATTGAACATATATATATTTAAATATAATTAGATCTACTATTATATCTATGTCTATATCTAGATAGATATCACCTGATGTGATGTCTGATCTAACTAGGTATATTTAGATATTAGATATTAGATGTAGTTTTATTTATATTTAACCTTGCCCACACTTATTGACGATGAAGAAAACGTTTTAATAAACCCTTATAGGATACGAAAAATGAATTATTAATGAATTTAGAAAATTAAAAGAAAAAAAATTACTTAAATTTAATAAAATCATCGATTTAATCAAAAGTGAGGATTAAACTTGATGAATGTTTTTTTTTTAAATGTATCATTCATAAAATAAAATAATTTTCTAGAATTATTTATTGTTATTTTTAATTAAAATAATTAATATAATATCAAGAATAAAATAAAAAAAATTATTTGAATTTAAAAAATAACAATAATAATGTTATTACAGTACTCTCTCACTAAGTGACCGAAAATGGGGCTGTAGGGGAATAAAATGGTTACTTATCGAGAGCCCCCACTCTCTATTGCATTATGTTTAGATTTCATGTAAAACAATTGAATGTAAATAAACTCGAAAACGAAATGGTTCGCGGCAAATTTAAAATGACTGAAGAGAATATTTAAAAAATGTTGAGATATCTTTGTTTACTGAAAATTAAGAATAAGGAAAAGTATTCTTAAAAAAATTGTAATGTTTGAAATTTAAACTTCTTCCACAATCTTTATAGGCTTGTTTTAGAATTCTGAAAAACATAACTTTTTGGATTTCAAAACCTTTTGATTTTTTACAAAAATAAAAATTCTAAAATCCATCAGAAAAAATGTTTTTTTTTTAATTTTACAACTTTGTTCAATTTAGTTTTACAACTTAGTTTCATTTTAAAACCCAAATTAATGCCGGAAAAAGAATTATCATCACTAGAACTCATAAATTTCGATAGGTTAAAATTTCATTATTAACTCGCCTAAAATATTAAAAATGTCACTATACATATAAAATTACAAATTTAGTTAAAAATTGATCAACGATAAACTTTATTTCTTCTTTTAGGATTCAAATTTTTTATTGGATACAATTATTAATTCTTTTCAAACAATCTTTATCCAGTTAACTCTTAGGTTTTTTTACGTCTATTTTTGGTTATTTAATTACCTGTCATTTTTCTAACACTTGAAGTTGCTAATTTGAAATTGACTTTCATTTTACCGCGTTTGCTATGGTGGGGAGCAAATAATGTGTATGTAAAAATATGTGTGAAGGGGAACGGCTACTTACTGAGTGGGCACTTAGTGAGAGAGTACTGTAATTATTATTATTACTATATACATATATATACTATGCTACACTATATATTAATAATATTAATTATTATGACTACCAAGAAAAAAAAATATGCGCTTGCCGGCACTGCAAACTTTGACAGATAACCAGTTTCTGTATTTCCCCTTACGCGCTATCCTCAAATTCAGGCGACAAGGTACCTATGGTGGGAGGGCGACAAATCACCGCAACGCTGAGTTTGGCACCCATGTACTTTTTCTTTCAATAATAAAAAATAATACTTATTAATATGATTAGAATTAACTAATTGCATTAAATAAATACTGTACAAGTTAATTAGAACATATGAATTTTAATTTCTAACGACAGGACCGATTCGGTACCAAATGCGGACTTCATCGGCACCTTTTTAGTCCGCAATCAGTGACGCTTATTTACCAGGGTTGCCAACACTATATTAGATTCTTTTTTAAGGGTTCGATTTTCTAACCTTTGATTTCGAGGTTAGGAATATAAATATGTCAAATATAATGTTGACAAACCTGGCCACTGATGTTCTGCGCAGACTCGAATATATGTATGTAACACGATTTAAGTATGTCTTATTTTAAGTAACTTACTTTATGTAAGGTGGTGTAAACAGCCTCATAGAGAGGAAACTGTTAAGACCGCAAAAGGGGTCTACAGTGAAAATGTCTTTATCTTTATTTCAGTTTGTCGTCATAGAATCAATCTTTTGTGGGAATTGGAAAAAATTCAATTTCTTAGGTATAATTGTTTATTTTTTTAATACATCAAATTATATGATGACGATCACTCTTTAGTTTCATAAAAAATTTAGTACAAAAGTTACTTGTTGATTTTTATATTTTTAAATTATAAATTACGCCATTTAGAGTGAATTTGAAACGCGATCTCAATACTATTTCCTGTAAAATAAAAATTTCTAGTGATGTAAACCATATTTAAAGTAAACAGTAAAACATGCAATCTGACAATATTGTCAGATTGCATGATTTTGCTACTGTTTTTTTAAAAAACTATTATATGTGACGCGATCTGAAGAAAGGGATCTTAGAGGCAAAAAATCGATTTTCGGTTTATGGTTGATTAAACTTCAATAAAAGTTCCTTTTTCATTATTTGAAGTCAGAAAATATTTGTATTAATTATTTTTCAACTTATGACAATTCAAACATCAACGATTTGTACAGAGCACCATGTGCGCTCGTCTTTTCTTTTCTCTCTCCTGTAAAATTACCGATTTGCCACTAAGGTCCCTTTCTTCAGATCGCGTCACATATATATAATAGTTTTTTAATAAAACAGTAGCAAAATTTGAATGAACGAATGTCACGAAAATAATGATCCAAGTTTAATGTAATAATGAAAATTACAGTGAACTGAACTCTATAAATGCAATTTAATAAAATATGAAACTATATGTATTACTGAATGTAAAAATTTTCGGGCATGTCCCAGGTCAGGCTTTGTCAAGACCGTCTAGTCTAGACGAAATTGTAAATAAATCGTAACACTTTTAGTGAACACCACAACAAGACCGTCTGGCCAGCGCCACCACCCGCCCAGATCCCCAAAAATTTTCCACATAGGTTTAAAAATTTAAAAATAACATACCTGTTGGTTCTGAAGAATAAATCTTATTAGAAAGTGTAAAGGGTTGTTCCACTTGATTAAATATATTTAAATCACAATCAGTTTGGTTAAATTTGGTTCCCTTCTTTAATGAATTATAAAGTGATTGAAGAAATATTTCCCATCTAGGTTTAAAATAATCTTCTACCACACCAGACCATTGTTTATTTGCATAATCAAGAATTTCTCCCTTCGGACCCCACAGAGTAATTTGATTTTTAGCATTATATTCATATTTAGTTCTTTCTATTCCATTAGCTCCAAGAGATTTTGCATCTTTAAGCCAAACACCAAGCAAGAAATGTTCACTAGATGCTAAAATACGTTCCAAATCATCAAATAAATCAAGTAATGCATTAGATTGAAGCCTGAAATTAATTTTAATGACAGTGAACGTGAGAATTCAAGTGTAAGTAAAAGATGCACTTATTCGGACACATCATCACAACAATTTCTTTATATCAGTACTTACTTCAATTCTGTCAAGTTTCTTTTTACATAAGCCTCCAAAATTTTAAGATAAATTTTATCGGCTTTAATTTGCAAGACTTGTCTTGTTAAATCAATTAAATCGTGTTTATAGAGACTGCTGTTTCCCCTGGCATCCTTACCCATTAAATGCAAATCCCAAGCAGATAAAACGATTTCTGGATCATACCATGTCTACAATATATGTATGTATTATGTACATATTATGTGCATTAATATTTTAATATAAATATTTTAAAACATACCGTAAAATTATAATGACGAGCAAAATTGGTCTTGGTCTTGCACATTTTGCAAGACCAAGACCAAGACCAAAAAAGTATTAAAATACTTATTTTAAAAAATGTGTTCTTTTGATAGAGTAGAAGTGTGTAAAATAAATTAAATTTATGTGTTATGTGCCTATGTGTGAAAATTTGCTTTTTGTATGTGAGATACTACTAATGACATTTTTAAAATGACTACTTTATGGAAGACAATTCCAGTTAAAATGTTTAAAAAAAAGTACTTTGAATCGATTAAAAAAATACAATAAAGTAAGTATTTAAAATAGCAATAATTAAAAATGTCGATTTCTGACACAAGTTTGCAGCTGTTTACAGTAAATCGACCTCATTGTTTCGGCCATCTTGCTTTATGACGTCACCCTTACGATAATTTATGACTTGAAATTTATGTCATGCGTGCGTGGCGTAAATTTCTTGACATTTTTTAGCGATGCCATGTAAATGATGTCAGGAAATTTATGTCATGGAAATTACGTCAGGAAACTTATGTCATGCTTAAAATATCATAATGGAACTAAAGAGAGAAGAAAAAGAATAAGAAGAAAATATAATCATAATCAAATTTGTAGTAGGAATAATAATGGTAATAATAATAATTACACAGTCCCACAAAGAAAAAGTGTCATGTACTTTTAACCATACCACACTATCCCTATGTATTTTGGTGCCTTAAACACGAAACTAAAGTCAGTTTTGCTCCATCACGTCAGGATTTCTTCCTAACCTAAAAATCAATAAAATGACACTTTTTGTTCATTAGAATCTGAACCTGACGTAACATTAATACATGCCTAGGGCCAATAGAAAGCTTGAATTATGACATTTAAAACGCTTTTTTAAAAATTGTTCTACGATGATTTTTAACGATGACATGAAATGTTTTACTTAACATATTATATGTTAGGTTAGGAAAAAATCTTGTCGTGATGGAGCAAAACTGACTTCAGTTTCGTGTTACCAAAATACATATAGGGGTAGGATGGTCTGGTACATGACACTGTTTTTTCTGGGTCTGTATAATTATTATTATTACCATTATTATTCCCGCTACAAATTTTATTATGATATTTTAAACATGACATAAATGTCCTGACATAATTTACATGGCATCGCGAAAAAATGTCACGAAATTTACGCCACGCACGCATGACATAAATTTCATGTCATTAATTTTTGTAAGGGCACGATTTCAGATTCCAATAAAATCTACCCATTTTGTAAATACTCATTCAAAAACGCATTTATTGTCATGTTTGAAACTTCTTTGTGACCTATTAATCAGAACTTAGTGATAAGGTAAATGTCCCTATTTGTAGACACGTACCAATTTGTGCACAACTGAGTTTAAATGTTTGAAATAAATAACTCACAATACAAAAATAATATAAAAAACAAATGTTTTTAATTTTATCTTTTATATACTTTGTCTTGATTTATGTTTCATGATTCTTGTTCACTTAGAAAACGAAAAATTAAATATAAACTTTGACCGTGTCGTTCGTTTTGACAGATCAAGAAAAATATGACAATCGCCATGCATTTTTCATGTATGTTCACAAATTGGTACAATAATATTATTTCATTAAAACACAATAATTTATTATATTTTGATAATAAAACCTGAATCAAAATCATTTTCAATTCAGAAAAGGATTGGCTTTATGTATTTCAATGCAAAAAATTATTTTCATAGAAGAATTAAAAACTAATTTCTTCTTTAATAATATTTGTTAAATTTTTAAATTTTTGACTGACTCGGAGAAATCGATAAATTTAGTTATACATATGAATTAATTTCTTCTTTATTTATTTTTGTAAAATTCTTACTAGTGCACTAATTGGGACATTTACCTTATGTTTAAAGAATAAACAATATTTTAAAATGTAATTTTTAGGATTTTGTGGTTATCTTTTCAGAAAATTTATATTATTTTTATTTTTAGTGATAAGTATAAATACACAAATTAAGTAATCTTTATGAAGAAACAATGTGTTAAAAAAATGAACACAAATAATTACTTACTCAAAATAAATACTTGCGAAGTACAACTTTGCAGTGGTTTTTATATTATATCTTTACTTGCCTCAAAAATAAAGATTTTAAAATAAAATAATTTATTAAATTTACAGAAAAAGCAACTACTGAAGTATTAATAAGATTTCAATAATAGGTATTAACAAGAGAACGAATTCAGTATGACAAGTTTACATGGAGTATACTGATCTTTATTTGTTTCTTTAATAAAATTAATTAATTGAATAAAATTTTTTAAAAAAATTTAAATAAACTGTTTAAATATTAACTGTTAAGATAGATATTCTTTCTTATGGGTATGGGCTTATTTAATATTAAATTATGGTTTATAATGCAAAACCACAACTTTTGTTTGCAAGACCAAGACTAGACATTGGGCTTGGTCTTGCATTTGCTCATCACTACGTAAAATTGGGTAAAGTCGGCTTTGTAGAAAAAAGTTGGCCAGCAGTTTTAAACACTTTAAAGATTGACTTTTACTTTTCACCCCGTGAACGCTGCTATCTCTCTAAATCTGAATTAGTGGTTTTCTACTAATGAATTAGCGAAAAGTGAGCTACTATAAAAATAGTAGGAATTTGACTAATTCTTAGTAGAAAACTACTAAGAATTATTAGAAAACTACTAATTTTGTAGTAGAATACTACTAATTCAATTAGTAAAAAAATCTACTTTTTTAAAAGTAAAGTGTCACTATTTCAATTAGTAGATTTTTACTAAGAATTAGTAGTTTTTTACTAAGAATTAGTAGTTTTCTACTAAGAATTAGTAGTTTTCTACTTTATGAATTAGAGAAAAATGAGCCATGAATTTGACTAATTCATAGTAGAAAACTACTAATTCAGATTTAGAGAGATTGAACAGTGGTGCCAACTTCGAGAACCCAATATTTTCTAACTCTAATGTAATATTGAGTTTTCGAAGTTGACATAGGGGTAAAATGCGCGTGGAAAAAATCCTCTGCTCTTTCCTTGCATGCTTGTGCGTGAAAAATACAAGTTTTTAACGCGAGGTGTTAGAGAAAATAGTGTGTGTGGCATGGGTGCAACCAGGGGAACACGGCTCTCGATCCCCCTACTTTTGCGCCCATGACATACAAATAACTATTTTGTAGTTGGAAGAAATGTTAAACAATAATTAAAATATAATATTTGTGTATTAAAAATGCTGTCCGAGTTTCCTCCGCATGGCTGACTTTACCTCATTTTACGGTAAACAAAATAACCTTTATTGGAAAAACAAATACATGATCTATATTAAAAATACGTTGCCTAATTTAGAAAGTTATTTTGTTGTTGTTAGATAAATTTATAATCAATAAATCATACCCAAACATTTATTTTAAGACTCGGTCTTCTTGTTATAACATAATGACCATGAATTCTTTCAGATCCACTAAAATTATAAATAGAACTTCCAAGCTTTTTCCATGATTCTGCAGTATATTCGTTCCAAGCACCGTACCTTCTAGATGCATAATTTGTAAACCTTTTAAAATAGACATATTGTAAATGAATAAAAATAGTATATTAAGCAACAAGGGGTTAAAGGCAGCCATTTGTTTACAATGATGTTTGTGTACGAGTGACAGTCCGTGTTGATTACGATACTTTTTATTCCAAAGGCACAAATGAGGTGCTTTTAAATGCTTGTAGGTAAAAGTCGAAATGCGTTCATTTGTTTGACCGTATGAAAATGGCGTCCATTTTTCCCTTAAGGTGAAAAAAATGCATGGATCAGCTGTTCATTTTTACCCTAGGGAAAAAATGGACGCCATTTTTAAACGGCCGAACAAATGAATGCGTTTAGACCTAGCCTACAGGCATCTAAAAGCGCCATTTTTGTGTCTGTGCCCTGGCAAAAAGCCTTGAAAAGAAAAGAATTACATTTATTTGACATTTACTCAAAATCGCAATGATTTTTTTTCTATTAAATACTTGAATTTCCCTGAAATACTTACTTCCAGAAACAGAAAAGAATATTTTTGAAATTGACTCTGCTTTATCCTAAAATGATTTTGTATTACATGCATCAGAATAAAATTGAAATGCTTTCAATTCCAGAAACTTCTTCTATTCTGTAAAACAGCATACGCATTCCTGATTTTTCTATTCCCAATAATTTCTTTTGAATTGAGTCTACAAAATGTTTAATTCCGTAATAGAAAATACAGTAGAAATTTTTTCTTTTCCTGGCAATTCTTTTCACCCATTCAATTCAAAAGACTCATTTATGTTTGTATTTTCAAGTCACGTGTAGCTCAGTGGTTACTTTCGTGGACTTGTAACATAAAAATTGGGGATCGATTCTTATATTTATTGGAATTTTTTCAAAAACTGAATTATAAGGAATAGAATTTTGTTATTTTTAATTCATAATGCAAAATCATAAAATGAAGGGAAATTCAAGTATTGAATAGAATTAATAAAATCAATTCTAGGAACATTATTCCAGCCTTCTTGCCGGGTGGAATAAAAAATATATTTCAATAGTATATTGAGCTACAAGGGTTGAAAGCTTGTCATCTCATTTGTGAAAGAAAATAACGTATATAAACCGTGTGTGAACCTCGTTTATTGACTGACACCATGTTCGAAGAAGTCGTCTTCGCACTTGTTCATCGAACATTGTGCTAGTCAAAAAACTCGGGTTTTCCACCCTTGGTGCACAGTGGCGGGCTAACTAGATAGGCAATGTAGGCAGCTGTCTAGGGCGGCACATTTTCAGGGGCGGCAGACTTTGATAGGCCACACTAGAAAAAAAAAAATATATGCTTGGAAGGGCGGCAATTTTTAATAACTGCCTAGAGCGGCAAAATGTGTTAGTCCGCCCCTGTTGGTGCATAATATACTATTAAATTGCTTGATATGCGTGATATTCGATTGTAAAAATAATTCTATAAGTAATGAAGTATATTCGAGAGTTATAATTGTATTGCATTAAATGTAAATCAAAGTTTTAAATTACAGTTACGTATAATGATATATAAGGGAAGTGGGGGGCTATACAAGAGTTGCGCACGAAACCGAGACAATACGATGACAAAAACAAATCTAGACGAGACCTACTTAACGAGACTCTTAGTAAAGGAGCACAGTGGTCGGAAACTGAAATTTACTGTTCACGGCCCCCTACAGATCGTAATTCTTTATCGATTTTAATAATTTTTTTTTTAAATACAGTAGAACCTCGATTATCCGACAGGCACCGGATCAACACCCTGCCGGATAATCGAAAAGACGGATAATAGAGGAGCACAAATTTATGATTTTTATTTTGAGCAATTTTCGCCACTTTACATATAAGTACATATTATATAAACCTTTAAATACCATCAAAGTAAAATTAAGAATTAACAAAATTAAATTTTTTCACAAAAAGTTAATTATGTAACAAAAAATCTGACATTTTTGTTTGTCTAAAGGTGGGTACAGACTACGCGAGCTGAGCCTGTAATGTAATGCTCGGCGAGCATTCGCACCGTACAAACTGGACGAGCTGAGCCTGTAATGTAACGCTCGGCGAGCATTTGTCGAGAATCCTTAAGGTGGAGACACACTATGCGCGCCGAGCCTGTAATGTAATGCTCGACGAATGCTTGGCGAACATTCGTGGCGAACAGGCGACGAACGTTCTGGACAATGGGAAAACGAAGGCTGATTTTAAATACTTCAATGAATGCTGTCAGCGAAAGTGCCATAAAATTTTGAAGGATTAGCAAACATTTTTAATTTAAGCAAAAAATGGGTTCGAAGGTTGAAATACTCTAGAATTTTATGACACTCTCTCATAAAAATATAAAAGGACAAAATTTATGACTGGTTCAGTTGAAGGGTGACTAGGGACCCAAAGCAGATAGGACCTCAAAACCCTTTGAGCGCGCAGGAAAAACCGACAATCGGCGGATCGGCTGCAAACAGCTCACGAGCATTTCACGAGCAGGCTTGGGTCCGTAAATAGTCTACTTCACTATAGAATTTACTTTTATAGTGAATCAGACTATTTACGGACACAAGCCTGTTCACGAGCCGCGCGTGACACGGACAAATCTAGCGAACATTCGGTAGAAACTTGGCCAGTAACTCAATTTCTATTGTATACGTTCGGTGAGCATTCGCCGAACGTTACATTACAGGGTTTGCGCGTCCAGTTTGTACAGCGTGAATGCTCGCCGAGCATTACATTACAGGCTCGGTGCGCCTTGTGTGTCTCCACCTTTACTAAGAAAGAAGTTATATGCAAATGACCGTTAGATGAGTTAGAAAGGGCCGTTAGAAAGTAACGCTTCTCTTTGGAGAGAGTGAGAAGCAAATATTTTTGCAGGTAATGAGAAAGAGAAAGGCAAATTTTCTCTCTTTTCCATTAAAGTTCAAAATTTTCGCCTCCTTTCCTAAAGCTATTAACCCTCATTATGCAAGGGTTCGTTCGGACGATAATTGGCGTAGCAGGTGGTCTATTGTTTGTATTTAGAAATAAGATTTAAATTTGAAGAATATTAGTATAATGCGGTAAAATTTTAGGTAAAATTTCAAATTTAAATGTGTGTGCGTGAGAGAGAGAGAGAGAGAGAGAGAAATAGAGAAACGGTGAAACTTAGTTTCTTTTTAACATTTTAACCGAGGGTCTTTACCAGGACATATGTAAAAGAAAAGAGCGCGCATGGCGCGCCATTGTTAGTGCTAGTATAGACAATGGAAATTGAGTAACTGTTCAAATCTCCACCAAATACTCGCTAGATTTGCACGTGTCGCAGAGGTTAGTGTTATGCTCGCAGTCGATCCGACGGGTTGTCGGTTTTCCTGCGAGGATTTGGGTTCTTATCTGCTTTGGGACCCCAGCCACCCGTAAACTCAAACAATCATCAATTTTATGCTATTGTACTTCCATGAAAGTTTATCATAAAATTTAAAACTCAAATACGTTTTTTGCTTAAATTTTAAACTCTTGCTTATCCTTCATAATTTTATGTCACTTTTACTGACAAGAGTCATTGTAATATTTGGAAACAGTCTTCGTTTTTCCATTGTCCAGAGGCTCGCCTGACGTTCGTCGCTTGATCGCAGCGAATATTCGCCGAGCATTTGTCGAGCGTTACATTACACGGATTACAGGTTCGGCTTGCGTAGTCTGTACCCACCTTAAGAGATTAATCTGTTGCATATGTCCGTAGACGACAAACATGTGCGTTGTCTTGCTGTTCGCACCATTCAATAAACTTTGCATATTTATAAACTTTGCCAAAGAAGAAACACTTGACACAATGTTTGTTTTGAGACTGAATCAAATTCCCAATATGCTCACAGTACACTGTCTATAGACAGAGTACAGAAAGATAAACAAAGTGACGAATACATACCAACAAAGTTCGAATGCACAAATTTCATATAATAGAGAAATAAACAAAAACTTCTCGTCATGCAGATAGAAATTGACAAATAATATACATATTATACATTATGTTAACTGTAAGTTAAAAAAAAATCCTGTCTCGTAATGAGGACGGTTAACAGAGGTGCCGGTTAACAGACTAAAAATACATATAATACAAAATATACAAATATTTTTTCAACAAACGTAATGAAATTAATTTTTTAATTTAACATTTAATTGCTAAATATATAAACAAATAATATTGCAAAATTGAGTATTTTTGAAATAAGGTATCAGTCATTATCTTTCTCTAAATTAGTGTAATCTATCTCTTATCAGTCATAATAATTAAGAAAAAGTATAAGGAATGTAAATATGATTAATAAAATTTGTATTTATTGTTATAAACAATTAATTAAACAAATGAAATTAATGATTTTTAAAAAAAAACTGTCTTTTGTTTTATAATAATGATATCCTTTAAATAAAAATGTTGATTAAAAACAGTAGATTAACAAACTAGTTACTATAAAACACTTATAAACAATTAATTAAAAAAAATATAAAAATAATTAATTTTTACACATTAATGCCCTAAAAGTACTGAAATGCTTTTAAAAAATTTACAATTACTATTACTATTTACAATTTACTATCTCACATTTTGTCAAATTTTAACTAAATAGAAAAATAGATTCTTTTCAATACCCTCTTTCAATTTCTGTGACAAAAATGTTTCAACACTATGATTTTTATACTATAAACATTTTAAGAAATATTGTTATATTTTTAAAGTGTCAACTCTTGAAGTGCAGGTTATGACGAACTAATTTTAGAAAATTTACAAAATATCTTTAAAAAAAGGAAAAATTATCATTTAATGTGGACAGATAATAGAAGAAAAATCTATGAAATTTAGAAAATTAATATAATTTACAGAATAAAATATGGGGAAAAAGAGAAATTAAGCCTCTGCGAGTACTTGAACTCAGTTCCCTGGGACTACAAAATCTCCGCTTTGTTCAACTGAGATAAGTACGCGGTTGAATTACTGAAGCGTGAAAACATATTTGAGTGAACTAAGCGCTATATAGTGCTTGATCCGCGTGCTTCATTTTCTATAACAGTTCCAGAACTTTTAGTTCACCATTCGATTGTAAGCGAAAAATTACTAAAGACACTTGTAACATTTCCAAATATTTAACACAATTGGTTATAAATAATTCCTTATTGTTTTTTTTTTTTAATATTGTAGTTTCTCTCAGCATGGGCTTAGATAAGTAGAGTTATTGTTATTGTTTATTGATTATTTATAACAAATAGCGTAAAAACCTGAAAATGTCAAACATGTTTCATTAGGAGTTATTTGCCTACAATCGAATGGCGCTATTTATTTTTCGTAATGTTTAGTATTTTTTCTATTTTTTTATAACAATTTGTTTAAACAAAATATTTTTAAATAAAACATTTTTTTATTAGATTAATGCGGTAACATACCATACTTCTAAATTTGCAGGCTCTCGACGATAACCCATCTCAATCATAAGGTCATATATTACATAATTTTGATTTATTCCTTCTGGTGTCAATCCAATTCCTATCATAGTGCTTCCTTCAAAGTTTCTTCCATCAAAAACTTGCTGTAAAAGTTTTTAATTATACATGTATCTAAGCAATTCTAGTCTTAATATATACTTTAGTAGTATATACCCCAGATAGCACGTAACCTTGCAGCAATGTTGCTCGTAACATTGCAGCAATGTTGCCTCATAACATTGCAGCAAGGTTGCTGCAAGGTTGAAATGTCCCACATTGATCAACCTTGCACAGCAGCACACTGAAAAAATATGATGACTAAATATAACCATTCTTGATTACTGTAGCCGAGAGAGGTTGTTGATATAGCACCTGCAAACAATTTAGTTGATTTAGCCGAATAATTCTTCGAAATGGCTACTGTTAACCTTGAAGCTTCATTGTGATCACCAGTATCTTGTTTGTTTTCTTTCGAGTCACTTAACCTAGATATTTATACTAATTAAATAAAGGCTTATTTTCTCAGTGCAACTTGCAGCAAGGTTGCATGGTAATATTGCCGCAACATTGCTGCAAGGTTACGTGCTATTTGGGACGTTTTTTCTCTAAAAGAAATTTTATCTTTTGGATATTCTCCCGAACAGATAGTACCTACGATTTTGATGAAACTTGGTGTACTTAAGTATTTTAATATATGTGCTAATTACGAAAATGATAATGAAAATTGGCGCAAATTTGACTATCACAGTAAAAACCATAAACATTGACGTGAGGCGGGGCTATTTTGTGCACGCAAGGTTTTTAATGAATAAATATGTATACTGAATTGCTTAAATCACTTAGTGTAAATATTATTTGATGTCTGGACTACAGAGAATAATTATTATGTTACCAAATAAAATATTTATAATTACACTGAGAAAAAAATGCTATTAAATCAATTACATATTGGTTTGATCTAACAAATGGCATATTCAATATCGTTCGAACAAATATGTAGTGATTTTAATAGTGCGTACTTTCATTTTTAATATTATTAAAACTATAGCATATACTATTGCTTATATGCATGATGCTATAAAATGAATGTTGCTGCATTTTAAGTTTTATTGACTGTTACATTAAAAAGAAATAGTTTAGTCCTTTCATTTAAGAAAATTAATTTATTGAAACAAAAGCAAAAGATAACTGTAAAATAAAAAAAAAAAATCGGTCTTTTTCTTATTCAGCTTTATCTTACACCGGCTCAACTCCTCCCTCAGTCTTGAACTGTTGTACACTACCTAATTTCGCCGTACATATTTTTTTTATTTCAGAATATTTTAAATTTTAGTGAAAAATATATAGCTGCAGCAATATCACGGAGACGGTCACCCGTATAATCTCTAATCAGTAACCACGCTTGACTTTGCTTAACTTTCGTGATCGCGAGGTCAGAGCCGCTCCGCAACCTGGTATTGAGGATTGAAATAATTCTTTTTTATCTTTAATATAAGCAAACGGTTTCAGAATATTATTTTACCATGTCCTCAAGATTTTCTTAATAATTATAATAGTTTATGAAAATGCCCCTTCATTCGTCAAGTTATCGTTTTCTCTAAAGATCCTTTAAAAAATTGTATTTTTGAATATATGTGACCGCGTCTTTCGAGTAAAATAAGTTTAAAGTTTTTCATTAAAATATACTCGATTACTGGGAATGTTGCATATTAATAATTACCCAAATAGATGTTTCTTATGTAATTTTTTCCGCCAAATACGATTTTCGTAATAAAACAATTGTTTAAACATCGCTGTTATTGTTATAAACAAATTATGTTGCAAAAATCAAATGCTTAAAATTTCAAATCGAATTTAAACAATTTCTAATTGATCTAGAGATCTGAAAATTTATATGCACATTCAGAACTAACAACAATACCATAATTCACAATTTATTATTGATCTATTTAACTAGGTCGCTAATGACGGGTATACATCTTAACTCGTCTCCGAGAGTTAAGATTTAATTTTTCTCAGATAGTTTTGATATTCATATTTAAGGTTCAATGCAATAATTATTTGTTTAAAGCAGGAATAATTGTATCAAAAATTTCAAAAAAAATAACAATTTTACAATTTTAAAAAATTCATAGCCTTTTAATTATTGACTTTAATCAAAAATACCAAGAATCATTTTTCTTTTAAAAAGACCTATATTTTCATAAAAAAATTTTGTCAGAGTTGAGTAGTAAAAGTTAAAAATTTTGTCGGGGTAAACATTTTTTTTAAATTTGCTTAAAAAAGTAAAAAAAAGTTTGTTTTCGATCAGGACTGATCGCATTACATTTTTAAGACCTTGAAGTACACGAAACCGTCAAAAACCAAAAATCGATTTTTTTGGTAATAAGTACCATTTTCTCAGACGCGGACACATAATGTACTTTGTTTTATTTTATTTATTTTTTATTTATTTATTTATAAAGTTCCTAGGTTTTAAATTAAAAAATGCAAAAATGCATTTTATTATTTCTATATTTTATATAATACAATTCAATAAATAGTTTTACCGATCTATTAAATGTACTTTCAATTTTATAGCATCTGCATTTGAACGTATGTGAATATGCCGTTTATAATAACAAAAGCTGGTGCTATTGATTCAAAAGCATATTGCATCATCTGAAATATATATTTGTACAAACTGTAAATAATATTTACTGATATAACAAGTTATATTTATTTGAAACCATATAAAATAACTTAAAATTAACTATTTCTCTCTATCTTATAACTACTTTAAATAATTCTATTAAAAACATCATGATTTTAATTTAAAAATATGAATTGTTATATTTTAATATGTATTAGTATAATTGATTACAGATATTATTGATTAAAAAGAATTGAATTCAATAGCATCGGCACTATTAATTCAACAGTTTCTTTTTCTCAGTGTAGGGTAAAAGTATCAATTACTGCGAATGCATTAATTACTGCGATTTAGAATAAAAGTGATTATTTGCAATTTTTTTCAGAAATACAATTAATTAGAAATATGTGTAAATTTAACGCGTAATCTTTTGTATTTTAATAATTACTTTTGCAGTCCTAACCAACTACCTACGCAACGCACGCTGTAGAAGTTTACTTTAAATTCCAATTATTTCGTTTCAATTTTTGTGATCATTTTTTGATTTTTTTATCAATTTTTCAATTCGGTAGTTTTGTCAAATTGAATTATTTTTGTCATTTTTTAATTATTTTTTACATATTTCAATTATTTTTGCGATTTTCGAATTGTTTTTTTCAATTTTGAATGGCTTTTTCTGCTGGCGCCCCCCAATTTAATATCAGTAATATAAAACTCGATTTTGCTTATTCACTTTTTTTTATTCAAAAACTTACTATTTAATCACTTTCTTTTCTTTTTTTTCACTATTTTCAATCTGTAAGTCCACTAAAAGCCCTCCTTATTCGATAAATATTATTCATCGATTTGTTTTATTTATTATTATGTAGTTTAATTTCTAAAATGCATGGAAAACTAATCGCGCGCTTGCGCGCGTTCTATTTTTCTAGTAACTAAATAAATTACATAGAGAGTACTCGAGAGTATGATAGAGTAGGGGGACAGGGGAAGCAAGCGCAACTCTGTAGGGCAGTGGGAGGCTGCCGCAACTCGGTAGACAGTAGAAGAGGGAGAATAGGCATTCCCCTATTGCCGCTTAGAAATGTGACCGCTGCCGCAACTCGAGTGCACCGTTACAACAGACTACAAACGACTGGTTTATAAATTATGAATTATTTCTTATTATTTGATTGCAGATCAAAAAGTTTGAAAATGGGGTCTTCTATAGTTCAAATAGGTCCAAACTAAGTTCTAGTTTATACTTTTCGAAAAACATAATGAACCTTGTGGTTAAAAATGATGCAAACACTGCAAAAACTGCTGTCTTCAAAGTGTCTTATTTTAAGACATTTTGATGTCTTTTTTGTATCTAAGACGCAAATAATGTCTCATACTTATTGCGTCTTAGACACCAAAATGTCTTAAACTAAGACACTTAAAAGACAGCAGTTTTTGCAGTGAAGGAGGGTCTATCAATTCATTCTGTAGGAGCTATAGCTCCTACTATACTTACTCCTACTACTTCATACTTCTATAGAAGTATTAAAGTAGGAGCCTTTACCAGCAGCAAAGTAGGTTCTTATCAGTAGTTACAGTATTCAAAGTAGGGTCTAAATTTCTACTTGGGACGCTTTTAAAAATTAATAATAATTCAATTTTAATTCCATTTATCCCTTTTCCACCTTCCTCTGCACTGCAATGAATAGAATACAATTAATCTATTTCTTACTCCAGAAAGAGAATCACAAAATCGAGGGAAATTGAGGTATTTAATGGAAAGATGTTTTTAATTCTACTTTATTCCGGCCTTCTTGCCGGGAAGTTTCATTAAATTCTGAGGAACTGTCTATTCGAAAGTACACTCTTTTGTTCTAATAAAAAATCAACAATTAAACCTTTAAAATAATAAGTACTTTATTTATTATTTCCGCTGATCCAAACATTCCAAGTGTACCTCCAAAATTATGAAGCATGCACCAAATAAATGGTTGCCCATAATATGATTTAAATTTTTTGTATTGAGGAAACTGTTCAGACTGCAAATCGAGTATTATCATTTTACCCTAAAACAAATAAAATAATCAATTAATACAGAAAATAGAATAAAACCAGTAGGGGAGACCTTGGCTGTTTAGCGCAGGGGTTGGTTGACGCACTTGAGTTTATTCAACGGTGAAAAGTCTAATTAAAGTCTTTACTCAAGTTAATGTACATGATGAACTATAACTTTGTACGTAGTTTTATTGTTGTTAATTGATTATTGCGGATTATAGGTTAAAATAACTGCTTTGGTACTCAGAAGTAAATTGTAAACGTCTTAATTTTTTTCATATCTTTTTAAGGAATGTGATTATAGAAAAAAATTAAAAGTCAAGTTACTCATTTCAATAATTTTTTTGTAAGGGTAAATATTTATTTTGAAAGAAAAATAAAAAAATTTTGATTTAATATTTACAATATTAATAAAAATTGAGAAAATACATCAAAAGTCAATTCGGGGTTACTTGACACATCACATGGCTAGGGAGATGGGGTAACATATTACACTAAAACATGAATTTTTGCAAAAATTATATTTAACGACAACAAAATGAACTTTTCAGGCGGTGAAGTTACCCCCACTCTATCCAAACGTATATATATCCCATGAAAATACTATATATGACCTAAAAATTCAACATTCTTAAAATGTTAGAAAAGATCTGAGTACCTTTACTACGTCTGACGTAGTAAATTCGTTTCACCCCGTCTTAGAGATTTTAAGGTAATACATTAAAAACACTTTCTTAAATATATTCCAAGAGCTGTTCGGCCGAGAGGTCCAAGGCGTACACCTTCATTCACGTTATATAGGTTCGAACCCCTCGCGAGCCTAAAATTTTTTTAAATTTTGTAATATGACAGCAATTTCACCTTTAAAAGGGCGTTGGAAGAAGCTTCGGTCTCCCTAATACATTTTAACGAATAATATATCTACCCAAACAGTACAATATCTCATATGAAGCTGACCTAAAGTTTACATGAAAGATTCGGAAGCTTAAACTATAGGCTCCAGGTAAGACTCAGATGAGTTTCTAATGTTCGTCATACAGCAAGCTTAAAGGTCAAGTTCACAGGAGACTTACGTCGTTAACTCATGGTAAGCTTACCTCAAGCTTACGATATAATATCAAAATATAAATAAAATTTGGGGGGACGAGGATTCGAACCCCTGTCCGACGTACGCGACCTAAGAAACCTAGCTCCTGACTAATTGAGCTATCTTGACTGACTGCTAAAGGAAGAAAAAATGTTTATCTTAAGGTGCAACTGATTCTAGTGGATTAAACAAATGCACTGAAAAAATTAGTTGACTGATTATAACGAATTTTTGATTAAATGTAGCCGAGAGAGGTTGTTGATATAGCACCTGCAAAGCACTTTGTTTATTATTAGCCGAAGAAATGCTACTGTTAACATTGATCTTGTTTGTTATGTTCTGAGTCCCTTAACCTAGAAATTGGCTAGAGGCTTATTTTCTCAGCGTGTCAGGCTTATTTAAATACTAATTATTTAAATAGATTTAAAATATTTATAATAATGTAATTATTTTAATAAAAAAATGTAACGAACTTGCACCTTAAAATAAAGATTTTCTTTTCCTTTAACAGTCGTCCCCCCAAATTTTATTTATATTTTAATATTACTCGTAGGCTTAAGGTAAGCTTACCATGAGTTACACACAAAAAACAAAGTATTAAAACGAGTCTAAATTTTGGACTTCTTTTAAGATGCAAACAAAAGAAGCCACTATCAACTAAAATTCAGCAAAAGAAAATAATATGAAAGCAATACACACAGTGGGCTAAAAAAAAGCCACACTAAAAACTAAAATTCATCCTTAAGCCAATAAATGGGCTGAATTTCAAAACTCACACTGTATTATTCTATTGTTAATTATTAAGAAATCTGAAATTAAGCCTACATTTGAATTAGAAAATAGTTATCAAAACATTTGAAATATCTAATTATATGACGATAGCAGGTTAGGAATAAAAGCTATATTTTAACAAATTTCTTCTCAAAAACTTATGTGTGATTTGGTATTCTATTCAAAATCTGTAAATTAGCCTCAGTTTTTTATAAAATCCAAAATATCTTGTGAAATAATACGAAATTTAAGAGTTTAGTTTAGCCGGGATATGTTGCCAATTTCACAAGATTTTCCGAAGTGCACTAAAAGTTTGTTTATACACATAATCACAAATCACTAAAATTAATTGTTCGCAAGAAAATTTTCTACATGTTTCACACAAACACAAAAATTCACTACCAAATTGTTCAAAATTATCGCGTCGCGAAATATCTACTGGATGTAGCGCCATTAACATATGATGTTTGCTTATGCTCAAATCCTTTCTGGTAACGTCAGGCAATCAGGACTACTTTTCAGCCTCCGGAAAGGCTGAAAAGTATCTTCGTAAGCATTTCTTTCAAGCATTCTAAGATATACTAATAGAACAGCTCAATTGTGTCTGGTTTTAAGCATCGACAACTAGAAACCAGGACATTCAATAACTAATTTTCAATTTAAGACTCAAGATATATGTTATGAAGAAATTTTAGCACTTTAATTCAGTTATCGACTTAATTTCAGGCAAATCTTAAAAGTAGTTAATCATGACTTTAAGACTTTGTTTCTTGTGTGAGGGATCGAACGAAATAAGCCTGAGTCTGTCACTCGTATACAAACATCAGCGTAAACAAATGACTGACTTTAACCCTTTTACGCTTTATATACTAGATCATATTAGGCGAAAGTTATTTGTCTGTGTCAGTATATACTTACTACTGGGACAGACGTTATAAAAGCTTTAACTCGGGATTCTGTCCAGAATATTGTATCATGGACAAACAACCATCCTTGCAAGAGCCTATAGTATAAAATAAATATTAATGTTTACTTGGAAAAATTCTGTAATTATCATAATCACTTTTTTTAATGTGCAAAGCAAAAAATAAGATTTTCAAAAATGTCCAATGCAAGCTGTCTTATTCTTCACATAAAGACAAAGATACTTACCAAATTGCTTCAGAATCAACACTATTTATAGCTTTAAATATTGCTTTTCCAGTGTTTCTAAGGTATGTCAAATCAGTACTGCTTGGTTCATTTTCATTAAACGAGTCGCAGTTAAAAATATGATTTGAACCAAATTCATCTATATACTAAATCCGTAATTCAGTTAAAAACTATACTTTCATTAAAATATAAATTTAAATTAAAAATCATACTTCTTTTAAAAATTTAGTTCCAACTAGTTGAAATAATGGGTCTGTCGGTTCCAGCATATAAGGACTAGAAATTCACAAGTTAATATTATTTTGATGTTACAAATTTTGGATTTGAATTTCACATCAAAGTAAAAGAAAAGCTTCTCATAGTCCTAAGTAACTAAAATATAAAATTTATTTATCTTACCAACAATATTCATCTTGAAATGTATTCCATACAGCAACTTTTGTCATATTACTGTTTGGAAAATGTTTCGCAAATGCTCTTGGTACTTGTCCAGCAAATGCTGGCAATACGGGTGTCATACCAAGGTCTCTCATTCTTTGCAGAATTCGATGTTGTAATAAAATTGTATGAGTATGCCAAGATAAAGTTAATGGACCACCCCATCCTCTAATATTTCCCATTCTGGACCTATAAAATATTTCCATACTTTTTAAAGAAATTTACAATATTTTTTAATAAAATTTTAGTTATAATATAAAACAAATTAAATTGTATCAAATATTTACGTCTAAAGGTAATTATTAGAAACTCATAACTAATGACCATATTGGACAAATTTTAGAAAGTCTTCTTAAAACCTACAGTACCGGCCGAATTTGTCAATCCACCCATTTTTTTTAAGAATTGAAAAACTT
Organism: Ganaspis brasiliensis; assembly: GCA_037103525.1. Classification (NCBI taxonomy): domain Eukaryota; kingdom Metazoa; phylum Arthropoda; class Insecta; order Hymenoptera; family Figitidae; genus Ganaspis; species Ganaspis brasiliensis. The sequence continues at coordinate 245,593 of JAZKLR010000795.1, read as the reverse complement.
CTTTAAGCGTATAAGGTATAATTATTAAAATTTTTATATTTTTATTTCCTAAAAGTTAATAAAATTCTGAAGAAAATAAGACCTGAGTAAAGTGATTTAGTTAATTTTTCATAGAAATATATTTAAAAAAGTGGAATTTTTAGTGCTTCACAAAAATTAAAATTTCTGACGAAATAATTATGGTTTTTTAAAGTACCTATGCTTGTTTTCAAGGTAATTTTCGAAGGAATAGAACTTTTATATAAACATTAAAGTGCATTTTTTATCTTAGAATATGCAGGGTTCGTAAATTTCGACAAAACAATTTATCGAAATTTGAAAACAATATATTGACATAAAAATAATTTTAAAAATTTTAATAAATATATTATATTATTTCTTTCCGAAATTTGTTGCCATAATAACACTTTGTTATATTTTATATAGCTGTATTTGACATCAAGACGTTAATTGTTAATCTATCTATCTGTTTTGGTCCAAATTTCAAGCCCTGGATATTCTAAGAAAAAAATTGCACTTTAATGCTTATATAATAGTTTTTTTCCTTAGAAAATTACCTTGAAAACAAGCATAGGAACTTTAAAAAATCATCGTTATTTCGTCAGAAATTTAAATTTTTGTGAAACAGTAAAAATACCACTTTTATAAATGTATTTCAATAAAAAATGGACTAAATCACTTCACTCAGGTCTTATTTTCTTCAAAATTTCATCTACTTTTAGGAAATAAAAATAATTTTTTTTTAATAATTATACTTTGTATGCTTAAAGAAGTTATTCACTTTTTAAAAAATAAGTGGACTGACAAATTAGGTCGGCACTGTAGTTTAAAATTTCTGTACAAAATCCTATTATACAGAATCTTATGTATAGGAACATGACACGAGCATATCGATCTTGTAGTCAGAGAGGGGGGGAATATTGTACGCATACATTTGTATGCATACGTACACATGCTTTCCTGCATAAGATATTGTATATTAGTATCTTGTACATCATTGTACATGAATTTTAAACTGGGAATGGAAAGGGAGATAAAAAGTAAATAGGAATCTCCACATTTCTTAACCCACTGCTTAAAACTTTTAATCTCCTCTAGCTGAAAAAAATATTAATAAAGAAGGTAATATAGTAAATCTATGTTTTCTTTATGCATTAACCATGGCAAAAATGCTGGCCCCCCAAAATGTTGGTTTATTTCTTCATGGGTTAAATTCATTTCCAGGTATACTCTTTGCCAAATGGCTTCTTGGCCAAGAAATGCAAGAGATAAGTTTATGCCATTTAGAGCCATCCAATCGATATGTTCTTCCCATTTCTTCCATTGCCACCAAACTGTACTATATCCCACTGTACAAACATTTTGATAGTATCTAAATCTGAAAAAACAATACATCGATCATTTCTGAGCAACTTATATAAATAAAAGTAAATAGGGTAAGATCGGTTATTATACTGGAAACGCTATTTAACTACTGCGATATTTAACAAAGTATTATTTTAACTATTTGAGAATATATATGTATATATGCAGCGCTCCATGAGAGAAGGGATACGGAAAAAATTAGTTCTAGAATTATTCTAGAATTTGTTCAAGAACTGTGAATACGAGAATAACTCGTTAATTTGTTGAAAACAATTTCATAATAATTCTAGAATTTCATAGGTATTTCTACAAGATGACAATAAAAGAATTCTTATTAGCGACGCAGTCGGAAGATTTCTACCGCTGTGTTCTAAAAGTTCTGGAACTGTTAGAGAAGACGAAACACGCGGATCAAGCACTATATAGCGCTTACTTCCCTCAAATATGTTTTCACGCTTCACTAATTCAACTGCGTACTTAGCTCAGTTGGACAAAGCGGAGATTTTGTAGTTCCAAGGAACTGAGTTCCAGTACTCGCGGAGGCTAATTTTTATCGAATTTTAAAATTTTTTTCTTCTATAACGAGTTTAAGAATTTTTAATGCGAGTTTTGGAAGTCTTCTTGAAGTAAATTCTAATTCTTCTAGAAAAACTCTTTAGAATAGTTCAAAGAATTAATAATAAAAACTTCTGAATTATTCCAGTATCCACAGTTCTTGAAAAAATTCTAGAATAATTCTGCTACTATTTTTTTCCGTGGACCTTTAGTATCTGCAATGCATCTGCCATACCAGAACCAGAGTTGGCTCTATCCCCTCCTCAGAATCGCCGTCTCCGACAAGTTGAACACGATACGTTTTCCAAAAACTGCGCACAAAGTGTAGCGCGGATATAGTAATTATCAGTTATTTATATTTTTATAATAACATTTTAAAATCAAAAGATTACTTTCCAAACGCGACAGTAACACGGCATCAATTATTGAACTCATTCAGTTATTTGAAAATTTACATATTGTTAATTATTTAAAGAAACACGTACTGTTCTTATTTAACAGAACAGTTCTTATTTCCTGCATCTTCTTGTTCTTATTTCTTTCTTCGTATTTAAAGAATAACGTAACAGTACAAAGTAAAGGCTACATTCGCAATTGGTTTGATTTGTTGGCCTTATGCCCCTTTCAGTCAAATAGGTGAAGTGATTTTCTTTCTTGGTAATTTTAAGTTCGGTTAGGTAACAAAGAACTTTACCGTAAGTTACGTCATTCAAGAGAATTTATGAGAATTTAACTTTTTTAAACGTTTATTCTATAATATCATTTTCAATTATGGGGTTACGTCTAGTTGTCATAAGCAAAAAGAGAGTAATATTTGACAATTTTGTTTTCTTTTTCGTAAAATTTTTTTTAAATTTATTTAAAAGTGCATATATTTAAACACTTAAAAATAATTTGTAACGGTTCGTTTTTGTCAGGTATTTTATTTAATGTTTAAATAAAATAAGGAAAGGTTAAAACACCCGAGAGAGTGTTATTAAGACACAATTTTACCATAAATCAGTGGCTGATTCTTTATTCGTTTTAATACAATAGTTGTAGAACATGGAATACTAGTAAACAATCTTCAGAAGTGGTAAGTATAACTGAGGTTGTAGCTTCTTAACTTAGCCTTTTCTAAGTTAGCGAAAAATTACATAGAATCACTTTTCTCTCAAGTTCGTCTGCTAGAAAAACAATCTTTATTCACGGTGAATACAACTAAACTTGCAGCTTCTTAACTACATAAAAAATTTAATTAAAAATCACATTTTTATTATTAGGTTCATCGGTAAGGAAAACAATCATCAACTGAGGTACGTATTACGAAACACACAACTTTTAGGTGGATGTTTGCCCCAGGCTGACGTCAGAGAGAAGGAGTGGCCCTTGAGAGCAGCAACTGTTGTATTTCGGATTTTCTTATATTGGATGGCAACGGCGTTGGCAAAACGAATAGTAAAATTAAATTAATGGAAAAGGATTGTCAGTCTTCCGACGTTAACCAATGAATGAGGTGAATAGGGTTTAGCAACCTCTGGGCGTGCGCTAAGAGCAGCATGAGGTCTTAGTAGCCTTCCGGCGTACACTAAAGGTGAGCACAGACTACTAGGTCAAATTCTGTCTACAATAGAGACTTTATAGTCAGGTCCTAATGAGGATCCTAAACCTTTTAAACCGTATCGAGTTGAACGCGAAAAAAAGGGTCACATAAATAGCCCCTTCTCGGATTTTCGAACATCGACGAAAAAAATTTCCTGTCACTACTGCTACCGTAATGTCACTACACACTTGCCGTTTCTGGACACCCTTGCTGTAATGTAATGCTCGGCGAGCATTCGCGCCGTACAAACTGGACGAGCCAAACCTGTAATGTAACGCTCGCCGAATGCTCGGCGAGCATTCGTCGAGAATATACAATGGAAATTGAGTTACTGTCCAAATCTCCATCAAATACTCGCTAGATTTGCACGTGTCACAGAGACTAGTGTAATGCTCAGAGCTGCTCGCAGCCGATCCGCCGGGTTGTCGGTTTTCCTGCGAGCTCAAAGGGTTTTGGATTCCTATCTGCTTTGGGACCCCAGCCATCCGTCAACTCAAATAATCATAAATTTTGTACTATTGTACTTCCATGAAAGTTTATCATAAAATTCAAAACTCAAATCCATTTTTTGCTTAAATTTTAAACTCTTGGTTATTCTTGATAATTTTATGGCACTTTTACTGACAAGAGTCATTGTAGTATTTGGAAAAAGTCTTCGTTTTCCCATTGTCCAGAGGCTCGTCTGACGTTCGTCGCTTGATCGCAGCGAATATTCGCCGAGCATTCGTCGAGCGTTACATTACAGCAGGGGTGTCCAAGTGTCACTCATTCGGTGCTCCGAGTGACAGTGTCACTCAGTACTCTAGGTCAAATTCTGCTTCCAAAATTCTACAATGGAGAGTTTAGTTCCGGTCCTAATGAGGGTCCAAGCCTTTTAAACTGTATCGTCCCTATCGAGTTAAAAAAAATTTAAAAAGAAGTAAATTAAAAGTATCTAAAAATTTGCAATATAAATAAATAAAAAGTAATAACAAATTTAAATAAATAAATAGTGTTTATTCAAAGTTTTTAGAAATTGAAATTTAAAAAATTGAAATTAAAAAATATCTTCAATTACATATTTTTTTATAAACCTAAAATAGTAATTGTTAACAATGTTTTTTTAATAATTTAAAATTAATAAAAATTAATTTAACAAAATGAAATTTAAAAAATTAGTTCAAATAAAATATTTGAGTAAATAATTATTAGTATAATTTTATATAAATATTTGATTTTTATTTTATTTATTTATTGCATAAATTTATTTTTTCATTACGACCATTACGTTCTGGTAAGTTTAAAATGCGTGAAAGTGGGACTCATAAAACCCAGGACTGCCTGCTGTGAGTCGTACAATAGCCCTTTCTCGGATTTTCGAACATCGACGAAAAAAATTTCGTGTCACTCGCGCTACCGTAATGTCACTCCGCACTTGCCGTTTCTGGACACCCCTGCATTACAGGCTCAGCTAGCGTAGTCTGTATCCACCTTAAGGAGCAAAAAACAAAATGCAACACCAACGCTAATGCCCTTGGTAGCCTTCCGACGTACACAAACGAAAAAGCGAGGGAAACGATAATCGGCAGCCTTACGGCGTACACCAAGGGGATAATGGGAAAGGAAAAAAATATTATCCTAGTACACGGAAAAAAAAAATTATTGATATTTACAAAACTTTTTTTGGACTCTTGGATACATGAAAAAGTTTTGTGAAAACTCTTATACCAAGGTTTGTATGAATTACTAAATTTGTTCACATATATTATACTTAAATTCCGTTAATTATACAAAATGAAGCAATAGTATTTCTATCGGGGAGTTGGTAAGAATTCTAGAGGAGTTTTGTAAAATAGAACCATGCACAAAAGAAAATAGAATGACTCATCAGTTGTCTGATGAGACTGTGAACGCTTCCTCTTCTCTGGTTACAAGTAGGTGTGGTATTTTGACTGTTGTTGGTGAGATGCAAGGTGATTGGTCGAAAGTTGACGATTCGCAAACATACATACATACATAATTAACTTAATATTTTATTAATACCTTAAACGCAAATAAACGCATAGAAACGAATATTTGAAAAAATCCTAGCGATGCTGAGATTCGAACCCTGATTTTCTAAACCGAACGCATATTATGAGTCAGATGCACTACCACGGGGCCATTGAGGCTAATGATTTGGATTTCGAAGTACTTAGTAACCTCTAGTTCTGGCATGTGCCATTCAAATAAATTTTCACCAAACGAGGAAATGGCAATTCCTTTTGAGTATCTTTTGTTAATTACTTATTTTAGAGATAAAGATATTTTTTAGAAAAATAATATTGTAGAATCTTATAAAAATAATCAAAATAAATATCAAAATTGAAGTGAAATAATATTTAAATTTAAGAGGAATTTTTAGTTTTCATCTAATCTTTGTAAAATTATGAAATAATAAGAACTGAAAACATTTCTATTATTTAAGTTTAACATCTCATTTCAATCATGTGAAACAGTAATAGCTTATTTCTGGTAAAAATTGACAAAAGTTTAGTCTAGTTAAATTTAGTATAACAATAGTTATTAGCAAATTATTAATAAAATAATTAAATAAGTTAAGTATCTCCAAAAAGTTTACTTGAAATTTAAGAAAAAACCTTTTAAGTGTAATGACTTTAAATAATTTGGATATCTTATTTTTTTTCAGGATCGGCCTGAAAGAGTTGTTAGTTGCTCCTCTTCAAAAGATGTAAAAAAAAGTTGCTCTTGATATTTTTCTATATTTCTCGTTTTTTCAACAAATTCCGTTAAAACTCGATAAAAAGCTAATTTTTAGAAAACTTTCCAGTGTTTTTGGATGAAAATAAGGAATAATTATTAAAGTTAATTTCACCAAATTTTGAATTATCAAGTTTCACATTTCTTAGAAAAAATTATGTTGTGTCAAAATTTGTTGTCAAATAATAATTATTTAACATTTTATGCTTTTTCTTTGAATCTAGTGGAAATATGTAATTTTTATCCAATCTTGACAAATAATAGCTCATTTTTCTCTCCAAAACGTTATTTGTTGGCTGTCGTTAAATAATATTGTCTTTAAAAATATATCTAAATCAAATCTTATTTATCCAATAATTTTTGAATAAAATATTTTAAAAAATCCAACCAATATTAACCAACATTACCTGTTTATCAAAAGCAAGTGACGGTTAAAAAGTAATTTTATTAATCAGACACTGCATATAATAACTCTTACACTCTACTATATTTTTTATTTTGTAAACATGACCCATAGTTCATAATTTCTCTTACACTCCGGAGAGTCAAGCTGACGAGTTGGATGTTCAATTATGTAATATGCGAATGTAACCGAATTTTCAATAATAAATGAATAACGATAAATACAATTTGTCAGTTTGATATGGGTTAACATTTTTTCTTAATATGGTTATTAATGAGTAAACAAATATATTAACCTCCTAAGTGATGAAATTATATCAACAGGATTCTCATTGATTTCGAAGATCCTGATGTTTTTAATTACATTATGCTTTCTGTAATTTAAAAGAATTCTATATTTTTTTTAACATTTTATATTATTTTATTTTTAGATATTTTAAATTTGATTTTAGGTTCTAAATAGTAAATACAGATATGCACACAAAATTTATAGAGGGTAAATATAAAGTAACGTTTGTATTAAAAATTGATTCAAATAATTATTATACTATCGTTTTTAAAACTGAATAACATTGCATCACGTAAATACAATATTTTGGAATATTTGAATTATTTTTTCTATCCAAAAGGGACCTAATATTTGCTGCAAAGATAGTATAAATTTTTTTAAACTTTTTTTAATTATTTGCAAAAAGTTAATACAAAATATAAGACAATCATGAGTTAATCATTTAAAAATATAAAAATTGGTTGTGAATAATTATTTTTCCCACTTAAATTAAATATTTTGAAATTTTTAAATAAATGCTTCCTAAAAACTGCATCCTTTTTTAAAAAAATAAGTTAACCCTGTAAAACATTGTAATTTACCCTTCTGGAGTGTAAAACATATTTGACACTCTGAAGATAATAACCTTCATACAATAGAGTCTTGTCCTATAGTTGACATTGAAATATTGTCACGTTTGACACTCCTCCAGGTAAATTTAATTATTCTTTTTTCTCAGTGCAGTTGCTAAAAGTTTGTTGTAACAGATACTAATAACAATAACATTTTCTATGTTGCACCTATCTAATAGATTACCATTGAAATTCAACTGTGATAGACACACGGCACACTGTTAACTGTGCGCGCGAGCGCAGTCAAATATTTTACGAAACTCATTTGTAACTCGTACAAATGGACATTTTGATATTTAGAACGGGCAAGTTTAGAATAAATGAAAAGTATATATTTGAAATTGTGTTAAAATAATTTATCAAATTAGATTTTCCAAAGAAAATAAAACTATTTTGTACTTTCCACAAAATAATTTGATAACTTTTGCTGAATTAGTTTTATATGAATTACAGAAGTTTTTTTTACAGGCCTGTTTTATAAAATGTACAGAAAGTTTCGTAAATAGTTTAGAAAAGTTTGACATTAAGAGCAGAAAATTTAGTAACCAATACGAAACTTTGTTTTGTAAAGCGATTTATCCAAGACTACTGAAATAATTTTGTAGTATTCGAAAAACTTGTTTTTTCCGTGTAGCCTTCCGGTGTACGCTAAGACAGCACAATAATTCAAAAACCAAAGAAAAGATTCTCATTTACTTAGCAGCCTTCCGGCGTACACTAAGTAATACAATGATACAGATAAACTGGGTTCGTCAGAGACTTCCGGCGTGCCTGACTACAACCAGGGTATACTCACTTGGTTAAATTGTCATGGTGGGAATACACGCACTGTCACTCACTGATTAACTGTCAAATTTTCCACCTACCCCGCTTATATCTCTCTTCTCGCTATCTCGTTAATGAGTAAGACCGCAACGAGCCATTTTAAAAAATGCAATTTTTAAAAATTATTTTGCAATGTACAGCTTTTTTCAAAAACAGTTTATCTGATTACAAAAATTCGAAATTTTTCTGCTAGTACGATGCCATACGCAGTTTGTGAAACTGTTCTGCAAAATTTTAATTTTTAACAAAATGGCAGCAATTTTCTTAAAAAATAAGATTGTTTAAGAAAAAGTTTTTGGATTTTCATTAATAAAAATAAAAGTTCTTATTCAAATAAAAATTCCTTTGTTCACGAACTAAGTATTTATGTGTGAGTTAAGTTCTATAAATTTGAAGCCTATCGGTTCAGTTGTTTTTGAGAAATCTTGTCCACCACATGGTTATTTTTTGAGAAATGTAATTTCAAGATAAACGCATTTAACGTTTTTAAATCGGGGTTACCAAAATTTTTATAAATAATTAATCAGATTCACTTGAAACTTGTTACTCGGGGGGAGGAACCCCAAATATTGTATGCTCGTAGCGCCAGTAGAAAAAACAGTTTTCGCATGAAAAAGGGTGATTTTTTTCAATGTGTAAGAAAAATTTTCGGAGGAGTCCCGGGCTCCCTGACCGCCTTCTGGCTACCGGCCTGTTTATGGGGTCATAGACTTCGAATCTGAAGACAGTTTTTCAACATCCAAAAGTAACAATTTTGAAGAGAATCAAAAAGTTTTAAAAATTTTGTCCGACATATTGTACCCGCCATTTTAAATTTTGAAAAACTTACTTCAGATTCGTAATCTGCAATCGCAAAAAACCCCGAGTAACACGTTTCAAGCGAATCAAACCATTTTTAAATTTTTGTCCGACATTTTGAATTTTTTAAAAACTGACTTCAGATTCATAATCTTTAGACCTCTCAGAATATGCAAAAACCTAAAAATTGTTTTTGTTTACCTAAACAACTAGGCGTAACCCCTTAAGTAGTTAATATATTATGTTTAATAATAAAGGTCAAGTGGATAATGATAAACAAGAGGTGATTAGAAACAATAGTATATTAAGAAACAAGGACATAAAGGAAACCATTTGTTTACGTTAATGCTTGCAGTACGAGTGGAAGTCAAGGGCGAAGCCCAAGACGTACACGAGTCCTCCTCTACCTTAAGATAGTTTTGTAATGTGGCTGGTTTATCTCAAGGATGTTAAATTTCCAATTCAATGTATCATTTATGAATAAAGATGTTTAAATTATGATGTTAATGAAAAAGGATTTTTAAAATGAAATATTTTCAAATTATTTAAACAACATTTCTAATAGTCGAGATCCTAGCTTGGCAAAATTATATTTTAGCCTTGTTCTTCGAGATTACACATTGTCGTTCCATATACCCGAGCAGGGTTTGCCGAGCTAGCCAACGTGGCCGTTGCTTGGCTCTATGTAGTTTACTGATACTCGAGCTTTCAACATTGGCTGTAACTTCGGCCGATTATCGTATTGCGAACATTGGATTCACGAGTAAAGGCCAATGTTTGTGCCAATATTGACTGTCTTAGGTTGGGGGCATCACATTCTGCCGATTCTAGGGCTTATGTAACTTGTGCCAATGTTGGTTATGAGACAAAAGGACAATTTACTTGAATTTAACCCTCAATTTTACTATCCGACATGATTTAAGGATTTTGTTATTTTTTTATCATCATAGATGAAAGTGTGTAGTTCAAACGATAACTACAGATATAAATTTTAAGAAAATACTGAATTTTTTAATTGTAGATAATCCAATCTCTAGATATCATGTTGGCCAGTAAACTTTAAGGTTAAATTCAAACAGATATATTTCGCAGAAATAAACAATAAAAATAAAATATTTTTTGACACTTAATATGAAAAATAAATTCTTTAAAATATAAACAATAAACTCATAATGACCCTTTATAATAACGTATATTTTAGTTTTATGCACTGAAAAACTTTGTAGATCAATATTTACTAAACTTGCAATTTAATTTTAGTAAATTAACTATCATATCAGGAAAAAACTGGAACACTATTATTATTTCACAGTTTTACTATTAAAATGTAAAATTCATGGTTTGACTAAAAGAACATTCAATTTTTAATAGTCTGTTGATTAAAATTTTATCCTAAAAGGAAGAAAAAGTATAGAGCGGAAACATCGTCGAATCGCCATATGACAGCTAACCTAACCTCGATAATACCTTCAATAATATATTATTGAATGTATTGAAGTAGAATTAAAAATAACATAATATAACTTATGTTACAACATATATCTTAACATAAAATACAGATAAAATAACATTCGCTTTAACCGACGTAACGTATCCAATAATTTCCTTACCACTTGTGAGATCAGTGTTTTCGAATGAAGCAATGTTTTTAACACACACCCAAAAATTTCAAAATATGTCAGATTGAATATTATTAATCAGGGCAAATTTTTGAAGAAACATAATTCATTTTCATTCAAGTAGAATCTCTTTTAAATATGATAGTACATTTGTATGTAGGCTTATGTTTTGTTACATGTACGAGCAATGTTTGTTTGCATGCGTGCAGCTTTGATCGACTGACTACTAAATTTTAATAAAAAATAAATCATATATTGTTCATAAACTTACATTTAATGAAATATTTTATCTAGTGACCACTTTTTCCCACTTTGATAGTCAGTTTACTAAAATTAAATTGCGAGTTAAGCAAATAATAATCTATAAAGTTTTTCAGTGTATTACAACTTTTGTTTGGAGTTTTTAAAATACTTCAATTTTGTGATTAAAAACTCTAATTGTAAAACAGTTATTAAACTTATTTATAAAAAAAGAAAAGAAATAATAGTCTATAACCTAACCTAAAAACATTTAAATATAAAATAATTTTTTTTATTTGACAGAGTATACAGCTCACTATCATATAAGATCTTTTTATTTTTGTACTATTTATTTTGCGTTATAAATAATATTTTGAACCGTATATTAAAAATATTTGACTCATTGTTATCTAAACAAAAAATAATTATGTTTATTATTGTGAGACAACTCCATTTTACTAAATGCAATTTATTAGTAGAACATATTATAAATTAATTATCTACGTTTAACAGTGTTACTCTGTGTGTAATATGTAGTACGAATGTCTTCAACTTTCTTATGAACCCCTGTAGCGTGCGTTGCGTAGATAGTTGGTTAGGGTTGCGGACTGTTAGTGTTAGGGTCGTGCGTTCGATTCCCAGCGGAAGGGAATTTTTCTCTTAGGTAAGCGATTATATAAATTATAATAAATATATAAATGATAAAAAAAGATTATAATGGGTATAATCTAAGAATATATGCTTCAGAAACCGTGTATCGAAATATTTTTAGGAATTTTTGTTTTTGTGTATAATGTACGCATAATTGGGTAGATTAAAGGTTTTAATATTGGGCTTATATTGAAGTACCAATATTGGGCATAGATTAATTTTGAGACTCGGACCGAAGTGACAGTCCAATATTGGGAGAAACATTGGCCCAATGTAAATCCCCAATATCGAAGCTCGCGGTCCCAAGCTCGCGCCGAAGCTCTTGCTGATGGATTACCCTGCTCGGGTAGTTTCGCCAGGCGACACCACACGTTTAGAGTCAGAAATGGAAAAAGGTTTCCTATCTACCTCGCTAGCTATTCTTCTCTTCATACATAAAGTTTGTGTGTGGCGCACAGGTGCACTTTTAGTGAAGCTCGCGAAAATTAGTTATTAAAAGCAAGGAAAAGAGAAAAAATATGGATAAACGCAGAAAGAAGAGGTCCAGGAGTGAAGACAAGATGAATTTTATCTACGAAAGATTGAAGAGAATGGAGGATAGACTCGACAAAACTCAACGCCATAAAAAAAGAAAAATGGCGTACGAACGAAGCAACAGGGACTCGTATTCGGAATCATCAGATTCGTACAGAAAACGTATTAGTCGATCAACAGAAAATTCATACGATTCATATGTATCAGAAGACTACGATTCTTATCGAGATAAGAGAGGTTATAGACGTTCGAGAAGACCCATATCATTGGAATTTCCAAGACAAAATTACGAAAACTGTAAGTGTCTAAGAATCGAAATTCTCAATATCAAACAAGCACTAGCGGCTTGGCAATATTGTGTAAAAATAAAGATCTCACGAAAACCCTGACATTAAAATTATGAGACAAATGAGTCTACACTATAGAGGTAGATCGACATGTTCAATATCACAGGTTTTCTCAGAATCTTAAAACATCCACAGAGTCTACACAACCGAGGTAGAACAGTTGTTAAAAATACTTTAAAGATGATTATTCTTCAAACAGATATTGCACATCAGTTTTATTTTAGCAGTCATTTATTTAAAACATTTCGTCATTTTTTAAAAACATAGACATGTTTCGTTCATCATACGGTGAACTTCCTCAGTATTTGCTATACACCTAATAATTATAATAATATTATAAGTTAGAAATGTTCTGTTACAGAATGTCTTTCATAAATACATAAACATACAAAACAAAATAATAAATAATTATACTCACATACAACAATACGTATTTCAAACAAACATAAAACAATCTGCTGTCAATGTAAGCGCTTTAGTTCAACACTCACATAAAAAGAATCACCTTTTTAAATTGATGGAAACTAAAATTTTATCTGTGGAAGAAAACAAAAATAAAAAAGAATTTATAGAAATGGTATATATAAATAAAACTAAAAAGACTGTGAACATTAGAAATGACACGAACTCACTTCACAGTAGATATAAAAATCTAATATGTAACTTTAAGTAAAAGCCTCTACGACTCTTACGTATATAACGTTAGATACCGCGCAACGCATCCAGCCCTGACAATATTATATGTAAAAGCAACGAGCAATTGAGCTCTGACATAAGATGACTACATGTCATAACAATCCAAATTATAAGGACAATTGCAATTTAGCAAATATCTATTTTTAATAACTAACAACATGTGCAATCGTTTTATTTATTTATTTATTATTATTTATTTATTTTAACGTTGTATGTGAGTATAATTATTTATTATTTTGTTTTGTATGTTTATGTATTCATGAAAGACATTCTGTAAAAAACATTTATAACTTATATTATTATAATTATTAGGTGTATAGCAAATACTGCGGAGGTTTACCGTATGGTGAACGAAACATGTCTATGTTTTTAAAAAAATGACGAAATGTTTTAAATAAATGATTGTTGAAATAAAACTGATGTGCAATATCTTTTTGAAGAATAATTAACCTCACAGTTGATACTAAACTGTATACTTATATAAAAGGCAAAAAATATAAATAAATAAATTTTTCTTTTAAAATGTTACAGGCGATGATGCAGCTAGGTGATAAAACCTTGCAAGAAAAGGAAGACGCAAACTTAGATAAAAATAATAAGTTAGAAGAGTATAAAGGAGAAGCAGTGGTCAAAAAACAAAACACTCAGGAAAAAGCAATGCTGAGCGAAAAAACAAATATAGCACTGGATCAAGATCCGAATAAAGAAAACGAAAAAACTTGTAATGATAGGACTTTTTCTTAATTATTAAAGTTGCTCGGAAATACGCTCGTCAGATTGTACAGCGTTCATAACCTCAAAATTCAAATGGAATTTACAACCCAACGATGATTTTTAACTTATTTTCTAGCTAAAAATTAAAAGAAAATCAAATACAAAATAAATCTTAGCCTGCTGGCTGACATTTATCGTTAAAATTAATTTCTTATTTTCTAAAAGGACAGGTGTAGTCAGTTATAACTCAAAATATTCTTAATTTAAGAATAAGATAGAAATTATATTTAAACAAGAATAAAAATTAGAATACAAAAATTATAAAAGAATTTTAAACAATATTCTGTTCTTTTATTCTTCTTTATTCTTTAATATTCTGTTCTAACATCTTCTTTTGACGCAACATGATCGGATGAAATAAACCAAATCTGACAGTCCTAGGTTTTTAAGCTTCGATCTGTAACAAAGATTTAATTTTTCTTTTTCTAATCTTAACAAAACAAATCCCTCCAAGAGAAGAGTTGAGTCTAATCTTTGGATAGAGAAAGAGCGTACAGAAGCACCTATAGTTTCTCTCTCTAGTCAAGAAACTGAGAAAAACCCAGAAGAGATTAGATTCACAGCGTTATGGAAGCAGCCAAAAACGCTGCACACCTTCACTTTCTTTTACCAATCTAAAGAGAAGCACCTCTATTAGGTCGGAGAACGTCCGGCAATCTTTCACCTCAAGGGTTCCAGAATTTTCATGTGAGTTTGGAGAGAGAAGCACCTCAACCCAATCCTCTCACGCTCTCAGGAGTCTACCTGGTTTTGCTATTCTCTCGGGGTGAAAGAGAAAATGTGATAGAAGCACCCACACACAATTCCTACATCACAGCGAGTTCCTAGCATTGGTATCGGGAAGCACCTCAAGTTCCGTTAGCTAGAAGACTGATTATTCGGCAGCGCGTGCCGATTAATATAATCGAGCTCTTGTGACCTATGTCCCGGTGAGACACATAAGTGGGGAGCGGTAGGTCGGTAGAGGCACAGGTATTGACACGAGGTCACGAGCCGATCTGGACTTACTATAGTGACGATGCAAAATATAGTATATTTCTATATTTCTACATTTTGCGTCGTTACAAACTACAATTTTACACGATGATCTGGTAAAAAGATGGTCCTATTGAATGTCAAATGGAATATCTAAAGAAGACAAAACCAAGCTGATGGATCAGTACCCTAGAACGGGTAATTGCAGTCTAGAAGCATCAACACTGAACCCTGAATTAACAATAGGAGAAGCGGGTCAAAAACGAGACAAACCTTTTAAAAACTCTCAAAACGTAATCGGATCAGCAATGGCTGCTCTAGGAGAAGCAATATCTGCTCTTTTAAAAGCAGAAGAAGATAAAGAAGAAAAATCAACTTCTGACATTCTGTCAAATCTACTAGATGTCAGAAAACTTATAGCTACCGTACACCATAAAGAATCGTTAGCTCGAAGGGCTTTCATTACTCCGGGTTATCCAAAGGAGGCAAAAGACGTACTAGAAAAAACAAAACTAAGGGTTTTCTTAATTTTAAGGATCAATTCCTTTCGTCTTACTTCCTTAGATAAAAAGTGGGTAGCAACGATCGATTATATTAAATTTAAAATCGCTTAATAAATATATTGAAACACATCACTTTAAACTGGAGGATCTCGGAACAGTTAAAAATTGGTATATAAAGATAATTTTATGTCAACAATCGATCTCAAAGACGCGTATCTTTTCGTGTCAGTACCCAAAAAGAGCAGGAAATATCTCAGATTTTTATTTCAAGGAATGCTTTATGAATTCTCTTGCATCCCTTTCGGATTATGCACTAGTCCGTATATTTTTACTAAAATAATGAAACCGTTAATAAACTGGTTAAGATCCAAAAGATTCCCATCGGTCATATACTTAGATGACATTCTCTGTATAGGAGAAACTTTTAAGGATTGCAAAAAGAACGTTGAAGTTACAATAAGGTTTCTTTCTAAATTAGAATTTATAATAAACTACAAAAAGTGTCAATTAATTTCGAATATAAAATATCAGAATCTTGGATTCGTTGTTAACTCTTCTCAACAAACGCAAACTATTAAACTTCCTAATGAAAAAAGACTTAAACTTACAAGTATGATTATTAAAATCTCCCGCAAAAAGGAAAACAAAATAAAAGAATTTACACAAGTATTAGGATCCTTGGTAGCAGCATGCTTAGCTGTAGAGTACGCTTGGGTATACATTAAAATGAACTGAACATCTCCGAACCCTCACCCTGGAACAAAATCAAGGAGATTTAAAAAAACAATGAACTTACCAACTGAATTGAAACCAGATTAGGATTGGTGAAAACAAAATTTACCAAGGGTAGTTAAGCAAATCACAGATGGGAATTTTGAAAAAAAAATTTCGGACACGTCATTGACAGGCTAGAGGGGCTTCTCTGACCGAAACAAATCTGGAGGATTCTAGGATGCCTCAGAAAGAGAGAATAATATTAACTTTTTAGAGTTAAAGGCAGCTTTCTATAACTTAAAATACTTCCCGTCAAATCTTAGAAACTGTCAAATATTACTACGCATCGACAACACTACGGCGATATCATATGTAAACAAGATGCGCGGTACCAGACACGCGTACCTAAATGATATTGCTTTGGAAATTTGGCAAAGGTACGAATGCAGAAAAATCTGGGTCTATGCATCCTACATCGCTTCTAAGGAAATTATAGAAGCCAACGATCAATCGAGATAAAAGAACACAGACACTAAATGGGAATTATTCCATGAAGTTTTCAAAACAATTACAAGCAAATTTAACAAGCCGGACATAGATCTATTTGCGACCAGAACGAACACAAAAATCGAAATATTTGCATCTTAGGGAAGAGTCCCAGAAGCAAGATTTATAGACGCATTCACTATTAGCTGGACAAACTGGTACTTTTACGCATTTCCCCCTTTCGCATTAATATTGCAAGCGTAAAAAAAAATTGTAAAAGAAAAAGCGACTGGAATTTGAGTGGTACCAGACTGTCCGTCACAGCCCTGGTACTCACTATACCAAAAATTATTAACTAGCGAACCAGTAAAAATTAAACTCTCAACTAACCTATTATTATCTCCTTTCAAGGACCGAACTCACCCGCAGTCCAGAAACCCGTTGTCTCTTCTTGCCGGGAAGCTTTCAGGAAAATATACGAAAAGAGAAAACTTTCAGAAGCATCCATCAACATAATAGTCAACCCAATAGAGTAAACCAGTGTGACGTCGTACGTCAAATAGGCTAGGACATTTTTCAGGAAGGTTAGGCCAGAAACCCAAGTTATATTGAATTGTGTACAGGTTTTCGATAAAAGACGGGTTTTATAAAAATTTAATTAAAAATGAAAAAAATTGTTCAAGTTGTTGAGAAGGAAATATTTTTCTGCATTTGACTGATATTTGCAAACTTCCTGTCAGTCTATGAATTTGCCTGTCAGAGACAAATAAGCAGTGCGATACTTACAGGAGGTTATACCAGTTCTTAAAAGTTGCAAATAATACATATTTATGCAGTATAATGTATTAAAGTTATCGTGATTTAATTCTTTATATTTTAACATATTATTATACGACTAATATCATAAATTTAGAATTGTTACTATTTTCCTTTTATATTTTACAGGTTATTTTTTAATTTATTAGAATGAGTAGTGAGTATTTTTACTCGTTGACGAGTGATGTCAAAGAACGATATGTACATAAAATAAAAGGAATCAAAAATAATGATCCATGTACATTTAAGTTGAAAGAACTAAATGTTAATTTAGAAAAGCTACCAGAACTGAAGGCTTATAAAAGTTTACAAGCTTTTAAATATTTCGAAGCTGGATTTGTTCAAAACATAGGTTTTAAAAAATTCGATGAGACTTATGATGTAATTAAGGAGGTATATTTATTGTTATAGAAATATTTATACATATTATGTATATTTTTGTAATTATGATATACGCTTTTATGCAGAAAATAGTCATGTCGTTTTAATATCATATAGTCTACCTGACTGGAAATTCGACCAGGCAAGCCAGCGGTCACACCTACGCCTTATCTGGCACCTATAAGGCCAATCTTATGAGGTAACCGTATATGGTACTTATCAGGTCCTTACAAGGTAGCCCGACGTAAAGTTCACCTTCTAAGGACCTTCGAAGGACCTTATCAGGTTGCCTTACGTGGTCATTATAAGGTTGCCTTATAATGCAATCATCAGGCAACTTTATCAGGCTCAGATAAGGTTGGCCGTACATGTTAACCTGTTAAATACCTTATCAAGCCATTATAAAGAATTTATCAGGTTCCCTTACGTGGTCATTATAAGGTTGCCTTATAAGGCAATTATCAGGCAACCTTATCAGGCCCAAATATGGTTGGCCGTATATGTTAACCTATTGAATGCCTTACAAAAACCTTATGTAGCATTTAGCAGGATAAAATACCAACCTTAGGGTTGGTAAGGTTGTTTTATAAGGCAGCCTTATTAGGCCCAGATAAAGTTGGCAATACATGTAAACCTTTGATATGCCTTCCCGACTGGAAATTTGAAAAATACAGGCTGCGGTACTAAATTTCGAAAAATAATAATTTGAAATCAACTTTTCGTAGTTTTCTTAATTTATTTAAACGAATCCAAAAGAAAACGACTATACTCTGAACTTAACGTAATTCATTAAGCATCACAAAATGAGTAAAAAAAAAACAAAATTTTGAGTTGAGAACCACTGCTCTGAGATAACTATTTTAATTAATTTCTTAGTATTAATTTTATTGATAAATTTTGTTTTTTATTTTTGTTTTAAATTGGGATTAAATTAAAAAAAAAAATTCTATGACTTTTAATAAGAGATCTTAAATCTAATTTAATCATACGATAATTTGCTTGTATTAGAAAATACAAATTTTTTCTATCTCTTAATATTTCATAATTTTATAAACATTATACAAAAATTAAAAAAGTCTTTAAGCATAAAAATATTATTTAATTTCAATAATGTATTTTAAATTTGATGAAGATACCTAAAAAATTCTTTAAAAAAATATATTTTTATGTATCTAAAGAGTTGAAAGAAATTTTCCAAAGGAATTTAATGCAATGTCTCCTTTTGGTGAAAATATGTTTGAGAGACTCATGTAACCATAGAACTTTGATTTATAACACTCTATTGTTGACAGGCGTTGCCCATGGGCGTTGCCACTGCGGGGGTTCATCTGCACGTGGGGACCAAGTTCTTTAAAAACAGAATTCCATAGCCAAGATGGCCCAATGGTTAGATCGTCTGTCTGGTAACATGCGTATAGGTTTCGTTAGGGTATGCGTTAGGGGGTTCGAATCTCCGTGTCGCGTCGCACAGTGGTCCGAAATATTCAAAACGTGCGCATTATGGAAAAAACCAATTCGTTTAGAAAATGTATTTTAACATTTGAGGCGTGTAAGGGATACCCTACAAGTACCAAAACTGAGTATCATTTCAATGGTTCATCTGTAGAAACAACAGAATATATAACGTTTGTCCTGTACAATTATTTTGTCATTCATAAGCGTTAAGCAGAGAAAATTGCACAATATTTTCATATCATGTCATTTTAATATTTTTTAACTTATTGTAATATATTACTATTGTCTTTTGATTGTCAAATAGTTATTTTAAGAAAATATACTCCCCATTTTATTACTAATTGCGGTGTAAACACTGCAGAGGTGATACACTATGCTATTTTAAAAATTGTTTTATACCTTTTCTCCAGTTTTAATGGAATGCATCTTTTTTTGTATACTTTTGTACAGCAAATCTGAGATTCGGAAATACAGAGTATTTAAATACAGAGTATTTATTTACTTTAATTAATTAACGTTTTAAGATCTTTATCCCAGTCTGTGATTATAGTGTGTAACTACTCTGCAACCGCCACGTTATGTATTCAAAATAGGTTAATCACAAATTTAAAAATATAAAAAGTTCTTTACTGTCCTTTAGAATGGATTTCAACGAAGTTAGTAAGATTTTTATAATATGGATTTGAAATATGTACATTAAAATACTTCAATTTGCAAACTTTCATTAAAAAAATCCTTTTTTCATTTTTTTATCTAAAAGTACTATTGAAAGTCAATTAGTTTTGTATATAAAATTTTTATATCTAATTAAAAATATAAATATTGTGAATTTTAATAAATTTTGATTTTTTTAGAACATTTGCATCGAAATTTAGGACGACGTTTTCTCATGAACAGTACAAAACACGTAGAGAAAGCATAGAGGAAATTGTAAATTTCATTTACACATTTTCCGTACAGCTTTCTGAAGAAGAGGTGCCAATGTTTATACAACTCTGGAAAAAAATGGAAATCAGTTCAAAGGAATCAAAAGGCGATGGATACGAAGTATGCAGACTGGTTAAATCTTAAAAGTGATTCTCCAATACAAATATTCACGTCGACGTCGCGTCGACGCGGCGTCGATTGGCAATGCAAAAGTCACTGTTGCCAACTATCTTGAAAATTTATTTTTCACGTGTGGTTCAAATTCCGATATTCCTGTTAGCTAGTATTTGATATCTTTTATCAAAGATACTTTTATAAATATAAATCAAGGCATGTATATACATATTTTGAAGTTTATGTATACATATGTCGATTATTTGTGATTGTGTTATATATTTACCAACTATTATTTATATTATTTACCAATTATCGGTAAATTAACAACACAATCACAAATAATCGACATATGCATACATAACCTTCAAAATGTGTATATACATGCCTTGATTATTTTTTCATCTTTTTCATATTACTTTAACACTTGTTACTGATATTTTCTTATCAGAAAATGTTATAGGAGGCCTCTACATATTTACAATTACATAGGTTATGCGTTACACACACTTTGTATAATTACAAATGTAACAATAAATAAGGTGCACTTGTTGAGAACATATTACGATTCATGTTCTCAACAAATCTGTCTCAGTGCTTAATTAAAAAATAAAATTACCTGAATACTTGAAAATCCGAGAAAATTAGCTTATATTTAGGAGAATCCATATATTTTTATAATTGGCCAATTCTTTCATTCATTCATTCATTCATTCATTTTGTCTGTCGACTACTCAAGTTTGGCACTCAGATATTTTACGTTTTAAATCAGCTACTTTTTAAAAAATGTATTATTTACATTCATCAACTTTTTAATTTAAAAATATCAGTTGAAATAATTTTAATTTTGTTATTAATGAATCTATAATTCTTTCTATAATTGCCAACAGTTTCCAAATTACAATTATTCTCCTAAAATTTTCTGATTTTATTCTTAATTTTTTTTATTTAATTTCTTCTGTTGTCGATTATTTTCGTCAGTTTTAGAATTTTTTTCAATATTGTCAATTAGTTTCCTCATTTCTCAATTATTGTCTTTAATATACAAATATTTTCGTTATTTTTTAATCTTTTTTTCCATTGTCAACTACCTATTTTCTTAGTATTTAAATTTAATTCTCTAACCTTCAATTTACTTTTTATAATTTTTCATTTCTTTCGTCAATTCTCAATTATTTTCCTCAATTTTTAATTATTTTATTCACTATTCTCGCCTCTGTTCAATTATCAATTATTTTCTTGAAATTTCAATACATTTCTAAAATTTCAAGTCGATTTCTTCACTTTTAATTTCTTTCCTATATTTTTTTCGTTAATTATTATCTACAGTTTTTAATTGACAATTTATTATTATCCCTCAATTATATAGTTGTTCTTTAATCCTTAAAATTATTTCTTTCTGATGCCCATTAATCTCGCCATTTATCGAATTTTTTATCATTTGACAATTATTTTCCATAATATTTCATTATTTTCGTTTTTTGTAATTTTCTTTACAATTATCAATTATATTATCATACAGCTTCAATTTAATTATTTAATTTTCAATTTATTTTTACAATTTTAATTATTTCCTTTTCTTTCAATTATTTTCATCGATTATCAATTAATTCCACAATATTTAATAACTCTCGGATGTTTTCAATTATGTTTTCTCTCATAAAAATTGTTTTAAAATTTCAATTCAATTGTTCAATTTTACAAATATTTTCTTCAATTCTCAATTACTTTCTTCAAATTTCCATTCCATTTTAAAATGAAATTAAAAGACTATATTGAAAATCAAAGAAAATATCTGAAATTGAAGAAAAGATTTGAAAATTGAAGAAAGTTATAAAAAAATGAAATCAAATCAATAGAAATTTTTAAAATTGAATTGAAATTTGAAAAAATAATGAATAATTCAAAAAAAATTACAAAAACAAAGGCGAAAGTAATTATTGAAAATTGGAAACAAAATTCAAAAAATTGCTAGATTAATACACAACTGAAAAATTTTTTTAAATAAAACAATAAAAATTAAATTTCAAGAAAATAATTGCAAACAGAAAAGTTAAAATTTGTAGGAATACTTGTTGAAAATAATTGTAAATTGAACAACTGGACTGAAAGTAGGAAGTAACTAAAATTAAAGAAAATAATTGAAAATTAACGAAAACAATTAAAATTTTAAGGAAATAATTAAAAGTTGAAAAATGAAATTGAAATTTAAAGAATCTCAATAAAAGATTGAAAAGAATAACTGAAAAAAGGCGAGAACTATTGCTAACTGAAAAATGGTATTGCAATTTGAAAAAAAATTGAGAATTGCAGAAAATATTTGTATAATTGAATTTAAAATTAAAGAAAATTGTTAATAATTGAAAGAAGAAGCAACCAAATATAAGAATTTAAAAATATTAATGAAAAATTAAGAAAATTATAGGAATAATTGTAAATTAAACAACTGAATTGAAGAAGAAAAAAAAATTAAATTGACGAAAATAATTGATGATTCACGAATGTAATTGAAATTTAACAATATAAAAAGTAATTTAAAAAAGCACATGATTATTAAATACAGAAGAAAAAAATTATAAAAACTGAAGTATTGAACAATTGAATTGATAATTCAAAACAATTTTTATAATTGTTAAAAAAAACTTGAAAAATCAGATAATTATTGATTATTAAAGAATTGATAGAAAATTTAAGAAAATTATTTAAAATTGAAGAATGGAATTGAATCTTAATAAATTTGTAGAATATAATTAAAAACTGTAGATAATAATTAACGAAAAAAATGTAGGAAAGAAATTAAAAGTGAAGAAATCGACTGGAAATTTTAGAAATGTATTGAAATTTCAAGAAAATAATTGATAATTGAACAGAAGCGAGAATAGTGAATAAAATAATTAAAAATTGAGGAAAATAATTGAGAATTGACGAAGAAATTAAAAATTAAAAAAATTAAATTGAAGATTAGAGAATTAAATTTAAATACTAAGAAGATAGGTAGTTGACAATGGAAAAAAAGATTAAAAAATGACGAAAATATTTGTATATTAAAGACAATAATTGAGAAATGAGGAAACTAATTGACAATATTGAAAAAAATTCTAAAACTGACGAAAATAATCGACAACAGAAGAAATTAATTAAAAAAAATTAAGAATAAAATCACAAAATTTTAGGAGAATAATTGTAATTTGGAAACTGTTGGCAATTATAGAAAGAATTATAGATTTATTAATAACAAAATTAAAATTATTTCAACTGATATTTTTAAATTAAAAAGTTGATGAATGTAAATAATACATTTTTTAAAAAGTAGCTGATTTAAAACGTAAAATATCTGAGTGCCAAACTTGAGTAGTTGACAGACAAAATGAATGAATGAATGAATGAAAGAATTGGCCAATTATAAAAATATATGGATTCTCCTAAATATATGCTAATTTTCTCGGATTTTCAAGTATTCAGGTAATTTTATTTTTTAATTAAGCACTGAGACAGATTTGTTGAGAACATGAAACATGAATCGTAATATGTTCTTAACAAGTGCACCTTATTTATTGTTACATTGGTAATTATATAAAGTGTGTGTAACGCATAACCTATGTAATTGTAAATATGTAGAGGCCTCCTATAACATTTTCTGATAAGGAAATATCAGTAACAAGTGTTAAAGTAATATGAAAAAGATGAAAAAATAATCCAGGCATGTATATACACATTTTGAAGGTTATGTATGCATATGTCGATTATTATTTGTGATTGTGTTGTTAATTTACCAATAATTGGTAAATAATATAAATAATAATTGGTAAATATACAACACAATCACAAATAATCGACATATGTATACATAAACTTCAAAATATGTATATACATGCCTTGATTTATATTTATAAAAGTATCTTTGATAAAAGATATCAAATACACTGTCACTGCTAACTAACAGGAATATCGGAATTTGAACCACACGTGAAAAATAAATTTTCAAGATAGTTGGCAACAGTGACTTTTGCATTGCCAATCGACGCCGCGTCGACGCGACGTCGACGTGAATATTTATATTGGAGAATCACCTTAATATAGTTTCAAATACTTCTCTAACCACAAAACCGCCAACCAGGCGCGGATCCAGCGGGGGCGATGGGGGCGATCGACCCTCCCAAAAGCCTTAGATCATCATATGAGAGAGAAAGAGATAGCACTATATTCTTGTCTCTTTCTAACTCATATATCGCCCCCTCCAAAACCCTCGACTGTATCCGCCTTTGCCGCCAACATGTGATTCCGATGGTAAGAAACGATCTACTCAATCTTTTAACTCCATTAGTGAATCTCAAAAGCGACGAAGAACAGCGGAATTAAGTAAAGAAGAAAGCAGTGCTTTATTATTTGCAACCTCTTCCAAGCTGAGGAAGGATGGTAACTTACCTGCTTCAAACATAGTACAGCAATTAAATGATTCACCAACTAGAGGCAAAAAATTCTGTCAGCATTGGAAAAATCGGAAACAGTACCGGAATCACTCACGCAAACGGAAGCTGTAGCCCTTATAATGGAAATGAAATTAACTAAGCAACAATATCAAGTTTTGCGACAGTGGTCCAAGATAAAAAAGGTACCAACAATGTTTCCGTCATATGGGCATGCAATTGTCGACGAGAAAAAGAATTGCTACCCAAAAAATATTCTTGTGGAGAAGACAGAAGCAGTTGTTCAATTGCAAAGTCTTTTAGATCATATAGGAGAAAGATTAATAGCTTCGATAAATATTGATTCCGTGGGTAGTTATACTATTTATTACAAATGGGGAATGGACGCAAGTTCTGGCTTCTCTTACTTTAAGCAAGCATTTAATAACGCGAATGCTAATGATTCTTCTATGTTCATCACAGCCATTGTGCCCGTTTTGATTCAAAATGAATCCAAAGCTATAGTATGGCAAAATCCTGCTCCTAATTCTACAAGACTCTGCAGGCCCGTTCGACTAAAGTATGAGAAGGAGACTAACGAAGCAGTTGAAATAGAATATAAGAGGATGCAAGCAGAGATCACAAACTTAAAAGAGTATAGCTTAATTACTGAAAATGGGAGTTTAAACATAAAGCACGAATTAGTTTTAACAATGGTTGACACAAAAATCGTAAATACTATAGAAAAAAATAAAGCTACAACTAAATGTTTTCTCTGCCGTAGATCAGGAATGCAACTCAACATATTAAAAACGGATTCATCTGCAGTAACTACAGAAGAGCGATTGAAATATGGAGTTTCGCTTCTGCATGCAAGAATTAAATGAATGGAATTTTTTCTTCATCTTGCATATAGATTAGTGCTTCCTGAGAACAGACGAAAAAAGGGTACTAAATTAAATGATTCTGAGCGAAATCTTCTGAGTTTAATAAAGCTTTTCATTTCTACTGTAATTTTCTTTATTTTTGTTTTCGAGTTTATTCGCTCCGCAATTGAAATGCGTTTATTGAATAAGTTCATAGACACTTATTTTATAGGTTTTAAACTATATCACTTTCAAATCAAACAATTTTTTGAAATTATAATTACTTTTATGCTCACACATATATTTATCAAGCAAGCCAATCTTATGAAAAACCAAAATAAAGTTTACAAATGATTTAATTTTTAAACAAAATTATTAAATTCTAGATTGATTTTCATACTTACTCTTTGTTTAATAAAGCTTTTCATTTCTACTGTAATTTGCTTTATTTTTGTTTTCGAGTTCATTCGCTCCACAATTCAAATGGGTTTATTAAATAAGTTCAAAGACACTTATTTTACAGGTTTTTAACTGTATCACTTTCAAATCATAATATTGTTTGAAATGATAATTACTTTTATGCACACACATCTATTAATCAAGCAAGCCAATCTCCTATGAAAAACCAAAATAAAGTTTACAAATGTTTTAATTTTTAATCTTCTTAACAGTTCTTTTTTTTATTCCAGTGCAAGTGCTGAATATTTTTATGACATTGAATGCGAATAGTGAAGATGATCAAATATAAAAATAAAGGAAGAAGAAAGAAAGAAAGAAAGAAGCTAGCAATTTGAAGTTTAAATGTGTTAGTACTTATTTTCATTAAAGTTTATTAATTCAAGTTAATTTTTTCAATCAATTTATTCATGTTTTAAAAACTATATTATAAAATTTTTGCGTATTAAGTTATTTTAGTTGTAAAAATCAGAACAAAGTATGAAATTGTAATAAAATGTCCAATTAACATTAATTTTGGAAAATACAATTAAATATTTTGAATTTTGAATATCAGATGCCAGATTCGAATCCAGTAACCTTAAAAACCGTTAAGTACCATGTTTCATACGAATCCCCGAATTTTTGTAAATTTAATCTTTTTTATCAGGTCCACCATGTTGAATTTCAAAAATTTAATATCATATTTAAAGTTAGAATAAGATAAATTTTACAGATCTTAAGTTTCGGATAAATTCTTAAACCTTATCGTATTAGATCGCCATATTGGAATGGCCATTTTGAATTTCAAAGTTTTAATCCTAAACTTACATTTTATTACTTCAAAACATTACACATAATAGTTTTTATAATATTTTATAAATTTTTGCAGCGTGTACAATATCATTTTTAACAATTTTCTATAAATTACTAACTTCAAGACACAATTTTTGTATCCAAAATTTTTTTTTAAATCTTTCTCAATAATTTTCCTCTATTCTACATTTACTTTCCTTTATTTTGGTCGAAGGATCATTCATTTTGGTTAAGTCCTTCGTCAGATATTAGGTTTTGTCACAAAAATTATCAAAAGTTCCCACTGTGGGGCGCCTCATACGGCACTTTAAACTTAACAAGAGCAGCAATATCCTTGTTATCAGAAAAATATTTTTCGAATGATCTTACGCTAAAAAGATTCTTTAAAGGGGTATTCAGGATGAAATCGACTAAAGCATAATATGACAGAATCTGGAATGTGGACACAACTCTCGGTTATCTAGCAAAGCAGTATCCGTTAGGATCAGTGAGTTTAAAGGACCTTTCGGAAAAGACGGTTATGCTAATAGCTCTAGCAACTGGGCAAAGATTAAAAACCCTATCTTTTATAAACATAGATCATATTAAAATTCAAGAAGAAGCAGTTAAGATTGAGATAGAAAAAATTATAAAAACATCTGAGCCATTAGCTTATCAACCTCTCCTCCTTTTTTTAATTTTTAAAGGAAAAGCTACAAGTGTGCTCAGCAAAAACAATACTTCAATACTTGAAAATCACAAAACACCTCAGAGGGAAAGAGAAGTTACTCTTTATTTCGATAAATAAACCGCATAAAGCGGTATAGTCGCAGATGCTGAGTACATGGTTAAAAAAGGTTTTAAAACATGCGGAATCGATTACTATTTCACAGGATATAGTACCAGACACGCTTCTACATCGGCTGCTTTTGAAAGGGGTTTGGACATTAATATTATCAAAAAAGCTGCAGGCTTGTTGGAAACATCGAGAGTTTTTGCAAATCACTATAACAGCCCGCTTCAGAAAGTAAAGAACACGTTAGCCAACGCTGTGCAAAACAATTAAATTCTTAATCATTGCATAATTATGTTTTATGAGGAATAAAAAATCCTTTTTTCTTTTTATATTAATATGTTCCTCTTATATGATAGGACCAAGGTAATAAAACACTATAAATATAACATAAAATCAATTTACAACACTCTAAACATCTACAATGTGTAATCTCGAAGAACGAGGCTAAAATATAAAATTGTAAAATCAAACGAGCTTACCTGTAAGTGGTGTTCGATTTTAATTATATGAAACCTCGTTCGAGATGATTACAACCCACCCAAAGAAACCCAAATAACCCTAAATAAATTAATTTTCTGTTTACCTTCAACACGCGGGAAACTTTAAACATGTATGAAGAGAGGAATAGCGAGCGAGGTAGGTAAGCTTGTTTTATTTTACAATTATCTATAACATCAATATATTCCGAAGGACAACCTAGAATACATCAGAATCAAAAATCGTTTTTCATTAACATCAATACTTAATATATTGAGTACCAAAATATCCTTTGTTTAATATGTTTCATGAATTTTATATTAAGGAGGTATCTGACAGACAATCGGAACAATAGTTAGTCCAAATAAATAATTTTGATTTTTGATATAGAAGACACATAAGTTAATGTAATTTTTTTAGGGGAAGTATGGACACTTGTATTTTTTATAGAATGAGCAGTTAAAAATTGCATTTTCATGAAAATTAAAAAAAATTGACGTTGGAAACCATTATTCAATTTGAGGTTCAAATTAACCCAAATTGAATAATCGTTTTCAACGTCAATTTTTTTTAATTTTCATAAAAATGCAATTTTTAACTGCTCATTCTATAAAAAATACAAGTGTGCACACTTCCCCTAAAAAAAATTACAATAACTTATGTGTCTTGTATATAAAAATCAAAATTATTCACTTGGACTAACTTTTGTACCGATTGTTTGTCCGATTCCTTCTTAATAAATTTTTATCTAAAAAGAAAGATACAAAATCTAGTTAATTTATACGTCTGAATGAGCTCTTCAAAGTTAAACTATATTAAACCATCACGGTAATATACTCACTCTTACCCTATTTATTTATAAAATGTATTAATAATTATTATTAACTTATCGTTTGCAGTAACAGTGAGGTCAACTGCTGGCAAAATATTTGGTAAATCTAATTGTGCTCCTTCCCAAGATATATGTACGTTGCAGAAGTTCTTTAAATAGTAATGTAAACCCCAAGCTGCTGCCACACCTGAGCTTCCATGGATTGTCAGAATATTTTCTGAGTTTGTTGAAAGCTTAAAACAAAATAGTTAAATTAAGAATGTAGATGATAAGAGGCCATTCAAGTATTACGTAAGCATCAAGAATAGTGCTGACCACGAGACCGAGACGAAACAGATACTAAGTTTCTAGAGACCGAGACTTTTGACGAAAATTTAATGAAACAAAAAATATATTAAAA
This sequence comes from Ganaspis brasiliensis, assembly GCA_037103525.1. NCBI lineage: Eukaryota > Metazoa > Arthropoda > Insecta > Hymenoptera > Figitidae > Ganaspis > Ganaspis brasiliensis. Next base: position 216,188 of record JAZKLR010000795.1, on the reverse strand, counting down.
AATATATTATATTATATCGTAATATATATTATGAGAATTTATTTATTATTTTTAATAATAAAGAAGAAAATCTAAGAAAAAAATTGTCTGAAGCATACTACTGTAAAGGGATGAAATAGTTTGAAAAAAATTCGTAGTCGGTACCCAAGCAGCACGTTATATTAAGTGAATGTCACAGTAATATTATACTGTAATATTGGTAATATTACGGTACAATATTACAGCGATATTGAGGTGATATGGAAATGTTTGCCTCAAGGTTATATTGCCGGTCAACATTGAGGTAATATTACAGTGGGTATTTAGGTAATATAACGAATTTATTATTTCACAGTTAGGGTATTACGAAATAACATCGAGTCAATATCACGGTGATATTACGAGATTATTTTTTCTGAGCCATGTGAATATTGAGGTAATATTAAACAACTGCAATGAAGGAACATTGTAATATTGAGTTGATATTAAAAGCATGTAACTTCTTTTTCATATTTTGTACAACAGGTTTTACTCATTTTTTTATTATAAAAAATGTAATTCACAATTTAAAAAAATACTTATAATATTTAAGATGACATAAAAAAAGAATGTATATATTTAAGTGTAATAACTCACTAATGAACATCCAAGGAAATAAAAATGAATTCGTGTTCAGTAATCAACCACGTGGTTTGTTTGAGTCAGGGGACAGCCCCAGGATGTAAAACGGTAAATGTTCAAGGACAACCCCTTGAGTTGTAGGAGGCGAAGGACAGCACCGTGATGTCACAATTGGTGAGCAGACGAAAGTATACTGCGAGAGTACACTGTCAACCGTACAATGCCGACTGTTAGGAAGCCAAGAGGGTACTGCAAGAGTACGACGTAGACCACACTATGGTGAATGGTAGGAAGCCAGGAGGATACTGCGAGAGTATGATGTAGGCTGCACTATGCTAAATAGTGGGAAGCCAAGAGGGTACTGCGAGAATACGATCTAGGCCGCACCATGCCAAATGGTTAGAAGCCAGAAGGGTACTGCGAGAGTACGATGTAGGCTACACCATGCTGAATGTTGGGAAGCCAAGAGGATCAGGATGAGTTCACTTCCATGTAGGCAGAATGCGAACAGAAATTCCTAATAATAATTTGACGTTTCTCCTGTAGATGGCACTGATGCAATAAGTCAGTTTTGTATTTTACCGTCCGTTCATTGACACATGTAAACTTTGATTACGTGTGAATATTGTGTTAGAATAAATGTGTAATGTTTTCTGCTCCTTTTTTTAATTTATAATTAGAAAATAATTATAATTCTCCAGATTTGTTTGTGGAGAAGTATTTAGATTTAAGTGCAGTGTCTTCTGAAATTAAAAATCTGAATGGGTGAGTATAGTAATAATACTATTTGTTGTACTTTATGTAGAAGTGAGGTTAAGTTGCCTGTTTTGATTATTTGTTATTTTAAAGTCATTTAGTTTTATTTATTTAATTTATTAATTTATTATTTGTAACATATTTCTACGTATATTGCAAAAATGATTTGTATGTAATAGATTAATTTCTCTTTTTATCCACCTAATCTTGTCCTTTTCTATTACATGCCCTGTAACATGGGTTTGAGAAAGGCAAGAATAGTACGATAAAATATATAAATGTACAGATTTTAGTGATAAGTAATTAAAAATATTTAAAAATTTAAGAAACACATTTAAAAATTATAAAATTAATTGTACGTGTAAAAATGAAATAATTTAAAAATGATATATATATATATAGATATATTTGAAATTGAATAAATAATTAAAATTTTTAAATATTAATTAAGTATTTAGGAAACAAGAATGAATAAACTACAAGAATAAGGCTGAATTTCAAAAAATATTTTACATTTGAAACAATAAATTTAAATTTTCAAAAAATATTTGAAAAACGAAGAAAATGAATATAAATTGCAAATAATAATAAAGATTAATATATTATATAATAAAAATACAGAAAATTTTATTTTATAGTTGAGAAAATAAATAACTTACACAATATACAGTATTGTAAAATTATACACTTGACTGATAAATAATTTAAAATAATGATAAATTTTAGAGATGATGTTTAAAATGATGAAAAAATAATTTAAATTCTTCAAAAATATATTTGACATAAAGAAAATTTTTTTACAGATCTGAAATTATCAACTGCAAGTTGTGCAGTTTCTTCCTGCGACTCTAACAGAATTTCAAGGAAACATATGTTTCCAAAAAATAGTTCTGTTGGACAATTGTGGGTGAAATGTGTTAATAATCTACTTTTATCCACTTTGTCATATGAAGAAATTCGTCGCAAATGGTACTGGATTTGCCACAAGCATTTCACGAAAGAATCTTATTACCATGAGGGACGACAGTCGTTGAAGAGTGATGCTGTGCCTGCGTTATTTCTGGATTTTGAAGAGGAAAATAATGTTGCTGAAATGGGAACTACTATAATAGACGCAAAACCTATGAGTAGTCCAAACAAAATTTTGGAGAGTACAATGTTTGTAGGTATATTTTCCTCCTTAAATTACATAAAATCTCCTAGTACTAGTGAGATTAGAAAAAGTAATTTGGTCTCACCTCCAAAATGTAAGAAGGTTACTGTGAGGAAACGAATTTTGTCAAGTATTGAAAAATTTGATGCAGTTCCCTTAAAAAGACTTAAATCTTCAAACAATTCTACTAATGAAATAAATTATTTTAATACTTTTCAAAACACCTTATGCATAGCTACTTCGTCTAGAACGAGTTCGCCTGTAACGACTTCCTCTTAGACGTATGAAATTGGAATGACACAACCTACAGTGACACCGTCTGTAACGGTACTACCTGGAACGGCTTCCCCTGGAATAACAGCACTTATGAAGACTTCCCCTGGAATAACAGCACTTATGACGACTTCCCCTGGAATAACAGCACTTATGACGACTTCCCCTCGAATAACACCACTTATGACGACTTCCCCTGGAACAACTCCACTTATGACGACTTCCTCTGATACGTGTGGAATTACAACTGCTTTCCCTGGAACAACTCCACTTATGACGACTTCCTCTGATATATGTGGAATTGGAATTACGCAGGGAATTAGTACACCTGTAAAGACTTACTCTCAGAATCCTAATGTTCGCAGAGCATTTTCCAAAAAACATAATTTTACAACAGCTACTCGTAAAATTGTTCAAGAAGAGAAGAAAATTGTCTTAGCCCGTATAAAAAGACGTGTAATTCCACAGGATCCTGATCTTTTGGATATGGGAATAACACCAAAGGGACAGCGTGTTATATCAGAGACACTAAAATTAAAAAAGGAACTGTCGAGATATAAAAAGCAGCTGAAAAGGTATTTTATGAATATATCGTTAAATCTCTTGATTCATGTATATTATACAGGGTCGCATCACTGCATACTATGTATGTAATTCTGTTTAAAAATATCTATTATTTGTCGTAAATTAATTTTTTTTTCAAATTAGTTTTATAACTTTTATTTACAAAAATTCAATTAATTATTGATAATTATTTAGAAATATGTTTTTTAATTAATAACTATATGTGACGCGACTCAAAAAAAAGCACCTAAGAAGCCAAACGGTAAATCGTTTTTTGCTTCTTAGGTGCTTTTCTTCGCGACGCGTCAGATATTTAAAAAATGGTCCAGTATTAACAGTAAATAATAAGTCAAGAAATCCATTACTTCAATTAATAATTGCTATTAACTGAAATACTAACTTTTAACGGGGACTGCCGATCAGAGAATTACTTTAAAAAATTAATTTTCCCTTACTTATTTTAAATGTCAATTTTTTTTTTTAATTATTAAAATAATTGTAAAATTTCTTATCCAATTTAAAATTTTTAAACTTATTCAGGCTCTCCGTGTTATTTTTTTTTTATATTATGTTTTTAAAATTTCGTTTGTTTTTTAATTTGCAGGAAAAATGTTAAGACAGATTTACAAAAGAATTGCTTATTCATTTGTAAAAACTTTAAAAATTTGTTTCAGACGCAGCAAGCAATTGTTCATATGCAATTGCGAAATGCTTTGAAGCAACCCAAAGGTCGAAGATTTACAGAGGACGAGAAAAATATGGCACTGACAATATATAAACGTTCACCAACCGCGTACCGATTTTTGACGGATATACTAATTCTCCCCTCAGTTAGCACCGTCAAAAGAAACTTGGGTAGAATAGAACTAGATACAGGAATTAACAGCAACATTTCTTAACTATTAAAGGAATGTGCTGCAAATATGACTGATGAACGAGATAAAGTGGTGATTCTTATGTAGGACGAAACTCACTTAAAAACCGAAGTCCACTATGATTATAAAAAGGATAAAATAGTTGGATTTGAAGATTTTGGAGACCGACGGACCAGCAAGTTTGCAAATGAAATTCTTGTATTTATGATTAGAGGATTATTTAAAAATACAAAACTTCCAATTTTATACTATTACGCAAATGGAGCAACAAAGCATGCCGACCTTGCCAGCATTATACAAGAGAATATTAAAATGTTACAAGAAGCTGGATTTCCAGTTGTGGCAACAGTTTGCGATGCAGGATCATCCAACAACAAAGCTATGAATTGTTTGAGAGACTATTACATAATGAAGTGCCAAGAAAATAAAATTGAGCCAGGTAATTGAAAATTTATTACACTTTTTTCAATTTTAAATATGTTACATTGTATACTTTACATTTCTTTCAGAATTGTTAAAAGTTAATAAATAATGAACATGTACTTTATAATTTTTAGATCCAAGAGAAGGAATTATAGACATTAATGACTGCAAAATATGTCTCTTACATGACACAGTTCACTTGTGTAAGTGTTGCAGAAATCTTTTAATAAAATATCTGTTGGAATTAGACTTCAAAGAGGCCGATGGAGATAATACTATCCAACGAAAATTTGTGAAGTGGGAACATTATGAGAAAGCTTTCGACACGGATATTAACAGCGGCTTCTACAACCGCTACATTCCCAAAGTTACGGAGATTCATGTTAGAAAAGAAAAAATAAAAAGAATGAGGGTGTCTCACTGTTGTCAGGTCTTCAGCCGGTCAATGGCGAAATGGATGCACGTCTGTACTAGAATGGAAGGTAAATATATTCAGTTGTTTATTGATCTATTCAGTTTTTGGATTTTGTTATTTGTTTTGTTATTTTAATTTCATGTGTGGGCTAAAATTATATTAACTGAAACTAAATATTTGCCATTTATTCAATTTTAAATATTAATAATTTAATTTATTCAATATTAATAAATAAGTTTGCAAAATTTACGCAAAAAAATATAAGTTTCTTTTCCTATTAACTGAATAATACAATAACAAAAATGTGTAAAATAATATTAAAAATTTGCATAAAATGAAGAAAATTAAAGAAAATTCTAAAAGAAAAAGACAAAACTTAAATTTTAACAAAATTTTTCAATTATTTTGTAAATCAATCACTTGTTCGAACTTCAGTTATTTTTGTAATTCCTCAATTCATTATTTTTAAAATTTTAATTTCTTTTGTAATTTTTGAAGTTATTTTAAAAATAAAATTTCTTTCGCAGCTTACACTACCACTCAAGGAATTTTTCAAATGGAAAAGGATGCCATAAATACGGTTAACTTCACATACTTTTAAGATGAGCTTTTTGATTCATTAAATTCAAGAAAAAGCAAACGTGATGCAATGGCTATACAAAAACCGCTGCAACAAGTCGTCACGGACGACAGTCCACATTGGGAGTTTTGGAGGAAGGCCATAAAAAATTTTGAAAACATGCGCTACAGGACATTGGATGACGTTAATCCACCAAAAGCTAACGATACGCGTCGAAGATTTATCCGGACCTTGAAATTAATGCCTGATCTATGGCCGCTAGAAAAGAAAAAATATAAATGGTCTCCAGTAACGGCAGCCAAGCGAATTCTGTCTGCAGGACAATTTGCATTAATAGTTCTGTCGAATATAAACAAAATTGAAGAATGCTCAGACTGTTTTGATGCATTTTTCTCTGAGAAACAAAACGAAAACATCGACATCTTGAATAAAATGAACGTGAAATCAAATAAAGCAATTGCAAATGCTGATTACTTCGAAAGAGGTTTCAAAAGAGGTGTGGAATTAATGGAAAAAAACTACCGTCAATTAGATTTAAAACAGAATTAAGACAATGTTTAAAAGATGCGTTGTTGCCATAAGATTTTGACTGGGTGAAATATAATACTCACCGACGTCTCATTAAGCATCATTTTCTGAAAAATCTTGTCCTAGATTGTATTCACAATTGGTGCGTGCACCTCAACCAAATTTTAGTGAGACATAAAAAGATTACAAATGGCAATTGTATTGAAAAAATTGCTTCAAACCAATACGCTTCCAATTTGAAAATAAAGGTCGGATTGGACAAATAGTAAGTAAAAAATGTTATACAATTAATTGAATCAATTTAAACAAAATCAATTTTTTTCCTTAATTTCTTCTTTTTCTAGCAAAAATCCTGCACCAAAAATATCCAATAAGGAAAATGATTCTAAAAAAAAGGACCCTGATAAAACAATGTGACAGCAGAGTAACAAAGAAGCCTTTGGAACGAACGACTTAAAAATTTAACGAAGCATTCTATTTTTTAATGCATACCTGTACAAAAATTTATTAAACAATTAATTTCGATAAACAAATAAAACACTTTCTTATTTAATAAAAAAAATATTTACCATTTTCCCTTTAAAATTTAAAAAATTTAAAAAGTAATGTTTAATTTAAAAGATAATAATAACAATTCTAATTCTTACTTTTCATTTAAAAAACTATAAATATCTGAAACTTAATTACAATTGAAATTCAATTATATTTTACTTAAAAAATGTAACTTTCTTTTTTACGATTTTAAAATTTTGAAAAATAGGATTTCCTGGCGAAATTATCGCATTGTATTCCAATCAGTTTGAATAATTTGTAATCAGTATCCTTCAAAAACATTCCGAAATTTATTTCCAAGCCAATCAGTTTTTATCCGAATCTAAAAATAGATGAAAGTGTACAAAAAAATTTGTCACAATCATTACAAATTCATCCGTTTCATTCCGAAGCTAAATTTGGCTCCGTTTGAATCCTGTTATTTCATTCCTAATCAATCCGTTTCAATTTTAATAAGGTTTATTCGAATATAAAACGGATTGATTCGGAATGAAATAACGGGATTCAAACGGATTAAAATTTACCTTTGAAATTAAACGGATTAATTCGGAATGATTCTGACAAATTTTTTCGTACACTTACATCTATTTTTAAATTCGGATAAAAACTGATTGACTTGGAAAGACATTTCGGAATGCTCCTAAAGGATACTGATTACAAATTATCCATTTTTAGATTCAGATAAATACTAATTGGCTCTGAAACAATTTTCAGACTTTTATTATTTATATTTCAATTTTATATTTTATCATTATTTAAAATGACCTATTAATGTGGATTATTTATTACCTTTTATTAGCAAAATGATAGTAAAAGTAAAAAAAAAAAATTCACATTAATATTTATCAAATCAAATTAATATTATTTGAAATTCCCTCTCTTTTGAGGCATGGGCTGCTCCGGGGGTTGCGCGGGCCGGGGAGCCATTAGTTTCACGTTTCACCTATAGATGGTGAATTCATAATGAGAACAAAAACATACATGGAAGTGAACTCATCCTGAAGAGGATACTGCGAGAGTACGATGTAGGCTGCACCATGCTGAATGGTGGGAAGCCAAGAGGGTACTGCGAGAGTACGAAGTAGGAGGTACCATGCCGAATGGTGGAAAGCCAAGAGGCTACTACGACAGGACGATGAAGACCGCACCATGCCAAATGTTGACTTGGTGACTTCCAAAAGTATACTGATTCCGCTACGACACAAGGCCCTTGCTCACGCCAACAAGCGAGAACCCCCACTAACTACGAGTCAAGCTTTGTCCAATTCAGCGAGAGAGAGAGAGAGAGAGAGAGAGAGAGAGAGAGAGAGAGAGAGAGAGAGAGAGAGAGAAATGGAACAGAGGTGGTCGCAAAACAGAGAGGATCCATTCAAAAGTTGCAAAAAGTTTCCCTTACTTTTTAAAACCCCAAACATCCTCCCCCGTTTCGTCAAACTCACTTAACGAAATATTGGAAATTGAAATTCAATTTTTCGTGTTCGACTATCCCTGTTAAATGCAAGATAAAAATGTAAAAAGTGAAGGGCAGATGGGCTCGAAGACAACGTAGCAAAACATTTTTTCAGAGGTATCAGTCTTCTGAGGTACTTGAACAACTTGGAGAGAGCAGCTCTACAGAGTTCTAAAATTGGTATTGTAACAGGCTTGATAGGGCTGATAATAGACTTTGCGAAAGGGGGGTAACCAGCGCATTTCCAATCTATTAATGGACTCGCAAGAATACCATTGCTTAGTAATCTCGAGTGGAAGACTCTGAAAATCCGTGAAGCCAGATCAGCGATAGTGATGCCGTTCAAGACAAGAATTTATTGATCTTGGCTTGAGAGGCCCAGTAACTTTCTTGGGTTATTCTTGGTTCTCAAGAGCAAAATCTTGGTTTTGTATTGGCTTGGTTTAGGATTGAAAAATCAAGTCTTGGATTGATCTTGGCCTGCAGTTTTAAGATTTCCACACCACAATAGAAGCAGTAAATTTTTTATGATAGCGCTATTGTCCGAAACTACCTGGACCAGCCCCACCATCCAGAGTAAACTCGTTTTGCTATTATTTAAAAAGGAAAAGCACATCTGGTCAAAATCTTTAGTTTGAAAATCAAGATCAATTCAAGAATCCCTCAAGAATCCTTCCACCAAGATTTTAACCAAGCCAAGAAAAAGTCGATCAAGATGAAACCAAGCAGAAGTAGAAATATTGGCTTGGTATTGTATTGGGCTTGGAAAATCTCGATCGACGGCATCACTATTCAGCGAGTTCAAAAAGGTTCCCAGTCAGCATGGTATCTTGAAGGCTGATAATCAATTTAAGGATTGATAGAATTGCTTTCAGCGCTCCTGTACTTTATTTGGGACCTCAGCAACCCAATTAATATTCAGGATCTGAATATACTTATGCGTGATTTTGGCAAATACTGTATTTGGCGCAAATCATCCTATAGGGTGGTGTTTCATTACAGGAAAAAGAGCTCAATTGCAGCATGAAACTACAGAAATTGAACACGGTTCAAAAGCAGCGTGATAGCACTGTAGGAAGAAACAACGCACCGATCAGCCCATAGGGTTGTGATTCAGCTCAAAAGCAGGTTGGTACCGCTGAAGGATGACTGCTCGCACAGGAACAGACAGGAAGCAGTGCAGCCGTCTCAGCTCGTAGACAGCTTGGCGATGGTAAAAGATGAATGTGCGCTTAGAAAGTGCTGAAAAAGCACTCTTCAGGTGGAAGCTAGAGCATTTTAGGCTGCTTGGAGAGGTCGAGAAATGCTGTATCACCCTGATTCTGTTAGCAGCAAAATTGCTCATTGGACTGCATGACTCTCAAGAAGCTTTAATAGCACAGCTGAGACACCGCCCGGCTCTCTGGCAAAGGAGCTATCTGGCTCCCCCCGATGGCAGGTAGGCAGGACTGAAAGACTGCTTGGCTCTAAGGAAACGCTGCAACCGAGCTCCCTCCGAAAGGGGGACTATGTGCACCTCTTATTCAAAAAGCGTGCGTGGTTTCACAGCCGATGCAACAAAATGTTCAATAATGAATCCCGTAGTTTGTTTGAGTCGGGAGACAGCCCGAAGATGTAAAACGATAAGTGTTCAAGGACAACCCCTTGAGTTGTAGGAGGCGAAGGACAGCACCGTGATGTCACAATTGGTGAGCAGACGAAAGTATACTGCGAGAGTACACTGTCGACCGCACCATGCCGACTGTTGAAAAGCCAAGAGAGTACTGCGAGAGTGCGATGTAGGCTGCACCATGCTGAATGGTGGAAAGCCAAGTGGGTTCTGCAAGAGAACGAAGTAGGCGTCATTATGCTGAATAGTGGGAAACCAAGAGGGTACTGCGAGAGTACGATAAAGACCGCACCATGCTGAATGTTGACTTGGTGACTGCCAAAAGTATATTGATCCCGCTCCGATAGAAGGTCTTTTTCTCACGTCAACAAGGGAGAACCCCTACCAACTAGAAGTCAAGCTTTGTCCAGTTGAGCGTGAGAGAGAGAGAGAGAGAGAGAAATGAAACAGACGTGGTCGCAAAACCGAGGGGAACATATTCAAATGTTGCAAAAAGTTTCCCTTTACTTCTTTAAAATCCTAAACAATTCGGAAAATCCATTTTCAATTGTCGATAAGGTTTGATTAACTCGTGAACATAATTTGCACGTGTCGGTGGGTTTTGATGAATTCAAAACAGCTGTCTGCAATTCTTGCACCTTAAAAGAGCGAAATCGGACTTTAAATAAGTAAGCAGAAGTGTAAAAAGTGAACGTTTGCAAGAGAAAAAGTGTAAAATATCTTATATGAAGCGGAAAGACAGTTTTTTTAAGAACGAAAAAATTGACAAGTGACTAGTGTCAGATGATTTATTGTTTCTGACCTACCTACATATATTCATTTATCTATCCATCGCTTGTTGTCTTGCAGACCACTTTTCAGCTTGTAATCTAAAAATACAATTTTAAAGAAATGTTCAGAAGAGTAAAAAGTGGAAGTTTAGTTGTAATTTTTTTTTTTTTATTTGATCTATAAAAAAGCCCATAATACAGAGATCATTCAAGGGCAATAATATTTATACAATAATTTTGAAATAAAATACATAATGTTGAAAAGAAATATATAATTACATTATGAAAGAAGGAAAACAAAAACGATATCATTATGAAAGAAGTAGAAATAGATGAATATTTTGCACTACCCAAAATACAACATTGAAAAAGAAACTAATGTGCATTCGAGAATAAACTATTAATTAAATCAAAAAATTTCCCCTGCCTTATGCCAAATAGTTCAATTAAATTTGGATTATTTACAAAAAGCAAGTTTATACATTTTAAGATTCTATATATTGGTGCTTGATAACCCAATGGAGACTTTGGTAAACCTATTGAAAATGGAAAATGATATCTGGTGGACAATCTTGGAACGTTAAAATTAAAATATATAAGCAAATTAGAGCAATCCATATTATCATTAATAATATTATAGGCAAATTTGCTATTAATAATAGCTCGTCTATCCTCTAATTTTTGCACAGAAAATCTGTGACACATTTCCTGATAATCAGCACCTGGTTGTGGATAATAATTATCAAGTAAATAAATACAGTATTTTAAGTAACGCTTTTGAATTTTCTCAAAAGCCACTATGTCTTTTCTCAAATAGGGTTCCCATATAACGGAAACGTATTCCAATCTAGATCTAACGTACGTATTAAAAAGTAAAATCAGAACTTTAGGGTTTTTAAAATTAATAGTTTTTTTTAACTAGTAATCCTAAAGCTCTATTGGACGAACTACGAACAGATAACATATGATCACTGAAAGATAGGTTAGAAGAGAAAAGGACTCCCAAATCACGAATTTTGTCTACTCTAGGTATAATAGTTCCATTTATGTTATAGTCAAAGATATGTGGTAATCCATTTCTTTGATATGATACAATGTTACATTTCGTAGGGTTGATTTCCAATTTGTTTTGTAAACACCAAGTGTAGAGGTTATCAATATTTTTTTGTAAATGCAACATATCTTCGAAAATAATAATCCTTTTAAAAGCCTTAAGATCATCAACAAATAAAAGGTGATCGACATTAAGAGCATCAGACACATCATTAATATAAATCGTGAACAGTAAAGAGCCAAGTACTGATTAATAAATTATTAAAATGGCTTTGTTTGAAAAACAAATCAAATATGAATTGATATTTGACAAGTGACAGACTTTAGATCATTTACCAATCGCGCAGGTAAAGTAGGATTTACATATCGAATGGTAAAATCAGGTGACGCTTAAATCTTAAATATTATAAGTATTTTTTTTAAATGTAGATTACATTTTTCATAATAAAAAAAGTGATTAAAACCAGTTGTAAAAATATTTAAAAGCAAGTTCCATGCTTTTAATATCACCTCAATATTACAATGTTCCTTCATTGCAGTTGTCTTATATTACCTCAATATTAACATGGTTCAGAAAAAATAATCTCGTAATATTACCGTGATATTGCCTCAATATTATTTCGTAATATTATCACAATATTATCTCAATAATAACTTGTAATATTACCTCAATACCCACTGTAATAGTACCTCAATGTCGACCGGTAATATCACCTTGAGGAGGACATTTCAATATCACCTCAATATCGCTGTAATATTCTGTCATACTAAGGAAAAACTTAGGCAAACGACATTTTGGTTGAGCTGAGAAAATCAAGAAAAACTGTTTGCATTAAGAACCCTGATATAGACTAAAAAATTGTTCAATTTAACTTCACATACTGTTTAAAATGATAGTGTCCTATTTAATTCTGAAATCAAAAGTTAATTGTTTAAACAAATTATATGAAAAAATTGATTTCCGAGTTATTTTAAATACGAATACGAAGGAAGAAGTTAAGCTAAGTCGTTGGGTAGTTTCTTCCAAAAGGGTAGGCGAGAGCGGACCCCTGATCGGATGGAAGAACTTTAGGCAAGCGCCAATGACTTTAGTGACGTCACATTCTGTGTATTGCCGAATGTCAGTTGCGTAGTCCGCTCGACTCACTTTTTGATGAAAGAACTTAGGCAAACGCTATGGGTTTACAAGCATGTCGTTTGCGTAGTTTTTATTTCGTAAGCAGTGCTCAGCTTAAGTTTTTCCTTCTGATCTTATACCCGAGCTCGAAGCCTCGTACGATTTTTGGACTACGCAAAGCACTTTGCTTAAGTTTTTATCAAGTATTTTTTCATTTTGTTTCTAAGATTTTTAATATTAATTTTTTACAACAAATAATTTTAAAAAATGATTTAAACTGTAACTAACAGGTGCAGTTTTTTTCAACGAATCCATTGATACCAAAAACTCATTTTTCATCAAAATGTCGTTTGCCTAAGTTTTTCCTTAGTACGGCAGTATTGTCACATTCGCTCAATATTACGTGCTGCTTGGGTATATGATACTTTAATTAGTTGAATGATTATGTATCATATAAGTTCAAAAATCAACCATACCTTTCGTAGCAATGTACAAAATTAAATAACTTGAACAAATAATATTAAGAAATTCATCTTAAATTTGATAAGAAACTATATCTAAGGTCGATTAAAATGAAGTATAATACTATCTTACTTTACGAGTTATTTTCATATATATTATGTACTACAAGTAAAAAATAAAATTTAATCCTTTTTTCACTCAATTTTCAATTTCTATTTAAAAATAGTTATTAATTAAAATTTAATTTTGTAACTTCTTATATTTTTCTTATTTTACTCGCATTAAAGCAAGTAGATTGATCGAGACTGCAAGACCGAGACCGAGATGGAGGCCATATTTGTCGAGACTGAGACCTGAAATTTTATAATACTCAACGAGACCCGAGACCAAGATCGAGACCATATTTTCCGAGACCGAGACGAGACTGTATAAAATCTTGTCTCTTCTCGTCTCGTGGGCAGTACTAATCAAGAAGTGTGGAAGAGAATCCCAAAATGCTAACACTTCATACAAAATTGTTTTTTTATCCATTGAAAAATGCTGATGTGGGAAAGGGGGTGATTAAAATCCTTTTAAGGTACGCTTACATAATACTTGAATGGCCCCTAAGTGTATATTGCTTATAAATATCAAAGTTAAAACGAATCTTCTTTTTGTTTTTACACTGAGAATATTAAGTGTAAGAGACTAAAATGTTTTTTATTCTAATTTAAAGCTTATTAAATTGCACAAAGATCTGTTGTGGCCGATTTTTAAATTATTGCTTATGTCGAAAGTTATTAACAATTGAGCAATAAATAATTGAACCAATTTTTTTTTTTCTAAAAGCTTTTAAATCCAATGAAATTACAATTTCTTACAGTTTCAGTTCAAATTAAACAATTTCTGTCATAAGTATTTGTCATAAACAATTTTTATAAACAATTAAGCAACAATCCATAATTTTAAGGATTTAAATTTTTTTTATTATGGATTATGGATTGTTTCTTATTTGTTTATAAAAATTGTTTACAACAACAAAAATTATTAACATTTGGTCACATTCTGGTAAATGCCCATTTATGAAGAACGAATTTAGGCACTTAATCTAAAAAAGAATTTTTAATTCATCAAAATTATGAATTTTTGCCTAATTGTTAATAAAAAGTTTAATTGTTTATAGCAAATAAAATTATTGTCATTTAGTGACATTCTGGGAAATGTCAATTTTTAAGGAACAAATTCAGACACTTATTCTAAACAAGAATTTCTTATTCATCAAAATTAGGAATGATTGCTTAATTGTTTATAAAAATTATTTATATAACAAATTAAATTGTTGAAATTTACTCACATTCGGGCAAATGTCCATTTATGATGAACAAATTCAAACACTTAGTCTTCAAAAGAAGTTTTAATTTATCAAAATTATGAATTATTGCTTAATTGTTTATAAAAATTGTTTATATAACAAATACTTATGACAGAAATTGTTTAATTTGAACTAAAATTGTAAGAAAGTATAATTTTATTAGATTTATAAGCTTTTAGAAAAAATGTTTAAAAAATAATTTAATTATTTATTGCTCAATTGTTAATAACTTTCAACACAAGCAATCATTTAAAAATCGGCCAAGACAGATCTTTGCGCAATTTAATAAATTAGAATAAAAAACATGTCACATCCATGCTAGAGGCATCAAAGTGAATCCTCAAAAAAATGTAGCTGAAAAATTCAACTATCGCTGGGTACTGGACCAGAAAGTAGTCAAAGAATCTACTTTTGTAGTTGGTCTTACTCTCCTGATCAAGTTAATTTAAATGCTCCCAATACAGCACAATTCCTTGCCTTTAGTTTGAGCAAGATTGTTTCTGCCAACTTCGTAGCTTTGCATCGGAAATTTATGAAAACTTGACCTAACGACCCGACAAGAAGCTGGAGATTAAAAGGGATTGTTTGGTATTATAAAAAACGTACGATTGAATGACATTAAATGCTAATGAATCCCGTTCTTGTCTTGAATCCCATTTAAAACCCTCTCAATAGAATATAACTCAACTTGCTTTAATCCATTTCAACCCTCAAAAATATTCTGAAAAATTTGAATGACATTGAATTCCATAATAGAGACGAAGTGTTAAACTAAGTTTGGATTGTTTGGTATTATAAAAAACGTACGATTGAATGACATTAAATGCTAATGAATCCCGTTCTTGTCTTGAATCCCATTTAAAACCCTCTCAATAGAATATAACTCAATTTGCTTCAATCCATTTCAACCCTCAAAAATATTCTGAAAAATTTGAATGACATTGAATTCCATAATAGAGACGAAGTGTTAAACTAAGTCAATGCCATCGAATACTGTTTGTGGGAATGTAAAGTTAAATGCCTTTTAATAAATTTTCAAGGAGAATAATGTTGAAAAGACAAATTCTATTAAATCCTTTTTGCTAACCTACTAATTTGATTGCCTTTTACTTCCTTCTGCAGAAGGTAGTGTTAAAAAGAGAAATAATATTAAATGCTTTCTTTGAGCAAAGCAAATTTAATGACGTTTAATAGGGGGGGGGGGGGGATTTCATATCAACTGATCAAGGTGAAAAAAAAATTTTCACTTGTGACTTTCCAATTCAGGTATTTTGTAGTCCTATTGGATGGTAATTATGAGTAAAATTTTTTTTACATTTCGAGTAATATTTACTGAGGGGGAGGGGGTGAAAATTTTGGGTTACCGTCTTATTTGGTAATTTTTTGCTCTTAAATAAATAAGTAAAAAATTTTCAGTAATACCATTTTCGATAGATTTTTTCATGCCCTTTCGTTTGATAATATGCATTTTTGAGAAAAAAAATTTTTTGACCTTCAAAAATGAAGGTCAAAAATAAATTTTGGTTTTTTTGGTTCCGAGACCGGGTTTTTTGTATTTTTTATTTTTTTAAACGAAAGCTGAGACTTTTTCCTATAAGAACCCATAAATCAACTTATGGGACCGAAATATTTGATAAATGAAAATTAACAGTTTTGTACTCGCTCGGGCGCTGCGGATCAGTGCGCGACTCAGAGCAGTGTTTGGTATTATTAGTAGTGGTATATAGGAGGATATTTTAACGCTCTCTGTTTTTTACTGGGTTGAGACTGTCATCGATTGAATGCCTGCATTACGTTAACGTAAAAATTTTGAAAAAAATTTAAATAAAAAAATTAAATTGATGAAATATCAAATTATTGAGAACATTAGAGTGGGTTTGGAGTGTACAGCAAAAAAGTTGGTTGAACTGTTATGCTCTGTCCCACAAAAGGTCTCTAATTATTTTATAAGTGTATATTTATAAATACATACATATATATATATATATATATATTATACATATTGTATTCTAAAAATCGGTTAATATTAATATAATGATATGCTGGTATAGAATTAAAAATTGATACCCCAGAGGAAAAAGCTCTTTTTTGATTTTCGTAAATTGGCCACAGAATTATCCCAAAAAATTCTTATAAGTCTTAACTCAATCATTTCTGAACAATTATTTTTAAAAATTCTAAAATTTATTGAATTACTAATTTTTATTATCTATTTTTTTTTATATAGTTGCAAAAAGTTACCATAAAAATATAAAATTTCAAACTAATTTTAATACATTAAAATTATTTAAGTTGTACAGTAGAACCTCGATAACTCGAACCTCGTTAAGTCGAATTCCCCAGTAAGTCGAAAAAAATAGCATTCCCCTCCCGTTGAAGCCTTAAATACTCAATATCTCGAATTATTTTCAGTTTTTAACTCGAAGAAAATATCATTCCCCTTGAGGTACTAATAAAGCATTTTTATACTCTATAACTCGAAGTTCGAAAAGCTGACTCTGTAAGTCGAATTTTCTTTACAAGAACAGATTTTTTAAAATTTTTTCTTTTATTAATAAATTTTTTTTAAGTTTATTTTCCTAACTTAAATTATTATTAATTCGACATTTAAGTCGATTTTATATTTTATATTACTCTACAAGTCGAAAAATATACATTATAATTATGCCTCTGTAAGTCGAAATTGTGATCAATAAAACCTTTATATCTCGAAATCCTCGTTAAGTTGAAAACTCATTAACTCGAAGTTTTTAGCGTTCCCCTTGAAATTCGAGTTATCGAAGTTCTACTGTATTTTCATGAATTTTTCATTTTTTAAAACAATTTATTATTAATAATTGATAATAAAAATTGCACAAATAAACCTAGAAGCTTGTATTTTTTTTAATTTGTTAACTTTTTAAGTTAAAAACAATAAGGTTTCTTTAGAACAGTTGGTAATGAGAATTAAATTTTCAGTAAAGTTTGAGTATTTATTTAAACAAATTATTGTCTTTTAAATAAAGTAATTAAAATAAAATTATTCTTTAAATTCTATAGAATCTGATTAGAATTAATAAAGCTTTTTTACACATAAGTGAAATTGATAGGAACCTGTTATCAATTATTAATTAATACTAATTAAATGTTTCAAGTAATGAGGAAAAATCCATTAAGTAAAGTTAATAATTTGTCACATTATATCATTTTTAGTGAGAAACTTTAGAGAAATATCTAAGAATTAATGTATTAAAATTAGTTTGAAATTTTATATTTTTATGGTAACTTTTTGCAACTATATAAAAAAAAATAGATAATAAAAATTAGTAATTCAATAAATTTTAGAATTTTTAAAAATAATTGTTCAGAAATGATTGAGTTAAGACTTATAAGAATTTTTTGGGATAATTCTGTGGCCAATTTACGAAAATCAAAAAAGAGCTTTTTCCTCTGGGGTATCAATTTTTAATTCTATACCAGCATATCATTATATTAATATTAACCGATTTTTAGAATACAATATGTATAATATATATATATATATATGTATGTATTTATAAATATACACTTATAAAATAATTAGAGACCTTTTGTGGGACAGAGCATAACAGTTCAACCAACTTTTTTGCTGTACACTCCAAACCCACTCTAATGTTCTCAATAATTTGATATTTCATCAATTTAATTTTTTTATTTAAATTTTTTTCAAAATTTTTACGTTAACGTAATGCAGGCATTCAATCGATGACAGTCTCAACCCAGTAAAAAACAGAGAGCGTTAAAATATCCTCCTATATACCACTACTAATAATACCAAACACTGCCCTGAGTCGCGCACTGATCCGCAGCGCCCGAGCGAGTACAAAACTGTTAATTTTCATTTATCAAATATTTCGGTCCCATAAGTTGATTTATGGGTTCTTTAGGAAAAAGTCTCAGCTTTCGTTTAAAAAAATAAAAAATACAAAAAACCCGGTCTCGGAACCAAAAAAACCAAAATTTATTTTTGACCTTCATTTTTGAAGGTCAAAAAATTTTTTTTCTCAAAAATGCATATTATCAAACGAAAGGGCATGAAAAAATCTATCGAAAATGGTATTACTGAAAATTTTTTAGAATTGATAAATTTAATAAAATGGTCCTTTTTTGCAAAAAAAAGTTTTGGTTCGGTTGTGGGCACCCTTAAAAAATTTGCTAAAAATGGGGAAAAATGAACTAAAACCACCTTAAATATGGGGAAAAAATTGAATTATTAATTATACGTTTAAACATGAAATTATTTAAAGTATTTAAATTATTTTAAGTTTAATTTAAAAGCTAAAACTTATTTATTTTAAAGGCTTTCAGTGGCAAAATTACAGCATAAGATAGAACTTCTCACATCCACTTCAATTCCGCTGCATATCCACTTTACTTCTACTTCTTTTTTAAGTTCACTTTAATTACACTTCACTTCCACATCAATTACACTTCATTTCTATTTCACTTTCACTTCACTTCTACTCCACATCGATATACCGACTATCTTTGTCTCCCTCTGTCACGCATAAAACCTAAAATGCACAACTATTTTCATTGCACAACTGACGCTAAAGTCTCGTTATAAGAATTTTGTACCTAGATCACTCCCAGGAACCACTGAAAACCCTTAAAATTCGTAAAACACAATTAATAGTTGTGAGAAATTACTTATGATTACATCCACGACGATATTTCACGATTTATCTAAAAAAAATAGTGGTGCCCACAACCGAAGTTTGCAATCATGTTAAAACGTCATGAAAAAAATTTTGGTTGTAAACATTGTTGTGATATTCGGTTTTGGATTACAAAATATATTATATTTAATATGTAAATATGCATTATACATACATCGGGATTCCTCCAACATACATTGTACAATATTAATTGCAAATTTTCCTACCAAGGTTTTGTCATTCTGGGAATTAAAACTCTGAATATTAATTAGGGCTGCGCACAAAAAATATCCGAGACTATACCGAGACGATACTCTCAACAAGTTTGGTCAAGACTCACTTTTGGTCAAGTTTTAACAAAATTACTTCGCGTTGATTAGTATTTTGGCCCATAAGTTGGTATTGCAAAAATATATATATTAAATTTTGTTTTAAAAAACCCAAAAATTTACACTCAGCTCTTATAATTTTCTTCTTTTTAACAGTTTTTTTAATGATCGATACTAGATAATACAATAATTTTTCATTTTTTCGAGACCGATACGATATTTTACAGAATTATCTCGTGGACAGCCCTAATATTAATGTGCTAGTGATTTTTTTATACTATAGGCAACTGATTAGGATTTTTGCTTACCTTAAAAGTGTCCTTTCCATGACTAAGATTAAAATCAACAATAATAGAAAAACGTTCTGAAAATTTGCCTAGAAGTCTTTCGGTTAATTTTCTAACTTCATTAGTTTGAATCGTTGAAGTTGTCACAGGTGATATTTGATGTTCAAAATCTATTTTATTAAAAAAAAATTTAATATTTTAATAAGAAAGTACTGCTAGAAATAATAAATAGCTGAAAAATTACGTCACACCGATAAAAGAATAGGGGAGTCAACGATCCTATGACGTAAATTACCATGCTAATCACTACTTTTAAGCTAAACCAGTAGTTTTAAGGCTGATCAAACTTGTCAACAAAAACGGTCTTACCTGATTTCAACGTTATAACTTTCTCGCTTTCTCGTTATATAACTTAATAAAAGGACAAAATAAATTAGTTAATTATTAGAAATAATAGAGTTACACAAGTGGGGGAAGTTCAATTTTGATCCTATATAAAAAAGAGTTAAATATTATTTGTTAATAATTTTTCCCAATATCAAAAATAATTTAAAAAATTATATTTAAATATTTTTATAATAACAAAATTTAAGTTCCATAGCTTGTGACACTCTATTATTTCTAATAAATCAATATCAACATTAACTAATTTATTTTGTCTTTCAAGAGCGAGAAACGTCAATTTTGAAACCAGGTGAGATCATTTTTGTTCACAGATTCGATCAGTCTTAGGCTCTCGGTAAGAAGTCTTTAATTGGATATAATTAATTATTTTAGTGTTATAACGAAAATGCGATTAAATTTAAAATATATATTTAATGCTTGATATGAATTACCAGCTCTGTGTCTCTGTGGAGAATTGATGAGTAATAGTTTGAGAATAGATAAATTATTTTCTATTCTCATAGAGTATTCAGATTAAAGTTGAATTCTGTAGAAAAAAATTGATAGGCTAAATTTTCAATTACGTTTACTTCTGACCAAGAATTTTAAAATGCGTTAGTTCTATGACACTGAGAGTAATAGATAAAACTTTTTTCCTGTTAAATAAAATTTCTATCTCGCTGAGATTAATAGGTAAAACTTTTTTCTTAACACTCTGGTCAAAAGTACGAAAGTTCGGGTTCGATTACGAATCAGAAAGCTTAAGATTTGTGCATTGTTGCATTCACATGCGCATCCTCTAGAACAGCGGGAGCAAAAGCCGTCAGCTAAAACATACATTAAAGATTTTAGCTCTTGCGCGAGTTCACGGAAATGTAATAAATAATTTATAGGGTAAACCATACAGTTGTCGGCCACCCCATAGTTGTCAGCCACCTCACCGAAAAATGTGAATACTGATGTAAATTTTAAAATGAAAATTTGTTTTCTTAAAGATTCTGGTAAGTACATGACTTGTCATTAGAAATACGTTGCATTTTTTATTAGCGCTAAAACAGAGACGAATTTATATAATAAAAACAAAAATTAGTGTTAAATTCGACAGGAAAAGACGTTAAGTTATTAAGACCACTCTTTAGAATACACTGAAAAAAATATTAATGTGAAAAACAACAATTTGGCTATAGTTGAGTCCATTTTGGTTAAAATGACAAGGATTCCTTGTTCAGTTAGCAACCGAAGATAAGTTAATTCTAATAAATCAAACTTGTTCGACTTCTAATTTTTAAAAACAGAAAAAAATGTATAAATCAGCTGAAATATTACAATTTCCCAGTGCAAATAAGTTACTTTGTGTCAATTAATCTTTAAAATAATACCAAAGTTTACTAAAGTTTTAATAGTTTTTTCTGAAAATGTCAAATCAACATAACCTTAAAATATATGGCGAACAAAACTGGTATCATTTACCTTAACCACTAATGTTTGAAAGAGAGAAAGTATTGACAAATGTATTTTAGATAATAAAGAACTTATTGCAGTAATAAAAGCAGTCGATTGCACAATTTTTGGTGTTAATATAATATAATTCCTAATTACTTACAGTACAAATTATCCTTGTCATTTTAACTAATCTCAACTAGCTGGCTCCTTAACTAACAAGGAAAAATGGTTGATTCCTAGTAGACGGGTGCAAGGGATTTTTTTCAGTGTAGTCCTCGGAAAAGTCTTTCACAGATGCAGTTATAACAAGAAAATTTTAAAGTATATTGAAATTTATTTTTAATGTTTTAGTTTCTAACATCTCAATAAAGAAGTTTAAGCTCGAGTAATAATAAAAAAAAAAATTTTAAATAGATTTTTAAAGGTGGCCGACTGCTGTCTAGAAGGTGTCCGATAACTATGCTTGCTGTCCGACAACTGTCTTTTTTATTACTTGTAAACAACACAATATTTAAAGTAGTAAACAAAATTTCTTTTTAATGTTTTTAAATAGGCAGTTTAAAGTAGTCCTAAATAACAATTATGGTTTTTTAAAATGAATGTACAATGCTCAGTACAATTTTTATATCATTTTTAGTGAAATGATACCCTTAACTGGTCGACAACTGTCTGGTTTACCCTATTTAAAAACGAATTCTACAAATAAGTAGTAAAATAAATAAGCAAATAAACGTAATTTAATAAACAATTTTGTTATTCAAAGTATAAAAAATAAAGAAAAAAATGTTTTATATAAGTCTAACTATTAACTTCTTTAAAAAAATGTAGATCCGAGGCGTGCATAGTTATATTTGTTTTTAATATTTTCAAAACCATATGTGTTTTATGTGTTTCCGATGCCTGACCCCGACCAGCAAATGGCATATGTCGGGCAGGCATCGAGCTTTCACGAGTGTCTGACAGAGGCGTTGATGCGAGAGGAAAGTTAAAAATGTCCCCGCAATCGAGATGTCAACCTTCTCAGCTGGGACGTAGTTGAATTGTTTTTTTTTAATTGTAAGTGGATTTTAAGACGTGGTTTTGACCGGGTGTTAAGAAAAATAGTATACGCAACACGGGCAAGAATTTCGAATTTTTTGCCCTTATAACGTAATATACAATTTCCTATTACACGCAATTTCTTCCATAGCAACACGTACTCTGTACAGTGCTGGTTAACATTAAGTAAATTAAATATTATTCATTTTTGAAGATTAAATTTCGATTTTTCAAAATTCTAAAACTGAAAGTATTTACAATTATGAATATCTCAAGTATATTGGAAAAGAGTGACAATTAAGAAAATGTCAGTCCATACAGCACAATACCTTACAGCAAGCTCACCTGAAGCTTACATGGAAGATTCAGAAATTTACACTGTAATCTTCAGGTAAGCTTAAGGTAAGTTTTAAATGTCCGAGATACAGGACTGGACTTCGAACACGCAGTCCTGGTGGGATTCTCGTGGGAAATAAATGACGGATACAAATAAATTAAAAGATAATTTAAACCTCGAGACCAGCCAAAATGATATAGCGGCTAAGGCTGAGGTCCCATCTGGGGCTGACGGTTCCAAGGTTCCTATCCCAGCAGTTGGTACTGACCTGCCACCTGGAACTTTGGGCTCTTCGGAGTTTGCTGAGCCAAGTGCTGCAAAAACCGCTACTACGTATATGGCTGAAAGGCCTCTCCGTCGGAAACACACACCCGCACTGTAAAAACAGGTGTCTTACAAGTGTCTTATTTTAAGACATAAGACATTTAGAAAGCGTCTTACAGGTAGTTTTAAGACACTATCTCAATGGTTTAAAATTAAGACACCTTAAAATGTCTTAAAAGTGAGGACAAAATAAGACACTTGTTTTTAGAGTGCGGCTCTGACGATGGTGGTCTCTGACGTCGGCTATCCAGACAATTTGACAATCTGGCTAGCAATTTGGGCTCTTCAGAAAGGCCGTAATACCGCTTCTCGCAAAAGTTACAGCAGAGAGATTGCCAAAGTTTGAGGCTTGCTTCTGCAGGGATGAAGTCTTCATTTTCGACGCCTCCAACCCGGTGGCTACGGACTGGCTCACTAATGCGGTGGGCGGTCTGAAACCCTTGGGAAGGTGCGACGCTTCGCGTCAGTGGGGTGGAGGTACTCTAAAGGATGCTGAAATACGCTTTATGGATTACGGTTGATCCGAAAGAAGTAAAGGAGGCCTTTAAGGCAATAGAGAAGTACAAATTCTCACTAATAACGTCGTCCTGGCAAACAGTCAGGACGCTCTCAGGTGGCTGGATCAACTGAAGGCAAAACGTTCCTTTTAATGTGCGGGTCCCAGAGAGTCAAGCAAAGGCTCTAGGAGCTCTCGATTATATGCCATTCTACCACCTGTGCAGAGTGACTTTTTAAAGTCACCGACCGAGTGCAGAATGAACCTGGGGTGAGTGTAAGAAGTGACCAGTTATCCTGACGGCAACTAGTGCGCTAAAATTTACTCAGATTAACTTGCACCATTGCAAAGGCGCCTCAGCAGTATTGATGAAGGGTATGGCAAGGGTGCACACAGGTATCTCGTTAATCCAAGAACCATGGACTGTACGAGGATCAAAAGCGTGTATCCTGGTGAAAGCTGAATTAGTTACTCTTTTGTTGGACATGTGCACTGGTGACTGGTGGCATGTGCATTGGTGATCACTAACTTTATGGGAATAAAAAGGACCGTTATTAAATCGTCTTACTTCCCAAATGACGGGAGGACCAAGCCACCAGTAGAGGTTGCAAAACTGGTTGAGTATTTATGGTAAGAGGGCTTTTCCTGGTGTTCGGGTGTGATGTTAATTCACACTACACGCTGTGGGGAACTCTGACACTATAATCAAAGAGGTTTGGACTTGTTGGACTTTCTAAATAATACTAATTTAGACATCCTAAATACAGGTTCATCACCGACTTTCAGGACTAAGAACAGAGAGGAGGTGTTAGATATCACACTTGGCTCTGATTCTATATTCAATAAGATAAGGAAATGGAGAGTATCTGATGAACCTTCACTTTCTGATCATTTACAGATAACCTTTGAGCTGATAACCACGGTCGGCTCCACACCTAAATGGTTTCATAATCCCAAGAGAACGGATTGAGCTGGCTATGGGACTGAGCTAAAGAAAGCGCTATCTGAATTTCCGAGGAAAATCAGGGATACTGTGACTCTCGATAGGGCTGCCGAGATTTTGACGAAAGCCGTTTAAACGGTCTTTGAATGTAGTTGTATTCCAGCTAAAACTCATATGGCTACTAGCACCTGTTGGTGAAACAACAGATTGGACAACCTGTGCAAGGAAACTAGGAGGTTGTTTAGACGTGTTAGATCAAGTCGCACAGAGGGGATTTGGGACATCTATTCCAAGACAAGGAACAACTATAGAGATGCAATCAGAAAGACTAAGCAAAATAGCTGGACTTCCTTTTGTCCCAATATAAATAAAGAAGAGGACGCATCCAGACTGGATTAGTTACTTTCTAAAAACCCTGATTTAATTAGGGGCACTATGAAATTACCTGATGGAACCTTCTCCGAGTCGGACGAGGAGACATTGGCGCACCTGATCTAGACACACTTCCCGGGCTTCACAAGATCTGGTAGTGGCGATCCCGTATCCCGGTCTTCGGATGGTCTTCCGAAGCCTAATTATGGTCCTCGGAGAAGGCTGGCTAACAGGATCATGACCGCAAATGGGATCAGGTAGGCTATTGAATCCTTTAGTCCCTACAAGTCTCCCGGACCGGCATTTCTTCTGTTCTTTTACAAAGAACAGGCGATGATGTAGTCGGCTCGTTGGTAAAGCTTGCTAGAGAGAACCTGACCCTGGGATATGTTCCAGAGATTTGGAGGGATACGAAAGTGGTCTTCATACCTAAAGCAGACAGGATTGGTTATACCTCACCGAAGGATTTTTGACCGATTAGCCTAACACCTTTCGTTTTTAAAACAATAGAAAGACTCGTGGATAAATATATTCGCTGTGAGATCTTGTCAAGGCATCCGTTTCACAGAGATCAACATGCTTACAGAGCAGGACACTATACAGAAACAGCCTTGACTAGAACTATGCATTTCATTGATGGTCAGCTGGAAGTAAAGGGTTTGGCTATAGGCCCCCTTACAAAAAAGTAGTACTGGATTCAGTACTGGAAAGAAGTACTGGGTTCAGTACTGGGATAAGTATTAGGTTCAGTACTGGGGTCAGTACTGGGAAACCAGTACTTTTTTCGCGCAATATAGGTTTTTAAGCACAATAACAAATTTTTTTTTAAATTTCATTGGAACTGTGATTTTGCGTTCAATATATTCCTCTCTATTTAATTTACAATAAAAAACTACTGCGCAACCATAGGACCCATAGAAACTTAGTGCGCAACGTGAAGAAATTTTCAGCAGTGCATGGCGAAAAAAGTACTGGTTTTCCAATACTGAACCCAGTACTGAACCCAGTACTACTTCTCAGTACTGAAACCAGTACTGAATCCAGTACTTCTTTTTTGTAAGGGGGGTTTTTATGGATATCGAGAGGAACTTCAATTACACCTGTAGAGATGTTATACGAAGAGCTTTGCGTACCCATGGAATCCCTGAGATAATTGT
Source organism: Ganaspis brasiliensis (assembly GCA_037103525.1). Classification (NCBI taxonomy): domain Eukaryota; kingdom Metazoa; phylum Arthropoda; class Insecta; order Hymenoptera; family Figitidae; genus Ganaspis; species Ganaspis brasiliensis. The sequence goes on along the minus strand of JAZKLR010000795.1, from coordinate 189,871 downwards.
TGACTGGACCTGCCATATGTTAGGCAATAGGACCCTGTAACGAGTAAAGGTGATACCACTGTGCGTGAGATCGTTGATTCCGACTGTCCACAGGGAGGAGTTATCTCACCCCTGCTGTAGTTCTTAATGGTAGATGAACTGCTTAAGTTACTCACAGAGAACGGCTTCCATGTGATGGGATACGCGGATGACATTTTGTTGATTGTCAGTGGCCAGCATTTAAATGAACTAATTGGTATAGTGCAGCAGACACTGAACCTCGTCGACAATAAATGCTATCGGATCAGTTTGTCCGTTAATCCAAAGAAAACTGAAGTTGTCGTCTTTACGAGACGCTATAAGTGAAAGGCTACACGCACACTGAAGTTCTCTGGGGCTCAATTATATAAACATTGTGAACTCACACTCGATTTCGATTTCGCATTCGCTTTCGCGTTCAATTGTTATCAATAAACATTTTTCTTAAAAATATTATTCGATGCAGCCAATTTCAGTGTTTACATTTTTTTGAAAATGATAGTACGGTAGTTTTTTTTAAATTGCGATAAATGCAACAAATAATGTGTAAAAAATAAAAAAAAGTTGTGAAGTGTAAGAAATGTTAAAATCTGTAATAAATTATAGTGTCATAACGTGATGATGATTATTTGGAAAGGAAAATGTAACTGTAACTAAAGAAAGTATTAATTGTTTTAGATGTTTTTAAGAAACTAAAATTTTAAATAATATTTTTTACAAAATGTTGATTGATAAAGTTTTGAATTTATTAATAAAGTAATCAGAAACAAATGTTTACATATTTTCAATATTTACATTTTGATGTTGGTAAGAGTATTAAATTAAAACTACAAATTTTGTGAATTTGCAGATGCAAATTAAGTTAAATTAAAAAATTAAATTAACCACTTTATAAAATGTATTATTTCTAATTTCTAAATTGGAATAATTCGTCAAATTTTAGTAAAATATATATTTAATTCGAATCAGTAAATTTGATTTAAAACAAGGGAAAAATAGAGTAATTAAATTAAATACTTATTTAAATTAAGAATTAAGTAACAAATACAAATTTCAGTTTTTAAACTATTTGACAAATTTGTGATTATTTAACAAATATATTTTATATAAATAAATAGGTTTATATTACATTGATTTATTATTTCTTAAAATTTTAGATAAACCTTAAAAATGTATAAGCCTTTGATTTTTATTATTTTACGAATAAATTTGAAACTATGGCAATAAAAACATTATTAAGAATTTTTGGTTCTTAAAAACTTTTCAAACAATTAATAGGTAATTCTTTCTACAAACATAATACTAACCTTCATATACATTTTTAAGGTTTTATTTTGCTGTAGGTTAGATTATTAAATTAAAACTAAATGTGCATCTGCAAATTCACAAAATTTGTAGTTTTAATTTAATATTTTAACCAACATCAAAATATATACATTGAAAATATGTAAACATCTGTTTTTGATTACTTTATTTATAAATTTAAAACTTTATCAATTAACATTTTGTAAAAAATATTATTCAAAATTTTAGTTTCTTAAAAACATCTCAAACAATTAATACTTTTTTCAGTTACAGATTAAATAATAATTATTTTAGAAACACAATACTAACCTCTACGTAACCAAAATCTTTTTCATTTCCCAATAATCATTATCACGTCATGACACTATAATTTATCACAGATTTTAACATGTTCTTACACTTTACACACTTTTTTTTTATTTTTTACACCTTATTTGTTGCATTTATCGCAATTTAAAAAACACTAGCGTATCATTTTCAAAAAAATTTAATCACGTTAATTAGCTGCATCTATTAATATTTATAAGAAAAATTTTTATTGATAACAATTGAACGCGAAAGCGAATGCGAAATCGAAATCGAGTGTGAGTTTACATAATTGAGCTCCTGGACAAAAACTTCAGCTGACAGCGCGAGCGAAGTATCTAAGAGTCATCCTGGATAGTAAACTGGCCTGGAGTGAACACTTAGAGGACAAGTGCAACAAATTCATGGCAGCTCTCTGGCAATGTAAAAGAGCCATCGGACATAGCTGGGGTTTAAAACCGAATACACTAATGTAGGTCTATAAGGCGATTCCGCTTCTTAGGCGAACTTATGCCATATGCATCTGTGGTTTGGTGGAGCAGAGTCGAACTGTTGTCGACTATTAATCGACTTGAAAATGTAAGGGGAATGGTCCTGAGGAGCATAACGGGGACGTTAGGTACCACACATATGATATGTTCCTGGGTGTACTTCTAGGGCTGGAACTGCTACACCTTACTATCAAAGCAGAGGCGGTTAAATCTGACCTGAAAATAAATGATGGATTTTGACGGAAGTATGTCTAAAGAAAGAGTTATGTAACACTTCCTGCTAGTTTAGTGGAAAACCTAGCTTCAAAATGAGGAGAGTTAGAATTTCTCCACAGTACCCTTTCACAAGAAATATAAAATTAGTTTATCAACAAAAGAGGATTGGCAAAATAGACTCATGCCCCTCACACTGACGGTGACATCTGGTTAAGGAGGAATATCACATTGTACTTTAATTTTTTTCTATTTTTTTTATTGGCTTAAACACTCTTTAAACTATCTAAGAATGATATGCAAACATAATTATAGAGGTAGAAACAGTGTAAAGAGTCCAAAACTCGATTTTCCTAACATGGTCTTGGAGCTGAATTACACAAAATGTTTTTTTGTAAACAATAGTTTATAACTTTTTATATGTTTATTATACACAAATTTTGATAACAGAATCTGAAAGAGCGATAAATTTTATGCCGGAAATAGTTTGTTTCAAATTTTTTCAATGTCAAGAAATATCCCTAAAAGTTTTATAAAATTTATGTCCCCTTGTGCGTTAATTGGTTAAACTTTAAACTCGTTATTCTCGAAACCATGTTTTTCAAGACGGGTGTACCTCTAGCGGCTACAATTTTTATCGAATTGACTTCAAATTTTAACTGTAGCTTCACAACATGAATTTCTAGTGCACATCGAGGGTTTTAAGCTAAATTTTAAGAAAAAATTTTAATTTTTGTTTTAAGTGTAAAATTGACACCTGTAGCGGTAGGCCCGATGCGGTGACCGAGAGATAAGGCACCCTTCTAAAAAAGCTGATACGCCGACTTTCTGTTTAAAAATTTTTTTTAAAATTTTATTATATACTTTTAAGTATGTACTTTTATGTACACGAACCCGTTCTTTAATAAATATTTTCATTCTCTCGTAATTAATTCCGAAAAATGACTATTTTTTCAGCACACAAGGTAATAATTTCCCCTTAACGGATGGATCCAAAGGGGAAGCGAGAGAAAGTATATGTGACGCTCCAGGGTGAAAGGGACCTTAACTGCAAGAAATAAATTTTGAGGTACGGGCGTTTGAAGTTGAGCCTGCCTATGTTATTGTCAAGTTGTGCCTGTGTTTCATCACCAATTACACAAAAACTAATACACATAAAAAGTTTTTATTTTTGTATGTGAAAGAGCAGCTTAAATTCTATCGATTCATAATAAAGATTCAAAATCGAATGTTTTGAATTTTTCAGGATAGGTGTTTGAAGATGAGGCTGCCTTTGTTATTGTTATGTTATGCCTATGTTTCATCGCTAATAACACAAAAACTAATAGACATAACCAAGTTTTGATTTCCGTATGTAAAAGAGCTACTCAAATTCTATCGATTCATAATAAAAAATCAAAATCCAATGTTTTGTAGCTAAGGTCCCTTTCACCATGAAGCGTCACACATATCATTAGACGAGTATGGAGAGCTACCCAGGTGCGAATTTTCAGTCAGCCCATGGTTGGCCCAACCGTGCAGTAAGTTGGCCCACCTTTGGCTCATAGGTCGGGCCAACCTGTTAAATGATCACCATGGCCGACCTTGGCTGCCGACCGTCGGCTAATAAGGTTGGCCCAACTCTGGCTGCCAAAGTTGGCCAAAGTAATTGATAAATCTTGTTATCAATTTAAAAACTTAAGGACGTTTATACCCTCAAACGGGTTCTCATTCTATTGGACCATGATAGTTCCAAGTTAATATATATAAGTTAATATAAATGAAAACCTGATACAGAAAAATTTCATTAGTCATGAAGATTCGAATCCGGGTTTTCCAGATGCCAGTCCAGTAGGCTAACTACAAGCCCATTAGAGGTATAAGTTAACAATACCAAAAGAACCTTATAGCCAGACAGTAGAGTAACACAGACCGTTGGCCCAACTATCAGCCCCAGATTAGGCCGACCTTCTAGTATTGGTTTTCATTTAGTTTTTATTTATATTATTTTATTATAACATTTAAGAGACAGAATATAGCTAACCGTCGGCATTTGGTTGGCAAAGTTTGGTCGGCATGCTTGGTTGTCCCAACTTAGGTATTTCTGGTCGGACCAACATGTATTTCCGGTCGGGCCAACCAGGGGCCGACCATTCAACTCTGGCAGCCGACCGCAATTCGCACCTGAGTATATCGTCGATTGGGTGCAGCAAGGTGTCATTCCAGCTAAGACTTAAAAAACGTGCCATCTCAGATGTCAAATGTTTTGGTTATTTTTAGGTAATCTAAAAAATATAAAAAATCGAATAATGGTAGTATTTTATCATGTATAAATTCAATTTGAACCTTTAATTTTAATTTTCAATAGTAAGTTTTAATAATTTTTGCTTGTTTGTCATATTTTTGGGTGACCATGCTATGATTCTCGCAAGTGAAGTGCAGCATTAATTTTATATAAGGAGTCAGCTTTATTTAATTCTTAGTAGAAATCTTCGATATTTTCGAAGACTCACTACCCCCTGCCTCTCCTATATTGGCATAAACGGCAAAATGGAAATTGTTTTGCAAGTTCCCTTCGTTACTGAGAAATATTTTTTATTAAAAATTAAAGTAAATAAAATAAAATATTTTAATTTTAAAACAGTTTTATATTTAATAATTTATTTTTAGAATTTATTAAAATTTTTTTATTATTGGCTTATTAATGGCAGCCAATGATGGCTTGCCAATTATTGACATCCCATGATTTAACCACACGGAGCAAATGTTTCAGATAAAGTTTACCATGTTAGCATGATACACCTCGGATCAAAGTGATTTTTAGAAAACTTTACCATTCAATTTATAATAGAAATTATTCAAGAATTAGAAATGTTTTATACAAAAATATGGATACACATCACTTTCCAGCATGGTAATTTGATGGTCGGAGGGCGATTCCTCGATTGCCAGAAAGTTGAGTAGTATTATACACAGCACGTGGGAAAACTTTACCATGCTGGATGACAAGGCGCTGAGCTCGAATTCTTGAGCTCAGCGCGCCTCGACAATGTTCTTGTCAAGGCTCCTGCTCACCAGCATGGTAAAGTTTTGCCAACTAGATGATCTTTTTTATTCAACCAAAAAATAAAAAGATTTCCTTCATATTAATTACAGATTTATTTCCTATAGAGATTACTTATTTCGCTAATTATAATTACATTTAACGATACAATCACGATCATAGTTTTAACCTTAAGATTAATTTAATATTCTTTTGAACTATATACAAGACGCGATTTACCTAAACTAAACTTACGCCGCAATATACAAATATCTAAATACACATTCACGCACACCGAACACGCTCGAATACATTTGGAATTAGAGATTCAAACTTTCCTTATATACTAACTGAGTAGAATTGTATCCCTTTATGAGAAACGGTTTTAATTCTTATATCTTTAGACTGAATAATTTTAATTTAAAACAATTATGTGTTAATTATTGCTTCCTTCCTTGATCAATTTTTTATATAAATCAAGTTTCAAAATTTTGGTAATTTCTATTAAATCTTTCTTTTTTGTCTTGCAATAATCTGTGAATCAAATTCAAAATGTTAATTTAGAACTTATTTTGTATTTTAAATTCTAAAAAGTACGACCAAAATATTATATTAATGTCAAATAGTTTTTTAATTTAAAAAAAAGTTTTATTTAATGTATAAAGTTATAATTATGCAGTTCATTAATTAAATAAAACTTAAAGGTCTTGTTATAAAAATAACTTGTAGATATTTTAAAAAATATTTTTTATAATGTGTACAAATTTAACAATTATCTAAATATTAAAAATAGGTGTAATTAACAAAATCTTTGACTTTATCTTTTATTCACTTTAGATCAATTTCACTTGTGTTAATTTCGATTTCCGAGACTCCTGTATTATATAATTTTTAAATAAAGTAATTTAATAATTAGACAGAAAATTCTTATTTATTAAAATTTTAATTCTTACAATGTTTAAAAAACCAAATATTCATTTATTAAAAATATATTATATGTATTATATATAAAAATATTAATATAAATGTTATTTAATATAATAATTTTTATAGAAACAAATTTGTATTTTCTGCATTAAAAGTTTAATAACCTAGAAAATCCTATCTGTTCTTTTAATCTGAATTAGTTAAAAATAATTAATTATTAATAATAATCAGAATTTTACTAAAATATTATCTATTTTGATATAACTTAAAAATAAACTAAACTAATAATTATTTATTTTTTACTAAATGATTAGTAGAAATATAGCTATTTGAATTAATAGCTAACTTTTTAATTTCAAGCTAGTTATTTTTAACTAACTCAGATTTAGAGAATTTGTTAAACGTTATTTACGAAAATAAATATTATTTTGAATAAAAATTTGAATAAATAAAAGTTATTACAACTAAAAATTGAAAGTAATGAATTAAGTAGATCTTATAAAGGTATAATAAATGAAAAGTAAGAAAAATAATAATTTTAAAAAATGACATTTAGCTATTTAAAAATAGTAAAGAGTAAAAATTACCATAATTGAAAATTTTCAAAGCAAGAAAGAAACTTTAAAATATAAAAAATCTGCCTTTAAATTACAAGAAATTTTTATTTAAAAAAATTTACAAACATAGAAGTTTAGAAGTTGTAAAATATATGTTTGATAGTTTAATTTTACAATGATAAAAAAACCAAGAAAAGCATCATATCTGAAATATTTTAGGTAATTTTCTTTTTAATTAATGTAAAATACAAATATTGTTTAATTTATTATAAAATTTATTATTTTAGTATTAAATGTAAATAAATATTAAGAATTAAACTATTTACAGTAATACACAATTAAAGAATCAAAATATTATAAGAATTTAAAAAATAAACTAATTGAAAGAGTAGTCAGTAAAATATGAAATATCTAACAAGTTTTCGTTTAAAATTTGTTTGTCATAGTTGCATGTTATATAATTCAACGTAAGCTAGGCTAGCCTCTAATATAAGTATTAAAATTAATAATTTAAAGATCATTCTTTTTCCTTTTAATAGAAAGAGTTCTTGTGGAATTAACAGACAAATAATATGTGATCGCATCTGCAAATTAAAAATGGAAAAAGAGGGAGAAAGTTTGATTTATCATGCGATAGGAATAAATTCCGAGTTTTGAGGAGAGTTTACCATGCTGGAGAGTCATTGGACTTGACGCTGAGCCCGAACTCCGATTACCCGTAGCATGGTAAACTTCTGCACATTTCTCGGCAAACTCTTTTCAACTTTAATGCACATTTTACAGCTTTAAGCGAGTAGTCTTTTTCAGTCTACTTTTGACTCTCAAGTACCACGTATATGGGAAAATTTTTCTTATTTTTTTAAAATAACTATCAGAATTTTGAACACAATATCTCAATTGTAACTTTGATCCGAGGTCCTGCATATAATATGGGAAAGATTACCTCAAACGTTTTCCCCGTGCAATAATGGACCATTAATAGTTGCCAGTCATTGACCAACAAAAAGTCATTGGCTGCCAATATTGGGCCATTAATGTACCATTGGTTAGTAATGGCAGTTTCCCATTGGGATAATTATGTTTGTTAATTATGCACAATAATAAATAAGAAAAATTAACACGAAATTTCTACTACATATTATAGTAGATATTTCTTAAAATTATATAAAATTCTTTATATTTTACTTACCAAATATTCTTGACTCAATGCTGGTGAAAATAAAAACCTCAAAATATACAAACAATAAAAGAAATAAGAAAAAATTAAACGTAAACATTATGATACGTTAGAAACAACTCTCAGTTGCTCACAGTGTCAACTCTTGATACTGTTATCATATTCTGACCTTTGCTTCATATGTCTTACTATATAGAATTAGCCCAATAACCACAAAGAACGTAAAAAATAATAGAAAGATCTTTTGTTCTTTATCTCTAGCAGACATTGACCCAAAAGAGTCAATTTACAGGGAAAAAAAATTCGTGAATGAGTACGAAATTATTTTATAGTAGTCTTGGATAAATCGTATTACAAAATTAGGTTTCACATTGTTTACAACATTTTCTGCTTTAATGAAAAATTGTTCAGAATTAGGTACGGAACTTTTCGTACGTTTATAAAACAGCTCTGTAAAAAAAAATTCCCTAGTTCATATAAAACAATTTAAGCAAAAGTTATCAAATTATTTTGTGTAAAATACAAAAAAGTTTTAGTTTCTTCGGAAAATGTAATTTGTTAAATTATTTTAATAGAATTTCACATATATCTATTGTAGTTACTCATTTTTAACCTTTACATTTATTCTAAACTTGCCCATTCTAAATATCAGAATGTCCATTTGTACGAGTTACAAATGATAGTTTTATTGATATTTGTATTTAACAAACAAATTTTTAGCGACTTTTTGAAACTAATAGAAAAAGAGAAATATCTTAAATTTTAGTATTCATAATATAATACAAATTATTAATTGTTTGCACTTATAATACAAATAAATTATATTTTCAATCCAATGTCTTCTTTAAGGTAGTATTATATTTTGCACACTGAAAAAAAAAATTATTTGACCCAATGAATTCAAATTATTTGACAAATATTTACTTCGTTCAAATATTTTTTAGTTGGATCTAAAAAATATGTATTTGATTCAAATAACTTAAATTATTTGAATTAATTAAAGTAAACCGAATTATTTAATATAATATATTACTTTATAAAAACAAATAAAAAGTATTTCAGTCAAGTAAATAATTGATTGAAACGAAATTTGTGAGTTATTTAAAACTATTCATTTAATTATTTCACTCAAGTATTTGGGTTTTTGAGACAAATAAAAATTATTTGACACAATTAATTTTTTTTATGGATTAAAGTAAACCAAATTATTTAATATAAATAATATATTATTTAATGCTAATATATTATTTTATAAAAACAAATAAAAAGTATTTCCGTCAAATAAATAATTTATTGTAACGAAATTTGTGAGTTATTTAAAACTATTTATTTATTTATTTCACTCAAATATTTGAGTTTTTAACGTTAATAAAAATTATTAAACACAATTAAATTATGTTATGAATCATAGTAAATCAAATTATTTAATGCTATTATTTTCTTTTTTAAAAACAAATAAAAAGTATTTGGATCAAGTAAATAATTTATTGTAACTAATGTGTGAGGCTAAATAGGTGTTTTTGTAATTTTTAACTCAAGTCAGCGTGGCTTCGTGGGTAGCGTAAAAGTCTCATATTGCGTGCGTCGCGGGCTCAATCCCACCCCGATTGTAAATCCGTGTACAAGATCATCTACTGAACTTGTACATGATTCTGGATAAAATCATGCACAGGTGCACTGACTTGTCCAGGGCCGTGTCTAGGAAAATTTTCACCGGGGGCAAAACTTTCAATCGCCCCCCCCCCTCTTCATCTATTTTCCCATTCCGAATAAAATTTTGTTTTTAAATTTTTACATTTACTCACCTTATTAAAAACCTAAAAATATAATTTTATTTAGATAAAAGCGTCACTGTTGAGAAAAGTTGTACAGTAAATTTTGCATTAAAATAATTTAGAGTTGGGATATCTTGACATTTTTATGAGAGATACATGTTTTAAATAGTATCTAATACTTTAGAATTACCTTTTTTTTCATTTGTAAAACTTAAGAATGCATTTTATTTAAAAGTTTTTTTATAAATAGAAACTTTAATAGCATTTTCTTAGTCTATGGGGCAAAATTTCTCAAGTGTACTAATCGAAAAAATGAAAAGGGCTATTTATTATATTTGCACAAAATGTAGTATTGTATGACAGTACTTAAACCACGCAATTATTATGAAATTCTAATAAAAATTTAAGAAAAGGGAGGGGGTTGAAGATTCTGGTCAACTGTAAAGAGGGGATTTTTTGAAAAATCATAACTATTATGCAACAGGGTTGACAAAAATTTGACCTGTATGTTTTCGAAAGGTTTTTTCTTCCTCTTTTCAATGGTGCAAAAAAAAATTTTCAATTTTCAAAATTTAACCTATTTAAAAAAAAAATGTTTTTTTTCTTTTTTTGAAAAACATTTTTGAAAACATTTCTTTTCTTTTTTTTTCTTTTAAAATAAAGCCTACTATGTGCACTTTAAATACACGAAATGAAATAAATGTCCTTTTTCTTTGTTTTTGTATTATTAATTAAGTAATTAATAAAAATTAGTAAAACATTAGTAAAACATGAAATATTGAACAAACAAATAAACTTTTAGTAATTTTGGGCTTACTAATGTAAAGCTTATCAAATTCCGGATTCAACAAGCATAATTTGAAATATTTTTGATAAATAAATGCTAAATAAATGCACATTTTTCTAAAAAATAGGTTAAATTTTGAAAATTTAAAAATTTTTTTTGCACCATTGAAAAGAGGAGGAAAAAACCTTCCGAAAACATACAGGTCAAATTTTTGTCTACCCTGTTGCATTATAGTTATGATTTTTCAAAAAATCCCCTCTTCACACTTGACCAGAATCTTTAACCCCCTCCCCCTTCTACAATTTTTATTAGAATTGCATAATAATTGGTGGTTTAAGTACTGACATACAATACTACATTTTGTGCAAATATTAAAATATAATATTTTTATGTTCCAAATTAAAATTTTTTTTTTTTTTTCTTTAAAATTGCGTACTTCCAAATTTAGCACCCCTAAAATCATAACGCCCGGGGCGGTCGCCCCTTTGCCCCCCCCCCCCCTCGAAACGGCCCTGGACTTGTCTTGTGCATGAACTTGTGGATGGTCAACACATGAATTTGGAACAACGAACGTGTACATTTTCATGCACGCACAATAAAATCTGATACAAGAACATGTGCATGAACGTGCAAATGTTCATGCACGTAATTTTCCATACTTTAAATATTATTAACAAATGTTACTTGTTTTATAGTGGTCCTCTACCATCTATAGTCATTAAAATCTACTGCGCAGCCTTCACTCCCATAGATAACTAATGCGCAACGTTAAAGTTTAATAAATAATTATCCATTTTCGTGTACAGATTCATGTGCATGTTCGTGTGCATGTTCATGCACATGAAATTATTTGCCTTTAGAAGCGTTCATGAATATGTGCATGTTCCTTTGCACGTTCGTTGTTCCAAATTCATGTGTTGACCATTCGCAAGTTCATGTACAAAGCAAGTCAATGCAGCTGTGCATGATTTTATCCAGAATCATGTACAAGTTCAGTAGATGATCTTGTACACGGATTTACAACCGGGACCATCCGTGCGAAATTTTATTTCATAGTTTATATGTTAGGTTATAATAAGTGTTAACTAAATATAAGTAAATAAGTATAAAATAATCAGTATTTAAATAAATAATAAATAATAAGAATGTTATGTATGAAAATCACCATACTCATAATAACATTAAATAAGAGTAAACTCAACAACAAAAGAGGGATTACATTTTATTCATGAAAACTAATATTTATTTGCTTTAAAAACATAAATGAAATAATTTTTATAATTGAATTAAATTATCAGTTATTAGCTCCAAATATTTAATTTATTTGACACAAATTACTGTTTATTTAATGCGATAAAATAAAATACTCAGGTCGAATAAAATATTATTGGAATGGAATAATTTTCATAATTGATTTAAAACATTAGTTACTAGCTCCAAATATTTAATTTATTTGACACAAATTACTGTTTATTTAATGCGCTAAAATAAAATACTCAGGTTGAATAAAATATTATTTGAATGAAATAATTTTCATAATTGATTTAAAACATTATGTAGTAGCTCCAATTATTCCATTTATTTGACTCAAGTAATTTGTATTTGATACAAATTAGTCTTTACTTAATACAATCAAATAGAATACTTAGGTCTAATAAATAGTTATTTGGTTCAAATACAGGTTTATTGGACAATAGACAAGTAAATAATTTAATTGGATCAAATAATTTTTATTTGATCCAAATAATTTTTTTTTTTTTTAGTGCACCGATCAAAATATCGACTTTTTTTTAATTTTATTTTTGTGGTCTACATTACCTCAAGAATTTAATTTCCAAATTGCAGATTAAAGTTCGAAGAAATAAAAAAGTTATACACGTGTAAAAGTTATACATATGCACATCGGTTCATTACACACAAAACTTTAAACGCGTTTTTCTCAAAACCATGTTTTTTGAACTGGCGGACAGCATAACTCGAGTTCTTTTTAATCGATATTAAGGGGAGGGTTAATTCGGTGAAAAAATGGCATGTTTTCGTGATTTTTTTGCGCTCTGGTTAGAGCCAGTGTATTGGACAAATTTTACATTTATAGTACATCATTTAAAGATAATTTAGTCAAAATTTGAAAGCTATAATTAAAATTTTGTTAAAAAAATAACAAAAAAATCTTGGGTTTCTGATTTTAGATGATCCAGCTTCGACTTACAGTGAACACCACAAAATGGTTTTTTTTAAGGCGTCTTCGGAAATCGCGTGCCAATCAGTTCCTTCCCATCATATAGCTTTCAAATTTTGACTAAATTATATTTAAATGATGTACTATAAATATAAAATTTGTCCAATACACTGGCTCTAACCAGAGCGCCAAAAAACAATCCCCTCCCCTTAAACAACCTTAGATCAATTTCTTCGTTATGAAATCCTTTAGGCATCCCCTCTAAATCCGATTGTGTACCTTTTTTTCTTTTTTTTAATGACTTAAAAATGACAAAAAAATACCCATTTTTTGTTATTTTTTTTTTAAATGGCGCCATTTTTTTATTTTTGAATATTTTTTATCGGGGTTAGGGAGATGCCTAACCACATGTATCAGCTTTAAAACCATCTTTGGCTTCTTCAGATCGGATGTTTCTGTAAGGCTGTAGCTTGTCCGCCGATTTATCGTTTATTTTCTTTATCTTGACTTTGGCGCCCTTTAGTAATGAAACAGGCACAGTAAAAAAAACTTTTTTTTTTATTCTTGACAGACAAAAATGTCAATAATATGATGCAAAAAGTTTCATTGCTTTAAATAAAATTATCACCAAGAAAAAAAATTGTGTTTTAAAGTTATCTTTGACTGCTTCTAAACCCACACAGCACCGGAAATTCCCTGAATTTTCCCTGAATATTCGTCTACATTTCTCGAATATTCGAACTAAATATTCAGGGAAGTTTCGTGGAAACAGTCAAATGTCCGCCTAGAATAATATTGGGCGCGAAATTTCCCTGAAAATGTATTTCTAATTTTCAGGGAATTTCCGCATCTAACATTCCTCCAATATTCATAGTATTCGTATATTCACTTAACTTGATGCGCACTGGTCGAACTTGGATTCTATGACACTTACGGCTGCGCAGTAGTTTTTAATTTTCTAGAATCCCACGGATGTCGAATATAACATATTTTTTTGATCAATTACCAGATTAAAAAAAATTTTGGAATTTTTTTTTAACTTTCCCTGAATTTTCAAGGAATATTAGAGGCAGAAATTCCCTGAAAATTGGAAATACATTTTCAGGGAAATTTCGCGCCCAATATTATTCTAGGCGGACATTTTACTGCTTCCACGAAACTTCCCTGAATATTAAGTTCGAATATTCGAGAAATGTTGACGAATATTCAGGGAAAATTCAGGGAATTTCCGGTGCTGTGTGGGAAGTATAATACTACCTTACTTGTTTTGTTTTTTAATGTTTAATTTTAGTTTTATTTTAAATAAAGAGTACTCTCCAAAGAATGTCTGCAAAACAATTAAGGAAAAACCAGAAAATGCAACTTTACAATATATCTTTGATTTTTTTAATAGTCACTTGCTTTTGATAAACAGGTAATAAAGACATTCAAAATAAGTCAATCAATGCGTTTTTGAATTGTCTGAAGATTTCAAAATATTGATAATTTTGCACAGAGCTTTATGTTAATTGATCCTATGGTTTAAAGGTGCCTTCAAATTAAAGAAAATATATTGAAACTTGTAGAGCAATATATAAAAATGCATGATTTTCATCAAAGTTATCGATTTTTTAAATGTTAACAATTTTGAAAAAAATATTAACATTTTTTATAAATTTTTATAAGGTAATAATAGATAAATCAGTTTATTAATTTGTAAGACAGCACCTTTTTTGCAAGCGGTGGACGAAAACAAATTGTTTGTCTTAGAACTTCCAAAAGCGCGCTACGGGCTCCAAATCATTACCGAGATTCCAAAGGTAATATTTTTTAAAGCAGAATGTGTTCACATTATTTATTTAAAATTCTCTCTTAAATTGTTCAATTTCTTTCTTTTTGCCTATCATAATTATTTTACTTTTTATTGATTTAATATCTTTTTTTTATCTAGGTAATATTTATTTTCTATTTATATTGATTTTCAAAAAATTATTTTTAAATTTCCGAAAAACATTATAATTATTCAAAAACCTCCTACCTTCAATCTTTTGTCAAAATTTCATGTCATTTTCTACTTCATTATCATTTTTAACATTATTTCATATCATTTCATCATTTTTATAATCATTTATATCATTTTATACATCATTTTCACATTTCATTTAATCATTTCTGTCCTCAAATAGATTTAAAAAAAAACAATTAACCAATTAAACTCAAAAACAAATTACTAAATTCTTTGAAAATTGAAATTACAAAACATTTACTTAAACCAAAAATAACGAATAAACTAACCAAAAACAGTTTCTTTAATTAATAAAAATTAAACAAACTAAAAAAAAAAAACAGGGAAAAAAATAAGTACTAACTGCAAAAAAGAAAATCAATTTAAAAGAATCTTACCAAAATAAGGTTACGCAACAAAAATTTCCTTCCAATTTCCTTCGCATCAAAAATGAGCCTTGCATTAGCATTGCTATCAATTTGAAACGCATCAGAATAAGTGAGCACATGTTTTTCGTATGAGGTCACTTCTTGTCTCTCTCAATTTTAAACTGCCTAATGCACTCAGTCTCTCAGTGGCGGATCCAGACGAGTTTTTTGGAGGAGGTATTGCATGAGAGAGAAAGAGATAGTGCTATCTCTCTCACTCTCATTGTTAAATATGAGGCTTTTGGGGGAGGCCAAGCACCCGTGCCCCCCCCTGGATCCGCCAATGCACACACAAAAAACAAAGTCTTAAAGTCATGATTAACTACTTTTAAGATTTGCCTGAAATTAAGTCGATAACTGAATAAGTGCTAAAATTTCTTCATACCCAGGAAACAAAAACCGATTGATAAAAATTTTTGTGAATCTAAACTTTTAAGAATGCGCATTTACGCGATAGCTTATTGAATCTTTTTTAATCGTTTGAATCGGTCAGGAAATTTGGCTGATGTCAATCGGTAAATTTTGATTGAGATAGTTTTCATTTTATAGTTTTGAATCGGAGTCGGTAATCTAAACTGCTTCTTCGTATTGACGCTTCAAATTTGAATCGGTGCAAACTGTATAGGAACAGTCAATAAGAAATTATGAATTCATTTAATGCACATGTGAATGCAATGAATCAGAAATATTTATTGAGTTTAAACGAATAGTAAAAGACAGATTGACTTTATTTTTGTAGAAAAGTTGTGAATCGTACGTGTTTATAAGAGGGAAATGAATAGGAAAATGCGGATTTTACTCGAAAATGCATAAATGGCGGTCTTTGACACGCGTTGGAGCGTCGGTGTTAAAATATGGTGAATTTTTATTAAAACAATTTATATATTTTTAATTATATTAATTTTAGTGTAACCCGCTCTAGAGTCGGTGTGATAAGTTTTCATTATTGTGATCAGTGTTATTGTGTCAATTCGGCTAATTTTTCCTGAATATATGTTTGCTGGAAGATATGGCGGGAGAAAAGTATCTCAAAGTTGCTACAAGTTTCTGAGCTGTTTTCTTTAATAATAAAACGTTGAAAGCTGGATATATCAAATGTGAATAGAATGGTAGACTTTTTTCAGTTTTATATATTGTGTTCTATGTGTGCATACGCAAAATGTGTCTACCGCGAGTGTTGGCGTATGTATATTAACAGCTGATGTCCGACATATTATTTCATAGATTATAAACACAAACTTTGCTAATCGCTTTTAACGTTATATCGCATAAGCAAACATTAAATTTAAAAAAAAAACTTATTTTTAGAATCGCTATTTTATAATAAAGCCGTCTTTTGAAGAAGAGTGTCCGGTTTTTTGAAAAATAAATGTTTCAAAGTGTCTAGAAAAAACCAACCTCATAATTCCTTTCTGCTCTCGATGCTACTTGTCGCGCGCAAATAAGAAAGATCAAAAACACAAAATTAAATTATTTTCCGCATAATTATTCCCTCCGATTACCTAGTGATTTTTATTTGTTGTAGAAAAGTGTCTTGGTTTAACGAAAAGAAATTATTTGAGTGAATATTTTCGATTATTAAAAATCTTAGTAATTCCGATTCAAAAAGTAATTTACGGATTCAATATATTTTCACTTAATAGATATTAATCGGTCGTCGCCTTTTAGGGTGAGTCTACAATAGGCAGTTTTCAACTTCTTTTTCTTTAGAGAAAACGAAATGGAAGTGCGCGCGCATGCAGTGCCAACTGCTGTATTTTTTTCTGTTGGTTCGCGTTCCGATGTTCCGCGGTAATCTAATTATCTAATATGAAAATGTCTTATAATTGACCAAAATAATGTAAACAAATATTTATTGACATACTGAAAAATAGTTTCGCTATACAATTCATCAGCTGAAACAATGTCAATAATTGACTAACAACTTTCAAATTATGTGCAGTGTTTGAACTTAAATTTAAGAATATTTACTTTTTCCAATACGCCTCTGGAAAATGCGATATTTGTTAATTTTAAAAAAGTGAATACAAGTGCCTTTTTCCATAAGATTACTTATATTATCTGAAAACAAAAAGTGTGTCATTAAAATACAAAAGAATTATCATACTTAACAGCAGTTTAAAATATTAAAATCAACCAAGTATCTGTCAAACGGGCATAGCAAGACAAAGTTAAACTTAACCTCACTTTCTGTCAAATGTCAAAATAGTAAACGTTTATTCTCATAATGTTTATAAAATAAATAGCATTTTCCTGTAATTTGTAGGAAAAAGAAAATAAAAAAGTGACTCACCGCACATAATATGAAAACTGTGAAAAATCTTTACATATCGAATTTACAAAAAATAAAGATAGTTCTTTGGATACACGTATATTATTTGTAGGTCTATCAAGTTTTTTGTTACTAATTGCATCCACCTGTTTTTCCAAAAACTTTAGCACAATTATCGATTATTATAAACACATTGACAAATTCAAAACTACACTTCGTGTCGTGTAGCGAAACATAAATATATAATTCTCGATTTTACAAAAATTTCAGATTTTTCAAATTTTATAATTCATCAAAATTCTCAGCATTTGCATTATAAAGTTTTCAAGCCAGCTTCCATAAATCTAAAATCTAGTTTCAAATATGCTACAAAAAATGTCGGTTATTTGAAACCTTTCAAATTTTCACAAATTTAGCAACAAAAGTTTCGAAAAAAATATTTGTTAATTTTTTTAAAACTACATGAATATTAAAAACAAATTTCGTTTATGGTCTTGTCATCTGGACAATCTCAATAAATTTCTTATTAATTTAGATCATACACGAAACTACTTTTTAATATTTCTATATTTTTTAAAAAATTTACAAATATTCTTTTCGAAATTTTTGTTGCTAAATTTGTGAAAATTTGGAAGATTTCAAATAACCGACATTTTTTGTTGGAAATTTAATCTACTTCATCTAGACAATCTCAATTATTTTTTTATTAAATAAGACCATAAAGGAAACTTCTTTTTAAAGTACATATATTTTTTAAAAAATTTACAAATATTCTTTTCAAAATTTTTGTTGTTAAATTTGTGAAAATTTGGAAGTTTTCAAAAAATGGACATTTTTTGTTGTTAAATTAATCTATTGCCTCCAGATAATCACAATAAATTTTTTATAAAATAAGACCATAAACGAAACTTCTTTTTAATATTTATATAGTGTTTAAAAATTGTATAAATATTCTTTCCGAAATTTTCGTTGTTAAATTTGTAAACAATTGTAAGATTTTAAATAATCAACATTTTTTGTAGAAAAATTAATCTATTTCATCCAGACAATCGCAATTAATTTTTTATTAAATAAGACCATAAACAAAATTACTTTTTAGTATTCATATAGTTATTAAAAAATTTACAAAAATTCTTTTTGAAATTTTTGTTGCTAAATTTGTGAAAATTTGAAAGATTTCAAAAAATCAAAAATTTTTGTTGTAAAATTAATCTATTGCTTCTAGATAATCGCAAGAAATTTTTTAATAAAAAAGTCGATGAACGAAACCACTTTTAATATTTATATAGTTTTTAGAAAATTTACAAATATTTTTCTTTAATTTTTGTTGTTAAATTTGTGTAAATTTGGAAGTTTTCAAATAATTGACATTTTTGGTTAAAAAATTAATCTACTTTATCTTGACAATCGCAGTTAATTTTTTATTTAATAAGACCATAATCGAAGCTACTTTTGATGTATTTGTTTTATTTTTGTAGCATATTTGAAACTAGATTTTAGATTTATGGAAGCTGGCTTGAAAACTTTATAATGCAAATGCTGAGAATTTTGATGAATTATAAAATTTGAAAAATCTGAAATTTTGGTAAAATCGAGAATTATATATTTATGTTCCGCTACACGACACGAAGTGTAGTTTTGAATTTGTCAATGTGTTTATAATAATCGATAATTGTGCTAAAGTTTTTGGAAAAACAGGTGGATGCAATTAGTAACAAAAAACTTGATAGACCTACAAATAATATACGTGTATCCAAAGAACTCTTTATTTTTTGTAAATTCGATCTGTAAAGATTTTTCACAGTTTTCATATTATGTGCGGCTTGTCACTTTTTTATTTTCTTTTTCCTACAAATTACAGGAAAATGCGATTTATTTTATGGGTGATTCTCCCGAAATATTACTTTTGTATGTCCTCAAGATTTTCTCAATAATAATAATAATTTATGCCAATTTCTCTCTATACGTCAATAGTTTACCACTTTTTCTAAAAATCCTGCAAAAGAATTTAATTATTTTATAACTTTAAAGTACTTTTTTTTATAATTTTAACTACTAAAAGTGAGCCTTTTAACCTGTCCTATGTCAATTTTTCATTCTTTCAAAACGTAAAACAACTATTTAATATTTGAAAAACAATACTTTACAGATATTTTCTAGAAGCTAAGGGATTGTATAATATTTGTACAAAGTATAAATAAAATAGATCTTATAGATTTTCCATAAATGGAAAATGAATTATGTCCTCTGGCTTGTTGTATATTATTGAATATTTTTTATATTAGTTGAGTTATTTATTTGTTTTCATATTTATTAAATACATTGACATCCCTAATAATAATTTGTCTAGTGGGTTTTGTAAAAAAATCATTATTTAAAGTTAAAAATATATAAATTGAAGCTTTTACAGCGATTCACAACCTGAAGCGTCATTCCTCTGGCTCAAATTAAAAATAGAATGACAGTAGATAAAATATTTTTGCAATTTTTCTACAATAAAGTTAACTTATACAAACATGCTCAACTATTTTAAGTTTAAGAAAAACTGCTTAATTCTAAATAAAATGTAAAAAATGTTGAAATCATCATTCCTCTGGCTCGTCATTCCTCTGGCTCATATTAAAAATTAATATGAATATCAATTGTTTTTGAACTGTCAACGAAAAATAAACCTTCAAATCTTGACAAATAATTATTGGTGGTCAAAAGATTTCATATTTTGGTAAGTTTTTTAAAATCTACAATTTTTTTGAATTATAATTAATAATAAATTAATAATATTAAATAGCTTTCTGACTATAAAAAATATTGTTTAAAATAAATTCAAATGACATGAAGTTGTTGTTTACTTTAAAAAAAAAACACCTGCTCTACATGTTAACATTCAGATTTATCTATAAATTTTAATATTAAAAATCTTTTTTAAATGCTACAAATTAGCATGATCAAGTTATGAAGGTGTTAAATCTTTAATTGCTTAACATGTTTATAAATTTTAGAGGTCCTAAAATGTATTTAATAAATTTTCATTTCCGATGCACAAAAAGGAATATTTCTGGAGAATCACCCTTACCCAATGGGAAACTAACGATTGGCGCATTAATGGACCAGTATTGGGAGCCAATGGTGCCAATATTGGCGCATTAATGGAAACCAATATTGGACCACAGTTGGTCAATCCTTGGGATGATAACGGGTTTGCCAGTCATTGGCAGCCATCATTGGTTCAATATTGGTTGCCAATGATAATGCCGATAAATAAAATTTTTTAAATTAACAATATTAGAATCTATATTTTCATATTGTTAATTTATTTATTGTTAAAAAAAATTTTTTTTTTAATAAATATTTTAATTTATTTATTAATGCATGTCAAGTATTGGTACAATAATTAGCTTTCAATATTGGTCCATCCTTGGGAGCCAATGAATAACCAACAATCTTATTTTTACAACTCTATATGGAAACAGAGTTGTTAATTTAATCTTCAGCCAATATTTGACAATGAGGATTTGAGTGTTGGACACATTAGAAATGTATTTTCAGAGGTACGGGATCAGGCCTTATATAAAAGAGCTGAAGAAACTCGATCGTGAGAGAGGCTGACCGATGCGCGCCCTATGCCAGTTTCCGAAACCACAAACGCGTGAGAATCCTCGGCGCGCAGACGCGGCATAGATGCGGCGGGAAACTTCCACTATTTGAATTTCAATTTTTTATGCATTTAATCAAAAACAAGAAAAGAAATATAATAATACAAAAACTATACAAATTCTTAAATTTGTATAGTTTTCTGATTGTTATTAAAAAGTAATACGCTTAATTATAAAGAAATACTTATAATAAATATCCTCCATAAATAATTGTTCAATTCTTGAAGATTTGAAAAACTCTTAAAGGTGTGTGCTAAGGTTAAAAATTATTGTTCTAAATCTACTTTAATCGATTTTCATGTTATAGAAATTATTTAAATTAATTAATTAGTTTTAAAGAAATCAGAAAGAAATTAAATTGATGAAAAAATAAACATTTAATATTAAAAATAATATTAATAAAAATAATCACATTAAAACTTTGCTTATAAAATAAACAGAACGAAAAAATTAAAATTAAAAAATTAATGAACAATTACAAAATATTAAAGAAGACTTTAATTTTATTAAAATGTAAATTAATATTATTTCTTTAATTTAAAAGAAACCTTTAATTTTTTCTGTTTAAGTTTTACTATTTGTAAAGATTCGTTTTAAAATTAATTTAAGTTTTTGGAAACTAACTTTAAGTAATTATGTTTGAAAATATTATTTAAGATTAATATTAATTTTAATATAATGAATTTTAAAATATTTTTAATTCAACTTTAAACTTTAAAAAGTTTATATTTTATTTTTAAAAACAAATTTTAATTTAATTTTAATAAAAGATATGGACATAAAAGAAAATAGGATGTAAACTAATTTAAAGCTTAATACCTAGACACAAATTTTAAAATTTTAAATTTAAAAATCAATACTGTTTTATAAAGCTAAATTAATATGAATTTTTTTTTTAAATTAAGATCGAAAAATAATATTTCTGATGTCATTAATTTTTTTAAACTTAAATTTTTTTAATAGTATTTAAAACCTTTAATTTTTTCTGTTCAAGTTTTACTATTTGTAAAGATTCGTTTTAAAATTAATTCAAGTTTTTGGAAACTAACTTTAAGTAATTATATTTGAAATTATTATTTAAGATTAATATTATAATTTTAATATAACGAATTTTAAAAATTTTCAATTCAACTTTAAACTTTAAAATGATTATATTTTATTTTTAAAAACAAATTTTAATTTAATTTTAATAAGAAAAAAATTAAAAAATTAATGAACAATTACAAAATATTAAAGAAGACTTTAATTTTATTAAAATGTAAACTTAAGTCACATAAATACAAATATTCATGTAAGTATTTAAATTTTAAATTCACCATTTTTTCTGTTTAAATTTAAAGTAAAATTTAACAAATCGTAAAGAATGATAGTTAATAAATATTTAACTTTATTTGTTATTCTTTTCGTTTTTCACATGCAAAAAATAATCATTTTTTTTTTATAAAACTAAGAAACAAATTCTCTAAATTTGAATACAAATTAAAAATGAAAAAAATTTAATATATGTAAAAAAATTTTAAATTTGAATCATTTAATTAAATAATTTATTTTAACAAAATGACTTTCTAAATATAACTATCCAGAATATATAAAAAATATAAGCAAAAAAAATCAAAATTGGTTTTTAAAAATAAAAAAATAAACTTTTTAAAGTTCAAAATAAATTAAATTTTTTTTAAATTTTGTTATTCTAAAATTAATATTAAACTTGAATAATAATATTCAATACAATTACTTAAAGTTAGTTTTCAAAAAATTCAATTATCATTAAAATGAATCTTTCCAAATAATAAAACTTAAACAGAAAGAATTAATGATTTCTTTTAAATTAAAGAAATAATAGAGCATTAAACATAGTTAATTTATAATTTTGAATACTATTAAAAAAAATTTAACTTTAAAAAAATTAATGATATCAGAAATATTATTTTTCGATCGTAATTTAAAAAAAAAATTCATTTTAATTTAGCTTAATTGAACAGTGTTGATTTTAAAATTTTAAAATTTGTGTCTAGGTATTAAGCTTTAAATTAGATTACATCTTATTTTTTTTCATGTCCATATCTTTTATTAAAATTAAATTAAAATTTGTTTTTAAAAATAAAATATAAACATTTTAAAGTTTAAAGTTGAATTGAAAATTTTTTAAAATTCGTTATATTAAAATTATAATATTAATCTTAAATAATAATTTCAAATATAATTACTTAAAGTTAGTTTCCAAAAACCTGAATTAATTTTAAAACGAATCTTTACAAATAGTAAAACTTGAACAGAAAAAATTAAAGGGTTCTTTAAAATTCAAGAAATAATAAAGCATTAAACATGGTTAATTTAATGTTTTGAATATTATTAAAAAAAAATTAAGTTTAAAAAATTTAATGACATCAAAAATATTATTTTTTATCTTAATTTAAAAAAAAAATGCATATTAATTTAACTTTATAAAACAGTGTTGATTTTTAAATTTACAATTTTTAAATTTGAGTCTAGGTATTAAGCTTTAAATTAGTTTACATCCTATTATCTTTTATGTCCATATCTTTTATTAAAATTAAATTAAAATTTGTTTTTAAAAATAAAATATAAACTTTTTAAAGTTTAAAGTTGAATTAAAAATATTTTAAAATTCGTTATATTAAAATTAATATTAATCTTAAATAATATTTTCAAATATAATTACTTAAAGTTAGTTTCCAAAAACTTAAATTAATTTTAAAACGAATCTTTACAAATAGTAAAACTTGAACAGAAAAAATTAAAGGTTTCTTTTAAATTAAAGAAATAATAGAGCATTAAACATGGTTAATTAAAATTTTGGAATAAAATTAAAAAAAAATTAAGTTTAAAAAAATTAATGATATCAAAAATTTTAAAATTTTAAAGTAAACATTTCGAATATTATTAAAAATGTGCTCAGAAAGTAAAAACTTTGTTTAAATTTTTTAAACTTTTAAGTTAAACTGGAAATAAGATGTGAACTAAATTAAACCTTTCTATACAAATTTAAATTTTAAAACTCAATGCCGTTTTGTAATAGCTAAATTGAAATAAGTTACATTTTTTAATTAGGATCGAAAAATAATATTTTTGATATCATTAATTTTTTTAAAGTTAAATTTTTTTTAATAGTATTCAAAATATTAAATTAACTATGTTTAATGATCTATTATTTCTTTAATTTAAAAGAAACCATTAATTCTTTCTGTTTAAGTTTTATTATTTGGAAAGATTCATTTTAATGATAATTGAATTTTTTGAAAACTAACTTTAAGTAATTGTATTGAAAATTATTATTCAAGTTTAATATTAATTTTAGAATAACAAAATTTAAAAAAAATTTAATTTATTTTGAACTTTAAAAAATTTATTTTTTTATTTTTAAAAACCAATTTTGATTTTTTTTGCTCATATTTTTTATATATTCTGGATAGTTATATTTAGAAAGTCATTTTGTTAAAATAAATTATTTAATTAAATGATTCAAATTTAAAATTTTTTTCATTTTTAATTTGTATTCAAATTTAGAGAATTTGTTTCTTAGTTTTATCAAAAAAAAAAAGATTATTTTTTGCATGTGAAAAACGAAAAGAATAACAAATAAAGTTAAATATTTATTAACTATCGTTCTTTACAATTTGTTATTTTACTTTAAATTTAAACAGAAAAAATGGTGAATTTAAAATTTAAATACTTACATGAATATTTGTATTTATGTGACTTAAGTTTACATTTTAATAAAATTAAAGTCTTCTTTAATATTTTGTAATTGTTCATTAATTTTTTAATTTTAAATTTTTCGTTCTGTTTATTTTACAAGCAAAGTTTTAATGTGATTATTTTTATTAATATTATTTTTAATATTAAATGTTTATTTTTTCATCAATTTAATTTCTTTCTGATTTCTTTAAAACTAATTAATTAATTTAAATAATTTCTATAACATGAAAATCGATTAAAGTAGATTTAGAACAATAATTTTTAACCTTAGCACACACCTTTAAGAGTTTTTCAAATCTTCAAGAATTGAACAATTATTTATGGAGGATATTTATTATAAGTATTTCTTTATAATTAAGCGTATTACTTTTTAATAACAATCAGAAAACTATACAAATTTAAGAATTTGTATAGTTTTTGTATTATTATATTTCTTTTCTTGTTTTTGATTAAATGCATAAAAAATTGAAATTCAAATAGTGGAAGTTTCCCGCCGCATCTATGCCGCGTCTGCGCGCCGAGGATTCTCACGCGTTTGTGGTTTCGGAAACTGGCATAGGGCGCGCATCGGTCAGCCTCTCTCACGATCGAGTTTCTTCAGCTCTTTTATATAAGGCCTGATCCCGTACCTCTGAAAATACATTTCTAATTTGTCCAACACTCAAATCTTCATTGTCAAATATTGGCTGAAGATTAAATTAACAACTCTGTTTCCATATAGAGTTGTAAAAATAAGATTGTTGGTTATTCATTGGCTCCCAAGGATGGACCAATATTGAAAGCCAATTATTGTACCAATACTTGACATGCATTAATAAATAAATTAAAATATTTATTAAAAAAAAAATTTTTTTAAACAATAAATAAATTAACAATATGAAAATATAGATTTTAATATTGTTAATTTAAAAAATTTTATTTATTGGCATTATCATTGGCAACCAATATTGAACCAATGATGGCTGCCAATGACTGGCAAACCCGTTATCATCCCAAGGATTGACCAACTGTGGTCTAATATTGGTTGCCAATAGTTTGCCAAGAAAAAACTGTTGGCCGCCAATCATGGGACCATTATTTAGCCAATGGTGATCATTGGCAATTTCCCATTGGGTATAAACATTATGAGAATAAACGTTTACTATTTTGACATTTGACATAAAGTGAGGTTAAGTTTAACTTTGTCTTAGCAATGTGCCGTTGAAAGTTTCATTTTGAAATTTTCGTTTTGAAAGTTTCAAATCATGAAACTTATGATCGATGAAACTTTTCATGAAATTTATCAAATTTGTAAATTATTAAAATTAAAGTAGACAATTTTTCCAGAAGCTTTTATCTTCAAAGTGAGAACATAAAAATTGTAAAAATTAAAAAAATTACTCTTTTGTGCGAGATATTTCCATTTTAATTTACACAAAAATATTTATTATAAAAATTTAATGACTACAATTCTTCTAGAAAAACTTATTCTTCACTATTTTTTGAGGCACTTTTTTATGAAAAAAGTTTTTCTCCTTTTTTTGAAGAAATGTAAAAGAAATTTAAAGAATTTAAGATTAAATTTAACTAAAAATTTTTGCAAATCAAATAATGAAAATTAGAACAACAATTACAAAATTTAAGATAGAAACTGAAAAAAACGAAACTAATTTAAAATTGAAAACAAAACTCGAAAAATGTCTAGATAATTACACAATTTAAAAAGAATAATTTAAAAAATTAAACAAAAAATATTAAAGTTAAACAAGAAAATTAAAAAGAAAAAAAAGAAAATTATAGAAATAACTGTTGGAAATAATTGCAAATTGAAAAACTGTTTTGAAAATCCTAAATAATTGAAATGAAAGAAAATAATTGAAAAACGAAGAAAATAATAAAAACTTCAAGAAATAAATTAAAAATTTAAGAATTGAATTGAAACTTAAAAAAATAATTATAATAATTGAAAAAAAATTATAAACGAAAGAAAAAAAAATTCAAATTCAGAATAAAATTCCAACAATGGCTAGATTAATACAAAACTGAGCAAAAAATACATAATAAATAATAATTGTAAGAATTAGTTGGAAAGTGAATTAATTCACAATTAAAGAAATATAATTTTAAAAAATAAACAATTAATATTAAATTTAAACAAAATAATTTGAAAAATATGAAAATTATAGGAATAATTGTTGGAAGTAATTGAACATTGAACAACTAGATTAAAAATTGAAAAAAATAATTTAAAAAAGAGGAAAAAAAATTGAAAAATTAAGAAAATAATAAAAAATTGCAAAAAGGAATTGAAATTTGAAGAATAAAACTAAAAATTGAAAAAGCACAATAATTATTGAATGTAGAAGAAAATAAAATCAAAAAAATTTATTGGTACTCGGAAAAATAATTGAAAAAAGGCAATAAATTTTTAATAATAAAGAAAATAATTAAAAAATGGAATTGAAATTTGAAGGAAATAGTGGAGAATTAAAAGAAATAGTCTTACAATTGAAAAATTGAATTTAAATTTTAAAACAACTTTTATGAGTGAAAAAATAATTTAAAAAATCCGGGAATGAACCTGCAAATTATTATTATTATTTATTGTTTGAATGCAATTATTTTTTTGAAAAATAAACAATATATTTAGCTGATTAATTAACTGATCCTTAATTTAAATGAATCAAATTTTACCGTAAAATGGGGTAAAGTCGACCATATAGGGAAAACTCGGCCAGCAGTTTTAAACACTTTAAAGATTTACTATTACTTTTTCCAAGAGAAAATCCAAGTTTTATAGTTTTTGTAGTTAGAATAAATGTTAAACAGTAATTAAAATACAATATTTCTGTATTTATACCCTTACGAAAGTTTATGACATAAAATGTATGTCATACGCGCTTGACGTAAATTACATGAGGATATTTTTTAAAAACAAATTTGGGGGGACAGGGAATCGAACCCGGGTTCGCCGCACGCAACTAACTAAAACCTAACGCCTAACCAACTGAGCTATCTCGATTAACTTCTAGACAAACAACAAATCTTTTTCTTAAACTGCAAGTCCATATTATGTGTTTTGCTGGAAAATATGTAAAAAAGCAAAAATCTAAATTCCTAAACGACTTATTATGATAAAACTTATTGTTTTAAAGAAGCCAGACAATATACAAAGAAATAAATAGTTAATTTCTAAAAGAAAACATAAAGAACTGAATTCCGTCAACCCAAAGCAAAATAACAATATAAAATGAGTTCAAAATTATTGCAAATGATTAATGGATGCCTCCTCAATCAGATTGCACTTGCACAAGCTTTAAAAATTGGCAAATTAATAATAAAAATAGCGAAAATAAGTAAGTTGTTTAAGCCAACTAATCTGCACAGATTGACCACCAATCAGAGGAGGTCAAGTGCTTTTCCGCACGAAAATCAAATCACTCTTGTTGACTTAAAGAATATATCAGTACAAAAATCAAAAGTTTAAACAAAAAAAATTGATTAATCAATTCTGATCATTATTGAAAGCATAATTATTTTATTTCTTAAGAACAAAATGTTACAATTAATAAAATTAAATTTAAAAGTAAACTAATTAAATCCAAATAAAAATAAAATATTTATCTACCACAAAATTAACAATTAAAAAAATAAAACTTTAATTACACAAAAAAAAAATTGAGATATTAAGATAACAAAAATTAAAATGTACGACAGGTAGTAGCAGAAAGGGGCACAACAATCAATTTGCACAAAAAAATCTAATCAAAATCTAAAATGGTTGATCATACTCAAAAATATACAATTTAATTATTTGAATTAATAAAAAAAATGATCAACCCATGAAAACCACCCTAAAGGATGATATTCTGACAAAATTATTAAAAAAATAAAAATTCGTTCAAAAAAAAATCTAATCACAATCTGAAAGAGTAAAACATACTCAGAAATATACACCCTAACTTTGTAAATTAATAACAAAAAATATCAACACCTGAAAACCACCCCTAATAAAAACATTCGGATAAAATTAAAAAGGAAAATATCAATTTACGCAAAAAAATTTCAAAAAAAATTTGAAATGCTAAAACATTACCTATCTGAAACAATAATTTTGTCCGTTTATTATACATATGGGAACATTCCTTCATAATTATGCCTTGCCAGAAATTATTGGCAAAATACACTAAAAAATTTTCAGTCAAATATTAATTATTTTCCACATTTCTAGATCTAATTTCAAACTTTTTTATCTCTAAACAAACAAAATTAAACATAAATTGAGCTACTGCGCATTGATTTCAACTTGTAAAAAAACGAAAACTCAATGCATTTTTGCCTTGCCAGAAATATTTGCCAAAATACTCTAAAAAATTTTCAGCCAAATATCATTTATTTTCCGTATTTCTAAATCTAATTTCAAACTTTTTCATATATTACCAAACAAAATTGTACAAAAATTAATCGACTGCGCATTAGTTTAAACTTGACAAAAAATTAAAATTCCATCAACTTTCGCCTCGCCAGAAAAAGTTTGCAAAAAACACTACAAATTTTTTAGCCAAATATCAATTATTTTTTGTGTTTCTAGATCTAATTTCAAACTTTTTAATATATTAACGAACAAAATTGTACAAAAATTAAGCGACTACGCGTTACATTCAAATTGTCAAAAAATGAAAATTTAGTCAATTTTTGCCTTGCCAGAAAAATTTGGCAAAATACAGTAAAAAATTTTCAGCCAAATATCAATTATTTTCCGTGTTTCTAGATCTAATTTTAAACTTTTATATGTATTACCAAACAAAATTGTACAAAAATTAATCGACTGCGCATTAGTTTAAACTTGACAAAAAATTAAAATTCCATCAACTTTCGCCTCGCCAGAAAAAGTTTGCAAAAAACACTAAAAAATTTTTAGCCAAATATCAATTATTTTCTGTGTTTCTAGATCTAATTTCAAACTTTTTAATATATTAACGAACAAAATTGTACAAAAATTAAGCGACTGTGCGTTACATTCAAATTGTCAAAAAATGAAAATTTAGTCAATTTTTGCCTTGCCAGAAAAATTTGGCAAAATACAGTAAAAAATTTTCAGCCAAATATCAATTCTTTTCCGTGTTTCTAGATCTAATTTCAAACTTTTTCTTATATTAACGAACAAAATTGTACAAAAATTAACCCAGTGCGCATTAGTTTCAACTTGTCAAAAAATGAAAATTCAATCAATTTTTGCCTCACAAGAAAGTTTTAGCAAAATACACTAAAAAATTTTCAGTCAAATATCAGTTATTTTCCGTGTTTCTAGATCAAATTTCAAACTTTTTTATATATTAACGAACAAAATTGTACAAAAATTAAGCGACTGCGCGTTACATTCAAATTGTCAAAAAATGAATATTGAGTCAATTTTTACCTTGCCAGAAAAATTTGGCAAAATACACTAAAAAATTTTCAGCCAAATATCAATTATTTTCCGTGTTTCTAGATCTAATTTTAAACTTTTATATGTATTACCAAACAAAATTGTACAAAAATTAATCGACTGCGCATTAGTATAAACTTGACAAAAAATTAAAATTCCATCAACTTTCGCCTCGCCAGAAAAAATTTGAAAAAAACACTAAAAAATTTTTAGCCAAATATCAATTATTTTCTGTATTTCTAGATCTAATTTCAAACTTTTTAATATATTAACGAACAAAATTGTACAAAAATTAGCGACAGTGCGTTACATTCAAATTGTCAAAAAATGAAAATTTAGTCAACTTTTGCCTTGCCAGAAAAATTTGGCAAAATACAGTAAAAAATTTTCAGCCAAATATCAATTATTTTCCGTGTTTCTAGATCTAATTTCAAACTTTTTCTTATATTAAGGAACAAAATTGTACAAAAATTAACCCATTGCGCATTAGTTTCAACTGGTCAAAAAATGAAAATTCAATCAATTTTCGCCTCACAAGAAAGTTTTAACAAAATACACTAAAAAATTTTCAGTCAAATATCAGTTATTTTCCGTGTTTCTAGATCAAATTTAAAACTTTTTTATATATTAACGAACAAAATTGTACAAAAATTAAGCGACTGCGCGTTACATTCAAATTGTCAAAAAATGAATATTGAGTCAATTTTTACCTTGCCAGAAAAATTTGGCAAAATACACTAAAAAATTTTCAGCCTAATATCAATTATTTTCCGTGTTTCTAAATCTAATTTCAAACTTTTTCATATATTAAAGAACAAAATTGTACAAAAATTAAGCGACTACGCGTTACATTCAAATTGTCAAAAAATGAAAATTTAGTCAACTTTTGCCTTGCCAGAAAAATTTGGCAAAATACAGTAAAAAATTTTCAGCCAAATATCAATTATTTTCCGTGTTTCTAGATCTAATTTTAAACTTTTTTATATATTACCAAACAAAATTGTACAAAAATTAATCGACTGCGCATTAGTTTAAACTTGACAAAAAATGAAAATTCAATCAATTTTCGCCTCACCAGCAAAATTTTAGCAAAATACACTAAAAAATTTTTAGTCAAATATCAGTTATTTTCCGTGTTTCTAGATCAAATTTCAAACTTTTTCATATATTAACGAACAAAATTGTACAAAAATTAATCGACTGCGCATTAGTTTAAACTTGACAAAAAATTAAAATTCCATCAATTTTCGCCTCACCAGAAAAAATTTGAAAAATACACTAAAAAATTTTCAGCCAAATATCAATTATTTTCCGTGTTTCTAGATCTAATTTTAAACTTTTTCATATATTAACGAACAATATTGTACAAAAATTAAGCGACTGCGCGTTACATTCAAATTGTCAAAAAATGAAAATGTAGTCAATTTTTGCCTTGCCAGAAAAATTTGGCAAAGTACAGTAAAAAATTTTCAGCCAAATATTAATTATTTTCCGTGTTTCTAGATCTAATTTTAAACTTTTTTTTATATTAACGAACAAAATTGTACAAAAATTAAGCGAGTGCGCGTTACATTCAAATTGTCAAAAAATGAAAATTTAGTCAATTTTTGCCTTGCCAGAAAAATTTGGCAAAAAACAGTAAAAAATTTTCAGCCAAATATTAATTACTTTCCGTGTTTCTAGATCTAATTTTAAACTTTTTCATATATTAACGAACAAAATTGTACAAAAATTAGGCGACTGCGCGTTACATTCAAATTGTCAAAAAATGAAAATTTAGTCAATTTTTGCCATGCCAGAAAAATTTGGCAAAATTCAGTAAAAAATTTTCAGCCAAATATCAATTATTTTCCGTGTTTCTAGATCTAATTTTAAACTTTTTCTTATATTAACGAACAAAATTGTACAAAAATTAACCCATTGCGCATTAGTTTCAACTGGTCAAAAAATGAAAATTCAATCAATTTTCGCCTCACAAGAAAGTTTTAACAAAATACACTAAAAAATTTTCAGTCAAATATCAGTTATTTTCCGTGTTTCTAGATCAAATTTAAAACTTTTTTATATATTAACGAACAAAATTGTACAAAAATTAAGCGACTGCGCGTTACATTCAAATTGTCAAAAAATGAAAATGTAGTCAATTTTTGCCTTGCCAGAAAAATTTGGCAAAGTACAGTAAAAAATTTTCAGCCAAATAATAATTATTTTCCGTGTTTCTAGATCTAATTTTAAACTTTTTTTTATATTAACGAACAAAATTGTACAAAAATTAAGCGACTGCGCGTTACATTCAAATTGTCAAAAAATGAAAATTTAGTCAATTTTTGCCATGCCAGAAAAATTTAGCAAAATTCAGTAAAAAATTTTCAGCCAAATATCAATTATTTTCCGTGTTTCTAGATCTAATTTCAAACTTTTTCATATATTAACGAACAAAATTGTACAAAAATTAAGCGACTGCGCGTTACATTCAAATTGTCTAAAAATGAATATTTAGTCAATTTTTGCCTTGCCAGAAAAATTTGGCAAAATACAGTAAAAAATTTTCAGCCAAATATCAATTATTTTTCGTGTTTCTAGATCTAATTTCAAACTTTTTCTTATATTAACGATCAAAATTGTACAAAAATTAACCCATTGCGCATTAGTTTCATCTTGTCAAAAAATGAAAATTCAATCAATTTTCGCCTCACAAGAAAGTTTTAGCAAAATACACTAAAAAATTTTCAGTCAAATATCAGTTATTTTCCGTGTTTCTAGATCAAATTTTAAACTTTTTTATATATTAACGAACAAAATTGTACAAAAATTAAGCGACTGCGCGTTACATTCAAATTGTCAAAAAATGAATATTTAGTCAATTTTTACCTTGCCAGAAAAATTTGGCAAAATACAGTAAAAAATTTTCAGCCAAATATCAATTATTTTTCGTGTTTCTAGATCTAATTTCAAACTTTTTCTTATATTAACGATCAAAATTGTACAAAAATTAACCCATTGCGCATTAGTTTCATCTTGTCAAAAAATGAAAATTCAATCAATTTTCGCCTCACAAGAAAGTTTTAGCAAAATACACTAAAAAATTTTCAGTCAAATATCAGTTATTTTCCGTGTTTCTAGATCAAA
This sequence comes from Ganaspis brasiliensis, assembly GCA_037103525.1. NCBI lineage: Eukaryota > Metazoa > Arthropoda > Insecta > Hymenoptera > Figitidae > Ganaspis > Ganaspis brasiliensis. The sequence continues at coordinate 156,521 of JAZKLR010000795.1, read as the reverse complement.
TTTTAAACTTTTTTATATATTAACGAACAAAATTGTACAAAAATTAAGCGACTGCGCGTTACATTCAAATTGTCAAAAAATGAATATTTAGTCAATTTTTACCTTGCCAGAAAAATTTGGCAAAATACACTAAAAAATTTTCAGCCAAATATCAATTATTTTCCGTGTTTCTAGATCTAATTTCAAACTTTTTCTTATATTAACGATCAAAATTGTACAAAAATTAACCCAGTGCGCATTAGTTTCAACTTGTCAAAAAATGAAAATTCAATCAATTTTCGCCTCACCAGCAAAATTTTAGCAAAATACACTAAAAAATTTTTAGTCAAATATCAGTTATTTTCCGTGTTTCTAGATCAAATTTCAAACTTTTTTATATATTAACGAACAAAATTGTACAAAAATTAATCGACTGCGCATTAGTTTAAACTTGACAAAAAATTAAAATTCCATCAATTTTCGCCTCACCAGAAAAAATTTGAAAAATACACTAAAAAGTTTTCAGCCAAATATTAATTATTTTCCGAGTTTCTAGATCTAATTTTAAACTTTTTCATATATTAACGAACAATATTGTACAAAAATTAAGCGACTGCGCGTTACATTCAAATTGTCAAAAAATGAAAATGTAGTCAATTTTCGCCTCACAAGAAAGTTTTAGCAAAATACACTAAAAAATTTTCAGTCAAATATCAGTTATTTTCCGTGTTTCTAGATCAAATTTAAAACTTTTTTATATATTAACGAACAAAATTGTACAAAAATTAAGCGACTGCGCGTTACATTCAAATTGTCAAAAAATGAATATTTAGTCAATTTTTACCTTGCCAGAAAAATTTGGCAAAATACACTAAAAAATTTTCAGCCAAATATCATTTATTGTCCGTGTTTCTAGATCTAATTTTAAACTTTTTTATATATTACCAAACAAAATTGTACAAAAATTAATCGACTGCGCATTAGTTTAAATTTGACAAAAAATTAAAATTCCATCAATTTTCGCCTCGCCAGTAAAATTTTAGCAAAATACACTAAAAAATTTTTAGTCAAATATCAATTATTTTCTGTGTTTCTAGATCTAATTTCAAACTTTTTAATATAATAACGAACAAAATTGTACAAAAATTAAGCGACTGTGCGTTACATTCAAATTGTCAAAAAATGAAAATTTAGTCAATTTTTGCCTTGCCAGAAAAATTTGGCAAAATACAGTAAAAAATTTTCAGCCAAATATCAATTATTTTCCGTGTTTCTAGATCTAATTTTAAACTTTTTCTTATATTAACGAACAAAATTGTACAAAAATTAACCCATTGCGCATTAGTTTCAACTTGTCAAAAAATGAAAATTCAATCAATTTTCGCCTCACAAGAAAGTTTTAGCAAAATACACTAAAAAATTTTCAGTCAAATATCAGTAATTTTCCGTGTTTCTAGATCAAATTTAAAACTTTTTTATATATTAACGAACAAAATTGTACAAAAATTAAGCGACTGCGCGTTACATTCAAATTGTCAAAAAATGAATATTTAGTCAATTTTTGCCTTGCCAGAAAAATTTGGCAAAATACAGTAAAAAATTTTTAGCCAAATATCAATTATTTTCCGTGTTTCTAGATCTAATTTTAAACTTTTATATGTATTACCAAACAAAATTGTACAAAAATTAATCGACTGCGCATTAGTTTAAACTTGACAAAAAATTAAAATTCCATCAACTTTCGCCTCGCCAGAAAAAATTTGAAAAAAACACTAAAAAATTTTTAGCCAAATATCAATTATTTTCTGTGTTTCTATATCTAATTTCAAACTTTTTAATATATTAACAAACAAAATTGTACAAAAATTAAGCGACTGCGCGTTACATTCAAATTGTCAAAAAATGAATATTTAGTCAATTTTTACCTTGCCAGAAAAATTTGTCAAAATACAGTAAAAAATTTTCAGCCAAATATCAATTATTTTCCGTGTTTCTAGATCTAATTTTAAACTTTTATATGTATTACCAAACAAAATTGTAAAAAAATTAATCGACTGCGCATTAGTTTAAACTTGACAAAAAATTAAAATTCCATCAACTTTCGCCTCGCCAGAAAAAATTTGAAAAAAACACTAAAAAATTTTTAGCCAAATATCAATTATTTTCTGTGTTTCTATATCTAATTTCAAACTTTTTAATATATTAACAAACAAAATTGTACAAAAATTAAGCGACTGCGCGTTACATTCAAATTGTCAAAAAATGAAAATTTAGTCAATTTTTGCCTTGCCAGAAAAATTTGGCAAAATACAGTAAAAAATTTTCAGCCAAATATCAATTATTTTCCGTGTTTCTAGATCTAATTTTAAACTTTTATATGTATTACCAAACAAAATTGTACAAAAATTAATCGACTGCGCATTAGTTTAAACTTAACAAAAAATTAAAATTCCATCAACTTTCGCCTCGCCAGAAAAAGTTTGCAAAAAACACTAAAAAATTTTCAGCCAAATATCATTTATTTTCCGTATTTCTAAATCTAATTTCTAACTTTTTCATATATTAACGAACAAAGTTGAACAAAAATTAAGCGACTACGCGTTACATTCAAATTGTCAAAAAATGAAAATTTAGTCAATTTTCGCCTCGCCAGAAAAAGTTTGCAAAAAACACTACAAATTTTTTAGCCAAATATCAATTATTTTCCGTGTTTCTAGATCTAATTTCAAACTTTTTCATATATTACCAAACAAAATTGTACAAAAATTAATCGACTGCGCATTAGTTTAAACTTGACAAAAAATTAAAATTCCATCAACTTTCGCCTCGCCAGAAAAAGTTTGCAAAAAACACTAAAAATTTTTTAGCCAAATATCAATTATTTTCTGTGTTTCTAGATCTAATTTCAAACTTTTTAATATATTAACGAACAAAATTGTACAAAAATTAAGCGACTGTGCGTTACATTCAAATTGTCAAAAAATGAAAATTTAGTCAATTTTTGCCTTGCCAGAAAAATTTGGCAAAATACAGTAAAAAATTTTCAGCCAAATATCAATTCTTTTCCGTGTTTCTAGATCTAATTTCAAACTTTTTCTTATATTAACGAACAAAATTGTACAAAAATTAACCCAGTGCGCATTAGTTTCAACTTGTCAAAAAATGAAAATTCAATCAATTTTCGCCTCACAAGAAAGTTTTAGCAAAATACACTAAAAAATTTTCAGTCAAATATCAGTTATTTTCCGTGTTTCTAGATCAAATTTCAAACTTTTTTATATATTAACGAACAAAATTGTACAAAAATTAAGCGACTGCGCGTTACATTCAAATTGTCAAAAAATGAATATTGAGTCAATTTTTACCTTGCCAGAAAAATTTGGCAAAATACACTAAAAAATTTTCAGCCAAATATCAATTATTTTCCGTGTTTCTAGATCTAATTTTAAACTTTTATATGTATTACCAAACAAAATTGTACAAAAATTAATCGACTGCGCATTAGTATAAACTTGACAAAAAATTAAAATTCCATCAACTTTCGCCTCGCCAGAAAAAATTTGAAAAAAACACTAAAAAATTTTTAGCCAAATATCAATTATTTTCTGTGTTTCTAGATCTAATTTCAAACTTTTTAATATATTAACGAACAAAATTGTACAAAAATTAAGCGACAGTGCGTTACATTCAAATTGTCAAAAAATGAAAATTTAGTCAATTTTTGCCTTGCCAGAAAAATTTGGCAAAATACAGTAAAAAATTTTCAGCCAAATATCAATTATTTTCCGTGTTTCTAGATCTAATTTTAAACTTTTTTATATATTACCAAACAAAATTGTACAAAAATTAATCGACTGCGCATTAGTTTAAACTTGACAAAAAATGAAAATTCAATCAATTTTCGCCACACCAGCAAAATTTTAGCAAAATACACTAAAAAATTTTTAGTCAAATATCAATTATTTTCTGTGTTTCTAGATCTAATTTCAAACTTTTTAATATATTAACGAACAAAATTGTACAAAAATTAAGCGACAGTGCGTTACATTCAAATTGTCAAAAAATGAAAATTTAGTCAATTTTTGCCTTGCCAGAAAAATTTGGCAAAATGCAGTAAAAAATTTTCAGCCAAATATCAATTATTTTCCGTGTTTCTAGATCTAATTTTAAACTTTTTTATATATTACCAAACAAAATTGTACAAAAATTAATCGACTGCGCATTAGTTTAAACTTGACAAAAAATGAAAATTCAATCAATTTTCGCCACACCAGCAAAATTTTAGCAAAATACACTAAAAAATTTTTAGTCAAATATCAGTTATTTTCCGTGTTTCTAGATCAAATTTCAAACTGTGTCATATATTAACGAACAAAATTGTACAAAAATTAATCGACTGCGCATTAGTTTAAACTTGACAAAAAATTAAAATTCCATCAATTTTCGCCTCACCAGAAAAAATTTGAAAAATACACTAAAAAATTTTCAGCCAAATATCAATTATTTTCCGTGTTTCTAGATCTAATTTTAAACTTTTTCATATATTAACGAACAATATTGTACAAAAATTAAGCGACTGCGCGTTACATTCAAATTGTCAAAAAATGAAAATGTAGTCAATTTTTGCCTTGCCAGAAAAATTTGGCAAAGTACAGTAAAAAATTTTCAGCCAAATATTAATTATTTTCCGTGTTTCTAGATCTAATTTTAAACTTTTTTTTATATTAACGAACAAAATTGTACAAAAATTAAGCGAGTGCGCGTTACATTCAAATTGTCAAAAAATGAAAATTTAGTCAATTTTTGCCTTGCCAGAAAAATTTGGCAAAAAACAGTAAAAAATTTTCAGCCAAATATTAATTACTTTCCGTGTTTCTAGATCTAATTTTAAACTTTTTCATATATTAACGAACAATATTGTACAAAAATTAAGCGACTGCGCGTTACATTCAAATTGTCAAAAAATGAAAATGTAGTCAATTTTTACCTTGCCAGAAAAATTTGGCAAAATACACTAAAAAATTTTTAGCCAAATATCAATTATTTTCTGTGTTTCTAGATCTAATTTCAAACTTTTTAATATATTAACGAACAAAATTGTACAAAAATTAGCGACAGTGTGTTACATTCAAATTGTCAAAAAATGAAAATTTAGTCAATTTTTGCCTTGCCAGAAAAATTTGGCAAAATACAGTAAAAAATTTTCAGCCAAATATCAATTATTTTCCGTGTTTCTAGATCTAATTTCAAACTTTTTCTTATATTAACGAACAAAATTGTACAAAAATTAACCCATTGCGCATTAGTTTCAACTGGTCAAAAAATGAAAATTCAATCAATTTTCGCCTCACAAGAAAGTTTTAGCAAAATACACTAAAAAATTTTCAGTCAAATATTAGTTATTTTTCGTGTTTCTAGATCAAATTTAAAACTTTTTTATATATTAACGAACAAAATTGTACAAAAATTAAGCGACTGCGCGTTACATTCAAATTGTCAAAAAATGAATATTGAGTCAATTTTTACCTTTCCAGAAAAATTTGGCAAAATACACTAAAAAATTTTCAGCCAAATATCAATTATTTTCCGTGTTTCTAGTTCTAATTTTAAACTTTTATATGTATTACCAAACAAAATTGTAAAAAAATTAATCGACTGCGCATTAGTTTAAACTTGACAAAAAATTAAAATTCCATCAATTTTCGCCTCACAAGAAAGTTTTAGCCAAATATCAATTATTTTCTGTGTTTCTAGATCTAATTTCAAACTTTTTAATATATTAACGAACAAAATTGTACAAAAATTAACCCATTGCGCATTAGTTTCAACTGGTCAAAAAATGAAAATTCAATCAATTTTCGCCTCACAAGAAAGTTTTAGCAAAATACACTAAAAAATTTTCAGTCAAATATCAGTTATTTTTCGTGTTTCTAGATCAAATTTCAAACTTTTTTATATATTAACGAACAAAATTGTACAAAAATTAAGCGACTGCGCGTTACATTCAAATTGTCAAAAAATGAATATTTACTCAATTTTTACCTTGCCAGAAAAATTTGGCAAAATACACTAAAATGTTTTCAGCCAAATATCATTTATATTCCGTGTTTCTAGATCTAATTTTAAACTTTTTTATATATTACCAAACAAAATTGTACAAAAATTAATCGACTGCGCATTAGTTTAAACTTGACAAAAAATGAAAATTCAATCAATATTCGCCTCACCAGCAAAATTTTAGCAAAATACACTAAAAAATTTTTAGTCAAATATCAGTTATTTTCCGTGTTTCTAGATCAAATTTCAAACTTTTTCATATATTAACGAACAAAATTGTACAAAAATTAATCGACTGCGCATTAGTTTAAACTTGACAAAAAATTAAAATTCCATCAATTTTCGCCTCACCAGAAAAAATTTGAAAAATACACTAAAAAATTTTCAGCCAAATATCAATTATTTTCCGTGTTTCTAGATCTAATTTTAAACTTTTTCATATATTAACGAACAATATTGTACAAAAATTAAGCGACTGCGCGTTACATTCAAATTGTCAAAAAATGAAAATGTAGTCAATTTTTGCCTTGCCAGAAAAATTTGGCAAAGTACAGTAAAAAATTTTCAGCCAAATATTAATTATTTTCCGTGTTTCTAGATCTAATTTTAAACTTTTTTTTATATTAACGAACAAAATTGTACAAAAATTAAGCGACTGCGCGTTACATTCAAATTGTCAAAAAATGAAAATTTAGTCAATTTTTGCCTTGCCAGAAAAATTTGGCAAAAAACAGTAAAAAATTTTCAGCCAAATATTAATTACTTTCCGTGTTTCTAGATCTAATTTCAAACTTTTTCATATATTAACGAACAAAATTGTACAAAAATTAGGCGACTGCGCGTTACATTCAAATTGTCAAAAAATGAAAATTTAGTCAATTTTTGCCATGCCAGAAAAATTTGGCAAAATTCAGTAAAAAATTTTCAGCCAAATATCAATTATTTTCCGTGTTTCTAGATCTAATTTCAAACTTTTTCATATATTAACGAACAAAATTGTACAAAAATTAAGCGACTGCGCGTTACATTCAAATTGTCAAAAAATGAAAATTTAGTCAATTTTTGCCTTGCCAGAAAAATTTGGCAAAATACAGTAAAAAATTTTCAGCCAAATATCAATTCTTTTCCGTGTTTCTAGATCTAATTTCAAACTTTTTCTTATATTAACGAACAAAATTGTACAAAAATTAACCCAGTGCGCATTAGTTTCAACTTGTCAAAAAATGAAAATTCAATCAATTTTCGCCTCACAAGAAACTTTTAGCAAAATACACTAAAAAATTTTCAGTCAAATATCAGTTATTTTCCGTGTTTCTAGATCAAATTTCAAACTTTTTTATATATTAACGAACAAAATTGTACAAAAATTAAGCGACTGCGCGTTACATTCAAATTGTCAAAAAATGAATATTGAGTCAATTTTTACCTTGCCAGAAAAATTTGGCAAAATACACTAAAAAATTTTCAGCCAAATATCAATTATTTTCCGTGTTTCTAGATCTAATTTTAAACTTTTATATGTATTACCAAACAAAATTGTACAAAAATTAATCGACTGCGCATTAGTATAAACTTGACAAAAAATTAAAATTCCATCAACTTTCGCCTCGCCAGAAAAAATTTGAAAAAAACACTAAAAAATTTTTAGCCAAATATCAATTATTTTCTGTGTTTCTAGATCTAATTTCAAACTTTTTAATATATTAACGAACAAAATTGTACAAAAATTAAGCGACAGTGCGTTACATTCAAATTGTCAAAAAATGAAAATTTAGTCAATTTTTGCCTTGCCAGAAAAATTTGGCAAAATACAGTAAAAAATTTTCAGCCAAATATCAATTATTTTCCGTGTTTCTAGATCTAATTTTAAACTTTTTTATATATTACCAAACAAAATTGTACAAAAATTAATCGACTGCGCATTAGTTTAAACTTGACAAAAAATGAAAATTCAATCAATTTTCGCCTCACCAGCAAAATTTTAGCAAAATACACTAAAAAATTTTTAGTCAAATATCAGTTATTTTCCGTGTTTCTAGATCAAATTTCAAACTTTTTCATATATTAACGAACAAAATTGTACAAAAATTAATCGACTGCGCATTAGTTTAAACTTGACAAAAAATTAAAATTCCATCAACTTTCGCCTCGCCAGAAAAAATTTGAAAAAAACACTAAAAAATTTTTAGCCAAATATCAATTATTTTCTGTGTTTCTAGATCTAATTTCAAACTTTTTAATATATTAACGAACAAAATTGTACAAAAATTAAGCGACAGTGCGTTACATTCAAATTGTCAAAAAATAAAAATTTAGTCAATTTTTGCCTTGCCAGAAAAATTTGGCAAAATACAGTAAAAAATTTTCAGCCAAATATCAATTATTTTCCGTGTTTCTAGATCTAATTTCAAACTTTTTCTTATATTAACGAACAAAATTGTACAAAAATTAACCCATTGCGCATTAGTTTCAACTGGTCAAAAAATGAAAATTCAATCAATTTTCGCCTCACAAGAAAGTTTTAGCAAAATACACTAAAAAATTTTTAGTCAAATATCAGTTATTTTTCGTGTTTCTAGATCAAATTTCAAACTTTTTTATATATTAACAAACAAAATTGTACAAAAATTAAGCGACTGCGCGTTACATTCAAATTGTCAAAAAATGAATATTTAGTCAATTTTTACCTTGCCAGAAAAATTTGGCAAAATACACTAAAATATTTTCAGCCAAATATCAATTATTTTCCGTGTTTCTAGATCTAATTTTAAACTTTTTTATATATTACCAAACAAAATTGTACAAAAATTAATCGACTGCGCATTAGTTTAAACTTGACAAAAAATGAAAAATCAATCAATTTTCGCCTCACCAGCAAAATTTTAGCAAAATACACTAAAAAATTTTTAGTCAAATATCAGTTATTTTCCGTGTTTCTAGATCAAATTTCAAACTGTTTCATATATTAACGAACAAAATTGTACAAAAATTAATCGACTGCGCATTAGTTTAAACTTGACAAAAAATTAAAATTCCATCAATTTTCGCCTCACCAGAAAAAATTTGAAAAATACACTAAAAAATTTTCAGCCAAATATCAATTATTTTCCGTGTTTCTAGATCTAATTTTAAACTTTTTCATATATTAACGAACAATATTGTACAAAAATTAAGCGACTGCGCGTTACATTCAAATTGTCAAAAAATGAAAATGTAGTCAATTTTTGCCTTGCCAGAAAAATTTGGCAAAAAACAGTAAAAAATTTTCAGCCAAATATTAATTACTTTCCGTGTTTCTAGATCTAATTTTTAACTTTTTCATATATTAACGAACAATATTGTACAAAAATTAAGCGACTGCGCGTTACATTCAAATTGTCAAAAAATGAAAATGTAGTCAATTTTTACCTTGCCAGAAAAATTTGGCAAAATACACTAAAAAATTTTCAGCCAAATATCAATTATTTTCCGTGTTTCTAGATCTAATTTTAAACTTTTATATGTATTACCAAACAAAATTGTACAAAAATTAATCGACTGCGCATTAGTATAAACTTGACAAAAAATTAAAATTCCATCAACTTTCGCCTCGCCAGAAAAAATTTGAAAAAAACACTAAAAAATTTTTAGCCAAATATCAATTATTTTCTGTGTTTCTAGATCTAATTTCAAACTTTTTAATATATTAACGAACAAAATTGTACAAAAATTAGCGACAGTGCGTTACATTCAAATTGTCAAAAAATGAAAATTTAGTCAATTTTTGCCTTGCCAGAAAAATTTAGCAAAATACAGTAAAAAATTTTCAGCCAAATATCAATTATTTTCCGTGTTTCTAGATCTAATTTCAAACTTTTTCTTATATTAACGAACAAAATTGTACAAAAATTAACCCATTGCGCATTAGTTTCAACTGGTCAAAAAATGAAAATTCAATCAATTTTCGCCTCACAAGAAAGTTTTAACAAAATACACTAAAAAATTTTCAGTCAAATATCAGTTATTTTCCGTGTTTCTAGATCAAATTTAAAACTTTTTTATATATTAACGAACAAAATTGTACAAAAATTAAGCGACTGCGCGTTACATTCAAATTGTCAAAAAATGAATATTGAGTCAATTTTTACCTTGCCAGAAAAATTTGGCAAAATACACTAAAAAATTTTCAGCCAAATATCAATTATTTTCCGTGTTTCTAGTTCTAATTTTAAACTTTTATATGTATTACCAAACAAAATTGTAAAAAAATTAATCGACTGCGCATTAGTTTAAACTTGACAAAAAATTAAAATTCCATCAACTTTCGCCTCGCCAGAAAAAATTTGAAAAAAACACTAAAAAATTTTTAGCCAAATATCAATTATTTTCTGTGTTTCTAGATCTAATTTCAAACTTTTTAATATATTAACGAACAAAATTGTACAAAAATTAAGCGACAGTGCGTTACATTCAAATTGTCAAAAAATGAAAATTTAGTCAATTTTTGCCTTGCCAGAAAAATTTGGCAAAATACAGTAAAAAATTTTCAGCCAAATATCATTTATTTTCCGTGTTTCTAGATCTAATTTTAAACTTTTTTTTATATTACCAAACAAAATTGTACAAAAATTAATCGACTGCGCATTAGTTTAAACTTGACAAAAAATTAAAATTCCATCAATTTTCGCCTCACCAGAAAAAATTTGAAAAATACACTAAAAAATTTTCAGCCAAATATCAATTATTTTCCGTGTTTCTAGATCTAATTTTAAACTTTTTCATATATTAACGAACAATATTGTACAAAAATTAAGCGACTGCGCGTTACATTCAAATTGTCAAAAAATGAATATTTAGTCAATTTTTACCTTGCCAGAAAAATTTGGCAAAATACACTAAAAAATTTTCAGCCAAATATCAATTATTGTCCGTGTTTCTAGATCTAATTTTAAACTTTTTTATATATTACCAAACAAAATTGTACAAAAATTAATCGACTGCGCATTAGTTTAAACTTGACAAAAAATTAAAATTCCATCAATTTTCGCCTCGCCAGTAAAATTTTAGCAAAATACACTAAAAAATTTTCAGCCAAATATTAATTATTTTCCGTGTTTCAAGATCTAATTTTAAACTTTTTTTTATATTAACGAACAAAATTGTACAAAAATTAAGCGACTGCGCGTTACATTCAAATTGTCAAAAAATGAAAATTTAGTCAATTTTTGCCTTGCCAGAAAAATTTGGCAAAAAACAGTAAAAAATTTTCAGCCAAATATTAATTACTTTCCGTGTTTCTAGATCTAATTTCAAACTTTTTCATATATTAACGAACAAAATTGTACAAAAATTAAGCGACTGCACGTTACATTCAAATTGTCTAAAAATGAATATTTAGTCAATTTTTGCCTTGCCAGAAAAATTTGGCAAAATACAGTAAAAAATTTTCAGCCAAATATCAATTATTTTTCGTGTTTCTAGATCTAATTTCAAACTTTTTCTTATATTAACGATCAAAATTGTACAAAAATTAACCCATTGCGCATTAGTTTCATCTTGTCAAAAAATGAAAATTCAATCAATTTTCGCCTCACAAGAAAGTTTTAGCAAAATACACTAAAAAATTTTCAGTCAAATATCAGTTATTTTCCGTGTTTCTAGATCAAATTTTAAACTTTTTTATATTTTAACGAACAAAATTGTACAAAAATTAAGCGACTGCGCGTTACATTCAAATTGTCAAAAAATGAATATTTAGTCAATTTTTGCCTTGCCAGAAAAAATTGGCAAAATACAGTAAAAAATTTTTAGCCAAATATCAATTATTTTCCGTGTTTCTAGATCTAATTTTAAACTTTTATATGTATTACCAAACAAAATTGTACAAAAATTAATCGACTGCGCATTAGTTTAAACTTGACAAAAAAATAAAAATTCCATCAACTTTCGCCTCGCCAGAAAAAGTTTGCAAAAAACACTAAAAAATTTTTAGCTAAATATCAATTATTTTTTGTGTTTCTAGATCTAATTTCAAACTTTTTAATATATTAACGAACAAAATTGTACAAAAATTAAGCGACTGTGCGTTACATTCAAATTGTCAAAAAATGAAAATTTAGTCAATTTTTGCCTTGCCAGAAAAATTTGGCAAAATACAGTAAAAAATTTTCAGCCAAATATCAATTATTTTCCGTGTTTCTAGATCTAATTTCAAACTTTTTCTTATATTAACGAACAAAATTGTACAAAAATTAACCCATTGCGCATTAGTTTCAACTGGTCAAAAAATGAAAATTCAATCAATTTTCGCCTCACAAGAAAGTTTTAACAAAATACACTAAAAAATTTTCAGTCAAATATCAGTTATTTTCCGTGTTTCTAGATCAAATTTAAAACTTTTTTATATATTAACGAACAAAATTGTACAAAAATTAAGCGACTGCGCGTTACATTCAAATTGTCAAAAAATGAATATTGAGTCAATTTTTACCTTGCCAGAAAAATTTGGCAAAATACACTAAAAAATTTTCAGCCAAATATCAATTATTTTCCGTGTTTCTAGTTCTAATTTTAAACTTTTATATGTATTACCAAACAAAATTGTAAAAAAATTAATCGACTGCGCATTAGTTTAAACTTGACAAAAAATTAAAATTCCATCAACTTTCGCCTCGCCAGAAAAAATTTGAAAAAAACACTAAAAAATTTTTAGCCAAATATCAATTATTTTCTGTGTTTCTAGATCTAATTTCAAACTTTTTAATATATTAACGAACAAAATTGTACAAAAATTAAGCGACAGTGCGTTACATTCAAATTGTCAAAAAATGAAAATTTAGTCAATTTTTGCCTTGCCAGAAAAATTTGGCAAAATACAGTAAAAAATTTTCAGCCAAATATCATTTATTTTCCGTGTTTCTAGATCTAATTTTAAACTTTTTTATATATTACCAAACAAAATTGTACAAAAATTAATCGACTGCGCATTAGTTTAAACTTGACAAAAAATTAAAATTCCATCAACTTTCGCCTCGCCAGAAAAAATTTGAAAAAAACACTAAAAAATTTTTAGCCAAATATCAATTATTTTCTGTGTTTCTGGATCAAATTTCAAACTTTTTTATATATTAACGAACAAAATTGTACAAAAATTAACCCAGTGCGCATTAGTTTCAACTTGTCAAAAAATGAAAATTCAATCAATTTTCGCCTCACCAGCAAAATTTTAGCAAAATACACTAAAAAATTTTTAGTCAAATATCAGTTATTTTCCGTGTTTCTAGATCAAATTTCAAACTTTTTTATATATTAATGAACAAAATTGTACAAAAATTAATCGACTGCGCATTAGTTTAAATTTGACAAAAAATTAAAATTCCATCAATTTTCGCCTCACCAGAAAAAATTTGAAAAATACACTAAAAAATTTTCAGCCAAATATCAATTATTTTCCGTGTTTCTAGATCTACTTTTAAACTTTTTTATATATTAACGAACAAAATTGTACAAAAATTAACCCATTGCGCATTAGTTTCAACTGGTCAAAAAATGAAAATTCAATCAATTTTCGCCTCACAAGAAAGTTTTAACAAAATACACTAAAAAATTTTCAGTCAAATATCAGTTATTTTCCGTGTTTCTAGATCAAATTTAAAACTTTTTTATATATTAACGAACAAAATTGTACAAAAATTAAGCGACTGCGCGTTACATTCAAATTGTCAAAAAATGAATATTGAGTCAATTTTTACCTTGCCAGAAAAATTTGGCAAAATACACTAAAAAATTTTCAGCCAAATATCAATTATTTTCCGTGTTTCTAGTTCTAATTTTAAACTTTTATATGTATTACCAAACAAAATTGTAAAAAAATTAATCGACTGCGCATTAGTTTAAACTTGACAAAAAATTAAAATTCCATCAACTTTCGCCTCGCCAGAAAAAATTTGAAAAAAACACTAAAAAATTTTTAGCCAAATATCAATTATTTTCTGTGTTTCTAGATCTAATTTCAAACTTTTTAATATATTAACGAACAAAATTGTACAAAAATTAAGCGACAGTGCGTTACATTCAAATTGTCAAAAAATGAAAATTTAGTCAATTTTTGCCTTGCCAGAAAAATTTGGCAAAATACAGTAAAAAATTTTCAGCCAAATATCATTTATTTTCCGTGTTTCTAGATCTAATTTTAAACTTTTTTATATATTACCAAACAAAATTGTACAAAAATTAATCGACTGCGCATTAGTTTAAACTTGACAAAAAATTAAAATTCCATCAACTTTCGCCTCGCCAGAAAAAATTTGAAAAAAACACTAAAAAATTTTTAGCCAAATATCAATTATTTTCTGTGTTTCTAGATCAAATTTCAAACTTTTTTATATATTAACGAACAAAATTGTACAAAAATTAAGCGACTGCGCGTTACATTCATATTGTCAAAAAATGAATATTTACTCAATTTTTACCTTGCCAGAAAAATTTGGCAAAATACACTAAAATATTTTCAGCCAAATATCATTTATTTTCCGTGTTTCTAGATCTAATTTTAAACTTTTTTATATATTACCAAACAAAATTGTACAAAAATTAATCGACTGCGCATTAGTTTAAACTTGACAAAAAATGAAAATTCAATCAATTTTCGCCTCACCAGCAAAATTTTAGCAAAATACACTAAAAAATTTTTAGTCAAATATCAGTTATTTTCCGTGTTTCTAGATCAAATTTCAAACTTTTTCATATATTAACGAACAAAATTGTACAAAAATTAATCGACTGCGCATTAGTTTAAACTTGACAAAAAATTAAAATTCCATCAATTTTCGCCTCACCAGAAAAAATTTGAAAAATACACTAAAAAATTTTCAGCCAAATATCAATTATTTTCCGTGTTTCTAGATCTAATTTTAAACTTTTTCATATATTAACGAACAATATTGTACAAAAATTAAGCGACTGCGCGTTACATTCAAATTGTCAAAAAATGAATATTTAGTCAATTTTTACCTTGCCAGAAAAATTTGGCAAAATACACTAAAAAATTTTCAGCCAAATATCAATTATTGTCCGTGTTTCTAGATCTAATTTTAAACTTTTTTATATATTACCAAACAAAATTGTACAAAAATTAATCGACTGCGCATTAGTTTAAACTTGACAAAAAATTAAAATTCCATCAATTTTCGCCTCGCCAGTAAAATTTTAGCAAAATACACTAAAAAATTTTCAGCCAAATATTAATTATTTTCCGTGTTTCTAGATCTAATTTTAAACTTTTTTTTATATTAACGAACAAAATTGTACAAAAATTAAGCGACTGCGCGTTACATTCAAATTGTCAAAAAATGAAAATTTAGTCAATTTTTGCCTTGCCAGAAAAATTTGGCAAAAAACAGTAAAAAATTTTCAGCCAAATATTAATTACTTTCCGTGTTTCTAGATCTAATTTCAAACTTTTTCATATATTAACGAACAAAATTGTACAAAAATTAAGCGACTGCACGTTACATTCAAATTGTCTAAAAATGAATATTTAGTCAATTTTTGCCTTGCCAGAAAAATTTGGCAAAATACAGTAAAAAATTTTCAGCCAAATATCAATTATTTTTCGTGTTTCTAGATCTAATTTCAAACTTTTTCTTATATTAACGATCAAAATTGTACAAAAATTAACCCATTGCGCATTAGTTTCATCTTGTCAAAAAATGAAAATTCAATCAATTTTCGCCTCACAAGAAAGTTTTAGCAAAATACACTAAAAAATTTTCAGTCAAATATCAGTTATTTTCCGTGTTTCTAGATCAAATTTTAAACTTTTTTATATTTTAACGAACAAAATTGTACAAAAATTAAGCGACTGCGCGTTACATTCAAATTGTCAAAAAATGAATATTTAGTCAATTTTTGCCTTGCCAGAAAAAATTGGCAAAATACAGTAAAAAATTTTTAGCCAAATATCAATTATTTTCCGTGTTTCTAGATCTAATTTTAAACTTTTATATGTATTACCAAACAAAATTGTACAAAAATTAATCGACTGCGCATTAGTTTAAACTTGACAAA
Source organism: Ganaspis brasiliensis (assembly GCA_037103525.1). NCBI lineage: Eukaryota > Metazoa > Arthropoda > Insecta > Hymenoptera > Figitidae > Ganaspis > Ganaspis brasiliensis. The sequence goes on along the minus strand of JAZKLR010000795.1, from coordinate 140,438 downwards.
AAAATAAAAATTCCATCAACTTTCGCCTCGCCAGAAAAAGTTTGCAAAAAACACTAAAAAATTTTTAGCTAAATATCAATTATTTTTTGTGTTTCTAGATCTAATTTCAAACTTTTTAATATATTAACGAACAAAATTGTACAAAAATTAAGCGACTGTGCGTTACATTCAAATTGTCAAAAAATGAAAATTTAGTCAATTTTTGCCTTGCCAGAAAAATTTGGCAAAATACAGTAAAAAATTTTCAGCCAAATATCAATTATTTTCCGTGTTTCTAGATCTAATTTCAAACTTTTTCTTATATTAACGAACAAAATTGTACAAAAATTAACCCATTGCGCATTAGTTTCAACTTGTCAAAAAATGAAAATTCAATCAATTTTCGCCTCACAAAAAAGTTTTAGCAAAATACACTAAAAAATTTTCAGTCAAATATCAGTTATTTTCCGTGTTTCTAGATCAAATTTCAAACTATTTTATATATTAACGAACAAAATTGTACAAAAATTAAGCGACTGTGCGTTACATTCAAATTGTCAAAAAATGAAAATTTAGTCAATTTTTGCCTTGCCAGAAAAATTTGGCAAAATACACTAAAAAATTTTCAGCCAAATATCAATTATTTTCCGTGTTTCTAGATCTACTTTTAAACTTTTTTATATATTACCAACCAAAATTGTACAAAAATTAATCGACTGCGCATTAGTTTAAACTTGACAAAAAATTAAAATTCCATCAATTTTCGCCTCGCCAGAAAAAATTTGAAAAAAACACTAAAAAATTTTTAGCTAAATATCAATTATTTTCCGTGTTTCTTGATCTAATTTCAAACTTTTTCATATATTAACGAACAAAATTGTACAAAAATTAACCCAGTGCGCATTAGTTTCAACTTGTCAAAAAATGAAAATTCAATCAATTTTCGCCTCACCAGCAAAATTTTAGCAAAATACACTAAAAAATTTTTAGTCAAATATCAGTTATTTTCCGTGTTTCTAGATCAAATTTCAAACTTTTTTATATATTAATGAACAAAATTGTACAAAAATTAATCGACTGCGCATTAGTTTAAATTTGACAAAAAATTAAAATTCCATCAATTTTCGCCTCACCAGAAAAAATTTGAAAAATACACTAAAAAATTTTCAGCCAAATATCAATTATTTTCCGTGTTTCTAGATCTACTTTTAAACTTTTTTATATATTACCAACCAAAATTGTACAAAAATTAATCGACTGCGCATTAGTTTAAACTTGACAAAAAATTAAAATTCCATCAATTTTCGCCTCGCCAGAAAAAATTTGAAAAAAACACTAAAAAATTTTTAGCTAAATATCAATTATTTTCCGTGTTTCTTGATCTAATTTCAAACTTTTTCATATATTAACGAACAAAATTGTACAAAAATTAACCCAGTGCGCATTAGTTTCAACTTGTCAAAAAATGAAAATTCAATCAATTTTCGCCTCACCAGCAAAATTTTAGCAAAATACACTAAAAAATTTTTAGTCAAATATCAGTTATTTTCCGTGTTTCTAGATCAAATTTCAAACTTTTTTATATATTAATGAACAAAATTGTACAAAAATTAATCGACTGCGCATTAGTTTAAATTTGACAAAAAATTAAAATTCCATCAATTTTCGCCTCACCAGAAAAAATTTGAAAAATACACTAAAAAATTTTCAGCCAAATATTAATTATTTTCCGTGTTTCTAGATCTAATTTTAAACTTTTTCATATATTAACGAACAATATTGTACAAAAATTAAGCGACTGCGCGTTACATTCAAATTGTCAAAAAATGAAAATGTAGTCAATTTTCGCCTCACAAGAAAGTTTTAGCAAAATACACTAAAAAATTTTCAGTCAAATATCAGTTATTTTCCGTGTTTCTAGATCAAATTTAAAACTTTTTTATATATTAACGAACAAAATTGTACAAAAATTAAGCGACTGCGCGTTACATTCAAATTGTCAAAAAATGAATATTTAGTCAATTTTTACCTTGCCAGAAAAATTTGGCAACATACACTAAAAAATTTTCAGCCAAATATCAATTATTGTCCGTGTTTCTAGATCTACTTTTAAACTTTTTTATATATTACCAAACAAAATTGTACAAAAATTAATCGACTGCGCATTAGTTTAAACTTGACAAAAAATTAAAATTCCATCAATTTTCGCCTCGCCAGTAAAATTTTAGCAAAATACACTAAAAAATTTTCAGCCAAATATCAATTATTTTCCGTGTTTCTAGATCTAATTTTAAACTTTTTCTTATATTAACGAACAAAATTGTACAAAAATTAACCCATTGCGCATTAGTTTCAACTTGTCAAAAAATGAAAATTCAATCAATTTTTGCCTCACAAGAAAGTTTTAGCAAAATACACTAAAAAATTTTCAGTCAAATATCAGTAATTTTCCGTGTTTCTAGATCAAATTTAAAACTTTTTTATATATTAACGAACAAAATTGTACAAAAATTAAGCGACTGCGCGTTACATTCAAATTGTCAAAAAATGAATATTGAGTCAATTTTTACCTTGCCAGAAAAATTTGGCAAAATACACTAAAAAATTTTCAGCCAAATATCAATTATTTTCCGTGTTTCTAGATCTAATTTTAAACTTTTTTTATATATTACCAAACAAAATTGTACAAAAATTAATCGACTGCGCATTAGTTTAAACTTGACAAAAAATGAAAATTCAATCAATTTTCGCCTCACCAGCAAAATTTTAGCAAAATACACTAAAAAATTTTTAGTCAAATATCAGTTATTTTCCGTGTTTCTAGATCAAATTTCAAACTTTTTCATATATTAACGAACAAAATGGTACAAAAATTAATCGACTGCGCATTAGTTTAACCTTGACAAAAAATTAAAATTCCATCAATTTTCGCCTCACCAGAAAAAATTTGAAAAATACACTAAAAAATTTTCAGCCAAATATCAATTATTTTCCGTGTTTCTAGATCTAATTTTAAACTTTTTCATATATTAACGAACAATATTGTACAAAAATTAAGCGACTGCGCGTTACATTCAAATTGTCAAAAAATGAAAATGTAGTCAATTTTTGCCTTGCCAGAAAAATTTGGCAAAATACAGTAAAAAATTTTCAGCCAAATATTAATTATTTTCCGTGTTTCTAGATCTAATTTTAAACTTTTTCATATATTAACGAACAAAATTGTACAAAAATTAAGCGACTGCGCGTTACATTCAAATTGTCAAAAAATGAAAATGTAGTCAATTTTTGCCTTGCCAGAAAAATTTGGCAAAATACAGTAAACAATTTTCAGCCAAATATCAATTATTTTCCGTGTTTCTAGATCTAATTTCAAACTTTTTCATATATTAACGAACAAAATTGTACAAAAATTAAGCGACTGCGCGTTACATTCAAATTGTCAAAAAATGAATATTTAGTCAATTTTTGCCTTGCCAGAAAAATTTGGCAAAATACAGTAAAAAATTTTCAGCCAAATATCAATTATTTTTCGTGTTTCTAGATCTAATTTCAAACTTTTTCTTATATTAACGAACAAAATTGTACAAAAATTAACCCATTGCGCATTAGTTTCAACTTGTCAAAAAATGAAAATTCAATCAATTTTCGCCTCACAAGAAAGTTTTAGCAAAATACACTAAAAAATTTTCAGTCAAATATCAGTTATTTTCCGTGTTTCTAGATCAAATTTTAAACTTTTTTATATATTAACGAACAAAATTGTACAAAAATTAAGCGACTGCGCGTTACATTCAAATTGTCAAAAAATGAATATTTAGTCAATTTTTGCCTTGCCAGAAAAATTTGGCAAAATACAGTAAAAAATTTTTAGCCAAATATCAATTATTTTCCGTGTGTCTAGATCTAATTTTAAACTTTTATATGTATTACCAAACAAAATTGTACAAAAATTAATCGACTGCGCATTAGTTTAAACTTGACAAAAAATTAAAATTCCATCAACTTTCGCCTCGCCAGAAAAAGTTTGCAAAAAACACTAAAAAATTTTTAGCCAAATATCAATTATTTTTTGTGTTTCTAGATCAAATTTCAAACTATTTTATATATTAACAAACAAAATTGTACAAAAATTAACCCAGTGCGCATTAGTTTCAACTTGTCAAAAAATGAATATTTAGTCAATTTTTACCTTGCCAGAAAAATTTGGCAAAATACACTAAAAAATTTTCAGCCAAATATCAATTATTTTCCGTGTTTCTAGATCTAATTTTAAACTTTTTTATATATTACCAACTAAAATTGTACAAAAATTAATCGACTGCGCATTAGTTTAAACTTGACAAAAAATTAAAATTCCATCAATTTTCGCCTCGCCAGAAAAAATTTGAAAAAAACACTAAAAAAATTTTAGCTAAATATCAATTATTTTCCGTGTTTCTTGATCTAATTTTAAACTTTTTCATATATTAACGAACAAAATTGTACAAAAATTAACCCAGTGCGCATTAGTTTCAACTTGTCAAAAAATGAAAATTCAATCAATTTTCGCCTCACCAGCAAAATTTTAGCAAAACACACTAAAAAATTTTTAGTCAAATATCAGTTATTTTCCGTGTTTCTAGATCAAATTTCAAACTTTTTTATATATTAACGAACAAAATTGTACAAAAATTAATCGACTGCGCATTAGTTTAAACTTGACAAAAAATTAAAATTCCATCAATTTTCGCCTCACCAGAAAAAATTTGAAAAATACACTAAAAAATTTTCAGCCAAATATTAATTATTTTCCGTGTTTCTAGATCTAATTTTAAACTTTTTCATATATTAACGAACAATATTGTACAAAAATTAAGCGACTGCGCGTTACATTCAAATTGTCAAAAAATGAAAATGTAGTCAATTTTTGCCTTGCCAGAAAAATTTGTCAAAATACAGTAAAAAATTTTCAGCCAAATATCAATTACTTTCCGTGTTTCTAGATCTAATTTCAAACTTTTTCATATATTAACGAACAAAATTGTACAAAAATTAAGCGACTGCGCGTTACATTCAAATTGTGAAAAAATGAAAATTTAGTCAATTTTTGCCATGCCAGAAAAATTTGGCAAAATTCAGTAAAAAATTTTCAGCCAAATATCAATTATTTTCCGTCTTTCTAGATCTAATTTCAAACTTTTTCATATATTAACGAACAAAATTGTACAAAAATTAACCCATTGCGCATTAGTTTCAACTTGTCAAAAAATGAAAATTCAATCAATTTTCGCCTCACAAGAAAGTTTTAGCAAAATACACTAAAAAATTTTCAGTCAAATATCAGTTATTTTCCGTGTTTCTAGATCAAATTTAAAACTTTTTCATATATTAACGAACAAAATTGTACAAAAATTAAGCGACTGCGCGTTACATTCAAATTGTCAAAAAATGAAAATTTAGTCAATTTTCGCCTCGCCAGAAAAAATTTGCAAAAAACACTAAAAAATTTTTAGCCAAATATCAATTATTTTCCGTGTTTCTAGATCTAATTTCAAACTTTTTCATATATTAACGAACAAAATTGTACAAAAATTAATCGACTGCGCATTAGTTTAAACTTGACAAAAAATTAAAATTCCATCAATTTTCGCCTCACCAGAAAATTTTAGCAAAATACATTAAAAAATTTTCAGCCAAATATCAAGTATTTTCCGTGTTTCTAGATCTAATTTCAAACTTTTTCATATATTAACGAACAATTGACATTTGACTAAAAATTGTTTAGTGTATTTTGCTAAATATTTCAGGAAGGCAAAATAGCATTGAATTTTCATTTTTTCCCAAGTTGAAACCAATGCGCAGTAGCTTAATTTTGGATTGATTTTGTGTTTAATAAATAAAAAAGTTTAAAATTAAATCAAGAAATATGAAAAATAATTGATATTTGACTGAAAATTTTTTAGTGTAATTTGTTAAATATTTCTGGCAAGGCAAAAATTGACTAAATATTCATTTTTTGACAATTTGAATGTAACGCGCAGTCGCTTAATTTTTGTACAATTTTGTTCGTTAATATAAAAAAAAGTTTAAAATTAGATCTAGAAATACGGAAAATAATTAATATTTGGCTGAAAATTTTTTACTGTATTTTGCCAAATTTTTCTGGCAAGACAAAAATTGACTACATTTTCATTTTTTGACATTTTGAATGTAACGCGCAGTCGCTTAATTTTTGTACAATTTTGTTCGTTAATATATGAAAAAGTTTGAAATTAGATCTAGAAACACGGAAAATAATTGATATTTGGCTGAAAATTGTTTACTGTATTTTGCCAAATTTTTCTGGCAAGGCAAAAATTGACTAAATATTCATTTTTTGACAATTTGAATGTAACGCGCAGTCACTTAATTTTTGTACAATTTTGTTCGTTAATATATGAAAAAGTTTGAAATTAGATCTAGAAACACGGAAATTACTTGATATTTGGCTGAAAATTTTTTAGTTTATTTTGCAAAATTTTTCTGGCATGGCAAAAATTGACTAAATTTTCATTTTTTGACAATTTGAATGTAACGCGTAGTCGCTTAATTTTTGTACAATTTTGTTCTTTAATATATGAAAAAGTTTGAAATTAGATTTAGAAACACGGAAAATAATTGATATTAGGCTGAAAATTTTTTAGTGTATTTTGCCAATTTTTTCTGGCAAGGCAAAAACTGATTAAATTTTCACTTTTTGATAATTTGAATGTAACGCGCATTGGGTTAATTTTTGTTCAACTTTGTTCGTTAATATATGAAAAAGTTAGAAATTAGATTTAGAAATACGGAAAATAAATGATATTTGGCTGAAAATTTTTTAGAGTATTTTGGCAAATATTTCTGGCAAGGCAAAAATGCATTGAGTTTTCATTTTTTCACAAGTTGAAATCAATGCGCAGTAGCTCAATTTATGTTTAATTTTGTTTGTTTAGAGATGAAAAAGTTTGAAATTAGAGCTAGAAATGTGGAAAATAATTGATATTTGACTGAAAATTTTTTAGTGTATTTTGCCAATAATTTCTGGCAAGGCATAATTATGAAGGAATGTTCCCATATGTATAATAAACGGACAAAATTATTGTTTCAGATAGGTAATGTTTTAGCATTTCAAATTTTTTTTGAAATTTTTTTGCGTAAATTGATATTTTCCTTTTTAATTTTATCCGAATGTTTTTATTAGGGGTGGTTTTCAGGTGTTGATATTTTTTGTTATTAATTTACAAAGTTAGGGTGTATATTTCTGAGTATGTTTTACTCTTTCAGATTGTGATTAAATTTTTTTTTGAACGAATTTTTATTTTTTTAATAATTTTGTCAGAATATCATCCTTTAGGGTGGTTTTCATGGGTTGATCATTTTTTTTATTAATTCAAATAATTAAATTGTATATTTTTGAGTATGATCAACCATTTTAGATTTTGATTAGATTTTTTTGTGCAAATTGATTGTTGTGCCCCTTTCTGCTACTACCTGTCGTACATTTTAATTTTTGTTATCTTAATATCTCAATTTTTTTTTTGTGTAATTAAAGTTTTATTTTTTTAATTGTTAATTTTGTGGTAGATAAATATTTTATTTTTATTTGGATTTAATTAGTTTACTTTTAAATTTAATTTTATTAATTGTAACATTTTGTTCTTAAGAAATAAAATAATTATGCTTTCAATAATGATCAGAATTGATTAATCAATTTTTTTTGTTTAAACTTTTGATTTTTGTACTGATATATTCTTTAAGTCAACAAGAGTGATTTGATTTTCGTGCGGAAAAGCACGTGACCTCCTCTGATTGGTGGTCAATCTGTGCAGATTAGTTGGCTTAAACAACTTACTTATTTTCGCTATTTTTATTATTAATTTGCTAATTCCCTGGTAGATGGCCGGAACCGTGGGAGAACGAATCTGGGTTCTTTTAGAGTACTCGTTCGTTCCCGTAGGGTTCTTTGTTGAATATTGGCAAAATATAATAAAAATTGGGTAAAAGGGTTATTATTAGGATAAAGTGTAACTTTCTTAATAAGATTGATAAGGTTTTGGGTGGCAAAATAATGTTTTTAAACAAAAAAATAGAAAATTCTAAAATTGATACTTTAAAGGTGTTTCCACACACGGAACGTGTCAACTTTTGATAGAGTTCGCGGCAGATTTAAATATGTCCATCTGATTTGGAAAATTTAAGAGTTAAAAACGTGTACATTTCTATAGAAATGTGCATTTAATTAGAAATGAAAATGTGTAATTTGACGAAGGAAGATAAAAAAGTGAATTTTTAAGTTAGAAATAATAAAGTGTAGCAACATATCCTGGCAACTTAGCCTAAAAACAAATAATGTTTTTTTCCTAAAATAATTGGTATTTAATTAGTTAATTTATTATTTCATAACTATTTTCCTATTTTTTCTTTGAATCTTATCCTTTTTTCCCACTTCAAGTATAATAAGAAAATATACACATTAAATATAACCTCAAAGTGTCACATATTGTTTTTTATATCTCTCCCTAATGTAAATAAAAGTTAATATAAACAAATTAGAATTTTCCAAGTAAAATTAAGAGACATGTGTCTTTTCGATTTATAAAAGAAATCATTTATACACGAAATTTTAAGTATTTCAACTTTTTCTAAAAAAAAACCATTTTCAATTTGACTTTTGTGACATTTGAGACTTTTGTGTGTCATTTATTGTCAAATTATGAAAATCAATTTTCTTTTCTTGATTCTTGTTAGATACTATAAGGTTCTTTAAAAATCCTTATAAACTTTCTGAACATCTTAAAAATTAAAAAAGTCTCGACTAATTTTCCAAAACTAAAACAAAACAATTTTCTCGTAAACACCACCTACGACTCATTTTGCTCAAGATTTAATATTTCTGGTATATTATCTTTCTCTAGTTTATTATTATTTTTTTGTAATTTAGCTGACAAAAAACAAGTGCACAAAATTAAAAAATTCTAAATACAATACTTTGGTCACCAGAAAACAAAAATCTGGTTTTCGAGATTTTTCAATTTTTCTTAAAAAATAATATCATAATAAACTTTAATTAATTTTCATTTTTACTATTTATTTTAAGCTCTACAAAATACAATCAAATTATCGTCATATTATGTTAATTCCAAATATTAAAAATCTCAAATCTTTTTAAAAATTTCGAGTTTTTTATAAATAAGTATTTTTCTAAAAAATTAATTTCTTCAAGTTTCTTATAATTTTCTTGTAATTTACCTGCGAAAAAAACTGTAAATCAAATATTTTGCTCACCAGAAAAGAAGAAACTGGTTTTCAAGATTTTATGATTTTTTAATTTTTTTTCAAAAATATTACCCTAATGAACTTTAATACAAATTTTATTTTTTTTCATTTTTAATATTTATTTTGAGCTCTACAAAATAAAGTCAATTTATCGTCATATTGTGACAATTTTAAAGATCAGAAAGCTCAAATCTTTTAAAAATTTCGAGTTTATTATAAATAATATTTTAGAAAAATACCTATTTATAAAAAACTAGAAATTTTTAAAAGATTTGAGCTTTCTGATCTTTAAAATTGTCACAATATGACGATAATTTGACTTTATTTTGTAGAGCTCGAAACAATTATTAGAAATGAAAACGATAAAATTTGGATTAAAGTTCATTATTGTAACAATTTTGAAGAAAAATTGGAAAATCTTGAAAAAATTTAGAGTTTTTATTTTTGTAAACTTGTTGTTTTTTGTCAGGTAAATTACAAAAAAATAATAATAAACTAGAGAAAGATAATATACCAGAAATATTAAATCTTGAGCAAAATGAGTCGTAGGTGGTGTTTACGAGAAAATTGTTTTGTTTTAGTTTTGGAAAATTAGTCGAGACTTTTTTAATTTTTAAGATGTTCAGAAAGTTTATAAGGATTTTTAAAGAACCTTATAGTATCTAACAAGAATCAAGAAAAGAAAATTGATTTTCATAATTTGACAATAAATGACACACAAAAGTCTCAAATGTCACAAAAGTCAAATTGAAAATGGTTTTTTTTTTAGAAAAAGTTGAAATACTTAAACTTTCGTGTATAAATGATTTTTTTTTATAAATCGAAAAGACACATATCTCTTAATTTTACTTGGAAAATTCTAATTTGTTTATATTAACTTTTACTTACATTAGGGAGAGATATAAAAAACAATATGTGACACTTTGAGGTTATATTTTATGTGTATATTTTCTTATTATACTTGAAGTGGGAAAAAAGGATAAGATTTAAAGAAAAAATAGGGAAATAGTTATGAAATAATAAATTAACTAATTAAATACCAATTATTTTAGGAAAAAAACATTATTTGTTTTTAGGCTAAGTTGCCAGGATATGTTGCTACACTTTATTATTTCTAACTTAAAAATTCACTTTTTTATCTTCCTTCGTCAAATTACACATTTTCATTTTTAATTAAATGCACATTTCTATAGAAATGTACACGTTTTTAACTCTTAAATTTTCCAAATCAGATGGACATATTTAAATCTGCCGCGAACTCTATCAAAAGTTGACACGTGCCGTGTGTGGAAACACCTTTAAAGTATCAATTTTAGAATTTTCTATTTTTTTGTTTAAAAACATTATTTTGCCACCCAAAACCTTATCAATCTTATTAAGAAAGTTACACTTTATCCTAATAATAACCCTTTTGCCCAATTTTTATTATATTTTGCCAATATTCAACAAAGAACCCTACGGGAACGAACGAGTACTCTGAAAGAACCCAGATTCGTTCTCCCACGGTTCCGGCCATCTACCAGGGTTTTTAAAGCTTGTGCAAGTGCAATCTGATTGAGGAGGCATCCATTAATCATTTGCAATAATTTTGAACTCATTTTATATTGTTGTTTTGCTTTGGGTTGACGGAATTCAGTTCTTTATGTTTTCTTTTAGAAATTAACTATTTATTTCTTTGTATATTGTCTGGCTTCTTTAAAACAATAAGTTTTATCATAATAAGTCGTTTAGGAATTTAGATTTTTGCTTTTTTACATATTTTCCAGCAAAACACATAATATGGACTTGCAGTTTAAGAAAAAGATTTGTTGTTTGTCTAGAAGTTAATCGAGATAGCTCAGTTGGTTAGGCGTTAGGTTTTAGTTAGTTGCGTGCGGCGAACCCGGGTTCGATTTCCTGTCCCCCCAAATTTGTTTTTAAAAAATATCCTCATTATGTGAGGTTCTCGCAGTTAATTGTAGCAACAATTAATCTTAATTTGTTCACTTTTATAGTAATTTGTATTTTTAAAATTCTTTTTTAATTTATTAAATTTAAAAATTGTATTTATTAACTGAAATATAACTTTTATTAATTTTAAGCTACACATAACCTTTATGTGTAGTTTACAACCCAAGCTGTTCATTGTTTTTTGTATTTTGCTGTTTAGAATCGTTTATTTCTTAAAAAATCATTTATTTTAGCGATTTGTGGCATTTTTTTTTTGACGTAATTTTTCTGACGTGATTTACTTGACGTCGCGAAAAAACGTCATGTAATTTACGTCAAGCGCGTATGACATACATTTTATGTCATAAACTTTCGTAAGGGTAAAATGCCGGCCGACTTTTCCCCGCATGGCCGACTTTACCCCATTTTACGGTACTAAAATACTTTATTTTAAGAAAATAATATAATTCGAAATATTTCTACTTCTGAAAATTTTGGTAATATTTTTAAATTTATAATGTTTAATTTGAATGAACAATGTGAAATTGCTTTGTTTACTGTTTTATTCCCAAAATTAACCTTTTTGAAAACAAAAATTAAAAATATAATTTTTCAAAATAAAGCAATTTGCCTTCGCCAAATATTAATATCAAGTTATATTTTATATTTATATTTATTATATTGTATTATATTTAATTTAAAGAAGATCTTAGTTTATTAATTAAAAATAAAGGAAAAATAATGTTATAACAATTAAAATTAAGGAAATACATTTTTTTAGAAATAAAACATTAAAATTAAAACATTTAGAATAGTTTAATACTCATGCACTTACTGAGAAATATTAGAATTAACTTGAATAATTATTAACCAATATTATGCAAATTTAAATTTTAGCGCCATAGTAAGAGTACTGAGTTTGCGCAGAAGGTCCCAACCTCTATTTCGTGAAATAAAATCATGTTCAAAAATTATTTGCATTGAAATTTGATTTTTACAGTTAAAAAGACTAATTCGTAACTAAATCATTTTTAAACTATTAACTTTAAAAAATTAGACGTTATGGCTAAAGTTTCATAAGTTTCAATTAATTTGAAATTTTTCATTGAAACTTTCAACTGAAAGTTCCAAAAATTATAAATTTCGGAAACGGCACATTGCTACTTTGTCTTGCTATGCCCGTTTGACAGATACTTGGTTGATTTTAATATTTTAAACTGCTGTTAATTATGATAATTCTTTTGTATTTTAATGACACACTTTTTGTTTTCAGATAATAAGTAATCTTATGGAAAAAGGCACTTGTATTCACTTTTTTAAAATTAACAAATATCGCATTTTCCAGAGGCGTATTGGAAAAAGTAAATATTCTTAAATTTAAGTTCAAACACTGCACATAATTTGAAAGTTGTTAGTCAATTATTGACATTGTTTCAGCTGATGAATTGTATAGCGAAACTATTTTTCAGTATGTCAATAAATATTTGTTTACATTATATTGGTCAATTATAAGACATTTTCATATTAGATAATTAGATTACCGGAACATCGGAACGCGAACCAACAGAAAAAAACTTTGGAATCGGTTTTTTGTTCCTGGGTAACATATATCTTGAGTCTTAAAATGAAAACTAGTTATTGAATGTTCTGGTTTCTAGTTGTCGATGCTTAAAACCAGACACAATTGAGCTGTTTTATAGTGTGCTACTGAAAAGTAGTCCTGATTGCCTGACGTTACCAGAAAGGATTTGCGCATGAGCAAACATCATATGTTAATGGCGATGCATCCAGTAGATATTTCGCGACGCGATAATTTTGAACAATTTGGTAGTGAATTTTTGTATTTGTGGTGCTTATTTGTTTGTGTGAAACATGTAGAAAATTTTCTTGCGAACAATTAATTTTAGTGATTTCCCAGTTAAAAAATTCGTGTGTGTTCCCGCGTGTGTTCCCGTATGGTTTCCTGTATGGGATCTCTTAAAGGTTCCTACATGGGTTCCCATATGGGATCCTGTGTGCCAGGGAACTTTGGCACGAACCCTTCCCAAGTAGCACGTAATGTATTACGTAAGTATCGCAGTAATATTACATACATTCAATATTAGTAATATTACAGGTTAATGTTACAGTAATATTACTGTGACATTAAAATGTCCGCGTCAAGGTAATATTACAAGGTAATATTGAGGTAATATTACAAAGTGATATTACAGTAATGTTACAACGTAATATTACAGTAATATTACAGTGACATTATACTGCCGTACATTTGAAGAAAGTCACTATCTGCATTTTTTTCGAAAAATGAGTTTTTTATGTCGTTGGATTCGTAATAAAAAAATTAATTTATCTGTGCAATCCACGATTAAAAATATTAATTAGTTTCGAAGATAATTAGACCCTAATTGGCCTATCTACAGCGATTTTGGTGAAATACATTTGAAGAAAGTCACTATCTGCAGAACGGAGGGCCTATCCAACAGGGAAAAATGTAAAGTGGGTGTTGGACGGTATACAAATACATTTTTCTGGGCCTATGTACATAGTACTAAATGTAAATTCGCTAGAAATGGCCGAAGGAAGAAAACCTATGTAGATAGTGACTTTCTTCGAATGTATTTGAACCCAGTTGAAGTCTAAAATAAGGTCCTATCCAACAAATCCACACAGCGGTTGTTGGATAGTGACTTTCTTCAAATGTATCTCAGCGCTTTCACGACTCGGGAGCGAGGTCCTATGTACATAGGACCCGACCAAATGTATTTCGAGTAATTTTACGCATGCAAAATGGGCCTATCTGCAGTTTTGCATGTAAACAATTAAAATTTATAATTTTTTTTTGCACCAATCGATAGATCGAGTCCATTTTACTAAGAAATGATGGTTGTCTTTTCAAAAAGTATTATATATTAAAGGATTCTCATGCAAACGCGTTTCCTTAAATATCTCCGTTCGACTAAAAATGCAGATAGTGACTTTCTTCAAATGTACGGCAGTATAGTAATATTACAGTAATATTACAGTGACATTATAGTAATATTACAATTAAATATAATGGGTAAAAAATTTTGGGGGACCGAGTCTTGAACCCTTGTAAGCTGACCATGTAGGTAGATGCCTTAAACCACTCGGCTACTTAGCTCTTAGAATATATTTTAGAAAGTCTTCTACATATTGTACTACATATTTGTAATATTAATGTAATATTACAAGGAGATTTGTAATATTACTGTAATATTAACTCAATATTTCTTTGTAATATTACTACGTAATATCCCGGCAAGAAGGCTGGAATAGTAAAGAATTCGAATTTACAGAGTTGCGCCCGAAACTTCAAAAATATCTTTTCTTCTTAATACCTGAATTTTCCTCGAATTTCATGGTCACGAAATAGAACTCGAAACCTAGCGACGTGAATTTTTCATTATTCCGAAGCGTATATTCTATACCGTAGAACGGGATTCATTTCAGTCACTTTCAATTTCGAAATATTCCGTCAGATCAGCTATAGGTTGGGAAAAACGAGTTCCACTAAAGGAATTCATTCAGTATATTTTGACTCCCTTTGAAATCCTTTGAGAAAAATGTTGTGAACCGAATATTTTCAATTCTTTTTGATCCAATTATTGACTAAGGGCAGTTGATAAATAACTACTTGCATGACTCCCCTCCTCAATCCGCTCGAAACCGGTTATGAGAGTGTCAAATTCCTAACCGAAAATGTGAAGGAAGACATGTGGCTCTAAATTTCCAACAAAAGGACCTACTTTTTCTTTGTATTCTGTCGCTAACGGTCAGTTTCTTTTTGACTTTCGAACAGTTAAGTTCGCGTGAATTTTAAACTTGTTTTCACAAAGTGCTTAAACTTTAATTAAAATTAAGTTTTGATAGTAAAGTTTAATAGTTGTAATATTTTCTATATGCAGTTAATTATATTCATATTCTTAATTATACTCTAAAAAGTGCTCATGTGGGTTTTAAGTTATAAGTTTATTGATATAAACTAAACAATAGCAATAATATGTTGTTTATTATTATTACTCTGTTATTATTATGATAATTATTATTGTGTATTATTATTGTTATTATGAATATTATATCATCATCATTATTATTATTATTATTATTATTAATAAATCCTATATTTTATATTTCATAATAGCTACACATGTTTTAAAAGTTACACATTCAAATTGATTATTGTCAAAATGAAGTTTTTTAAATAACTTATTTTATTTCTAATTATTAGTAATATACTATTGTCATATTGTGTCAAACTATTATTATTATTATTATTATTATTATTATTATTATTATTATTATTATTATTCTTATTCTTATTGTATAAACAAGCATTTTATAACATATATATTCATTAAGAAATGGAAAAAACAGATATACTTTTTAGTCTGCTAAAAAAATTATTTATTACTGAGAATTTTTAATTATCATTCAATTCCGCTTTAAAAAAGTTCTTACTGTATATATGACCTTAAAGGAATTCAGCTTGAACCACTTCTTTTTCTTTGTTAGGAATTTAAATGTCACCGAAGGTTTGATGAATTCCTCTAAATACCGTTTTAGGTTACTCCTAAAATTGACTAAAAGGAATAAAAGTTTAGTATCATTTGTTCCGCTACGCGAGTCGCAAAAAAGAGGGAAATTCAGGCACTAAGTGGAATTCATTTTTTCAATTCTTTACTGTTCTAGCCTTCTTGCCGGGATTACCTCAACATTACCCTGTAATATTACCTTGACGCGGACATTTTAATATCACAGTAATATTACTATAACATCAACCTGTAATATTACCAATATTGAATGTAATATTACTGCGATACTCACGTAATATCACGTGCTACTTGGGTTGAGGGAACACTGTACATAGGATCCCATGTGTATGCCCAGTAAGAAGAGAGTAATTAAAAAATATTAAAAAATTTAAATATTTTTGAATACGTTTTCTGTCCAATGCATTTGTATCCGGTGATAGCACCTACTTTTACCCGAAAATCAATCCTTATGAATATAGGTTTAAAAAATTTGTCAATCCAAATGAATTCCTTTATAATGGAAAAAAAATAAAATGAATATTTTTTAATATCTGCAGTTCAGGTTATTGAATACAAATGAATCCCTTTATAATGAAAAAATAAACTAGTTATTCTTAAATACCCACACGTCAGATTATTCAATCTGAATGAATATTTTTATAATAAAAATGCAATTAAAATAAAATGAAAATTTATCCGAATGAATACCCTTATAATTGAAAAATATAAAATGAACATTTTAAATACTCACGATTAAGTTTTATTTAATCCAAATAAATACCATTATAATGAAAAAAAAATGAAAATTTAATATTTGAAAACACATCCCAGTGGGCAAAAATTTCCAAAAGACGTCTTAAGGACGTCTTTTAGACATAAAGGCCGACATAGGGACGTCTTTCGGACATGTGTGCCCACTGGGATAGTTCAGATTATTCAATCCAAATTAATCTCTTTATAATTTAAATAAATAAAACCAAATCCATTGTTCTAAATACTCATCTCTTTAAAAATAAATCAGTGAAAAGTCACTGAAGAAATTCAAATTAATATACATTTCTACTAATTTTTTTAAATTCTTTACTAAAGTTTTAGTGAAAATTGACTAAAAATAAGTAAAAAGTTCCACTAATTCGAATTAGTGACCGTTTTTCACTAATTCAGATTAAAAGAGCACATTTGAAATCACTGTAAGGTGTAAACAAAGAAGTAACAAAGAATTTCAATTTTTGAAATTAATTTCATTAATTTCGATTTAGGGGAAGGTGGGGCAAAACCGCTAGGTTTAAATTTACTGATGCACAAATTTTTAACTATACATTCAATTGGAGTCATTTTTGTTTGTTACACGACTAAAACTAACCAGTAACAGATTTTAATAGTCGTTATTACATTTATCATAATCATAATTACATTATTTAATTGTATTTAAAAAGATTCAAATTAGCGGCTTTGCCCCAACTGTTGGGACAAAGACGTTTTTGCTAATATTATTATTGCAAATATAATAAATGATCTAAAATATACTCTAAATAACATTTATTGGTGCAATAATTATAAAACATAAATATTTTACAGATTTTAAAAGAGATTTAATCGATTTTATTGAAAATAATGACGACTTGTATTTTTAACCTCATATTTTCAATTTAATTGTTTTTTATTTTGTTTCAAAATCTACTTTATCGACTTTTCAAAAATAGAATGTTTTTTTAAATATCCATGCGAAAATATGATTAAATAATAATGCTTATTTAATGTTCAAAATTCATATTTTTTTTTCAAATTAGTAGTAAACGCTAATAAATAATTAAATGATTAAATAATAATAATAATAACAATAAATTTAACAGACAAAAATACTTATTTGTTTTGATGAAAAAATGCAGGTTAACAGTTGATTAGCATGAAGTTTCCATCATTTAAAATTACATGCTAATGCAGTTTTTAATATTCAATTGTTTTTTATGAAATATTTTCCAAGCGTCTTTGCCCCAAACGACAAATCTTTTTTTAATTTAAAATTTTATATATTTAGATTGAAAATTAAACCTGGATTCCACAGAGATTGTGTAGATAAATGATTACTCTATTAGAACGTGACATTTAAAATTTTTTAAAATTCACATTTAGATTCAAAATTTACTAGTTTTGATCAATAAAATTTTCATCTTATACTTGTAAAAACGATTTTTTTGATATATTTGCCAAAGCATTTTATATTTTTAAGATTTTTTTTTATAAAACTGTGGCTCCTGTTACAATTGTGATAAACTTTAAACATAAGTTGAAACGGTCTAGAAATAAGGGAGATATTTTGAAAAACGTCTTTGCCCCGCTTAGCGGTTTTGCCCCACTTTCCCCTATAGGGTTATAAACAACTCCCATAAATGGGGGGTATTTATACACAATTTATGTAATTATTAATTTATAACTAATATCCAAATGAACCTAGCGAGTTGTAGTCTTTTCTGACTTAACTATTTTTTTATATTTTAAAACAATAACTTATTCAGTCAAATTAACCACAACAACCAATTGCAATTGTTATAAACAAATTATTGTTAATAATGATTAATTACTCACAAATTCACCTGGAAAGACACAACTTTTTCCTAATTTTACAAATTAATGGCCTATGGTTAGAAAAATAAAAATTGTTGACTGTCAATTATTATTTACTAGCAACATTAACGCGTGCTCAAGCGCGCGAAAAACTTTACATTATTGGTAATTTAAAAACATAAATTTTTGCAAATTCAAATAATGAAACTTACGAAATTGAAGAATATATTTGAAAAATGACAAAAATACATTGACCTTTGAAAACAAATGTCGAAAAATAGCTACATAATTACACAATTGAAAAGAATATTTTAAAAATTTTAACAATAAATTTTAATTTTAAACAAAAGAGTTGAAAAATTATAGGAATAACTGTTGGAAATACCTAATTGTAAATTGAACAACTGTATTGAAAATCGATAAAAATAATTGAAATTGAAGAAAATAATAAAAATGGAGGAAATAAATTGAAAATTTGAAAAAAATAATTGATAATAAACAACAAAATTACAAAATGGCAAAAATAATTAACAATTGAAAACAAAATTCAAAAGATGGCTAGATTAATACACAACCGATAAAAATAACTTAAAAAATCGAAGAATAGTTATAAAATTTTAAGATAATAATTGCAAATTGAAAAATTGTAGGAAATAAATGAAAACTGCGGAAAATGATTAATAATATTGAAGGAAATAGTTGAAAAATGACGAAAATAATTGTCAATTGAAAACAAAAATCAAAAAATAACTAGATTAATAGACAACTGAAAAAATAATTGAAAAAATTAAACAAGAAATATTAAATTTAAAGAAAATAATTGCAAATTGAAAAATTAAGAAAATTGTAGGAATAATTGCAATTTTAAAACAATTTTTATGAGTGTACAAAATAATTGAAAAAGTCCAAGAATTATAGGAAATTGAGGAATTAATTGAAAATCGATCAAAATAATTTAAAATTAAAGAAAATATTTGAGAATTGAAGAAAATAATTAAAAATTGAAGAAATAAATTGAAAATTAAAGAATTGAGGAAATAAACTGAGAACTGAAGAAATACATCGAAAATTTAAGAATTAAATTAAAATTTTAAAAAATAATAATTGATAACTGAAAAAAAAATTTCAAAATGACGAAAATAAATGACAACTGAAAACACAATTCAAAATATGGCTAGATTAATGGCACTTTCACACCTCGGCTGGCTGGCTGGCTGGCTGAAGGTTGCTATGGTAACGTGTGAGAGTGAAGAGTTCAGACAATGAAAATTTGAATTGTCGCAACCCTTCACTCCCATGGCAGCTACTGAGGTGAGAAAGTACCTTAACACGCAACTCAACAAAATCTATATAAATAAAATCAACATTTTGTCTGTACATTGCGCCAAACTCAAAAAATTTTACATACTTTTTCGTTTTAAGTGATAAGAATCGCGAAAATGCAAAAAAAAAAAAATTCTGTCTGTCTGTCCAGGATTTTTTGTCCGGGCATCACTTAAAAACGGCTCAGCCGATTCAGGTGAAATTTGGCAGAGTATTAGAGTGTCACTCTACTACTAAGTGATAAGAATCGCGAAAATGTAAAAAAAAAAAATTCTGTCTGTCTGTCCAGGATTTTTTGTCCGGGCATCACTTAAAAACGGCTCAGCCGATTCAGGTGAAATTTGGCAGAGTATTAGAGTGTCACTCTACTTAGATTTATAAAAAAAAAATTTTAGAAAATATTATTAAAAGCTGAGATATACAACTAAGTCACATTTTCACATATACGTACATACATACACATAAACATGCATATATACATACACACACATATACACACAAACACATACTCACATATACACACACTTTTCACTATGATATTTGTAAACAGCGGATCAAATTACGTAAGCATACGAAGTATCAAAAAGATTTGAGGTTTAAGCTGCGAAGTACACCCAAATTTGTTTCAAACACCTGCATGAAAATAATTTTTGTCAAAAAATACTTTCTGTCGGAAAATGCATGCTTTAAAAAATACTTTCAGTCAGAGAATATTTTTGGTCAAAAATACTTTTGATGGCACGCCACTAGATTTCGATGCCCGCCGAAGGCGGGCTCGAAAGCTAGTAATTTATAAAATCAAAGAATAATTATAAAATTTTTAGTTAATAATTTAAAATTGAAAAATTGTAGGAATTAATTGAAAACTGCGGAAAATATTTAAAAATTGAAGTTAAAAAATAACTAGAGTAATTGAAAAATTGAAGAAAATATGTGAAAAATGACGAAAATAATTGTCAAGTAAAAAGAAAATTAAAAAATAACTAGATTAATAGACAAATGAAAAAAATAATTGAAAAAATGAAACAAGTAATATTAAATGTAAAGAAAATAATTGTAAATTGAAAAATTTAGAAAATTATAGAAATAATTGTTGGAAATAATTGCCCATTTAACAACTGGATTGAAAATCGAAAAAAATAATTAAAATTGTAAAAAGTAATTGAAAATAGAAGAAAGCAATTAAACATTGAAGAATGGAATTGAAATTGAAAGAATATAATTAAAAATTGAAAAAGAGTAATTGAAAAAAGCCGAGAATTAATGAATATATCTTAGAAGAAAAAAATTGAAAACTGAAGATTGGAAATAAAAATTGAAGAATGGCATTAAAAATTAAAGAACATAATTGAATAATTGTATTTAAAATTAAAGAAACTTAATGATATCGAACAAAATAATAGAAAAAAACGATAATTTTTTAATATTAAAGAAAATAACTGAAAATTGAAAAGTGGAATTTAAATTTGAAGAAAATAACTGAGAAATGAAGAATTCTAGAATTGAATAATTGATTTGCAATTTTAAAACAATTTTTATGAGTGTAAAAAATAATTGAAAAAGTCCGGGAATTATTGGAAATTGAGGAATTAATTGAAAATTGATCAAAATAATTAAAAATTAAAGAAAATATTTGAGAATTAAAGAAAATAATTAAAAATTGAAGAAATAAATTGGAAATTAAAGAATTAAATGGAAATTTCAAGAAAATAATTGATAATTAAAAGAAAAATTACAATATGACGAAAATAATTAACTATTAAATATTATAACTATTGCTAATAATTTGTGGTGTAAAAACCGAAAATAATATGTACCTAAAATTTACTTAGTAATAGTATCCATTTTTCTATCCACAAAGTCTGGCAGTCCATATAGCACTTTCACAACCGTTTTTATAGTTTTTATAATGAAAACCGAAAAAAATTTTGTCAGTATAATTTAATTTTAAGTTTTGAATGAGCGTTTTTGGTACGTGTTGACCGGATCAAAATTTAACGAAAACTGCCCACACAGCACCGGAAATTCCCTGAATTTTCCCTGAATATTCGTCTACATTTCTCGAATATTCGAACTAAATATTCAGGGAAGTTTCGTGGAAACAGTCAAATGTCCGCCTAGAATAATATTGGGCGCGAAATTTCCCTGAAAATGTATTTCTAATTTTCAGGGAATTTCCGCATCTAACATTCCTCCAATATTCATAGTATTCGTATATTCACTTAACTTGATGCGCACTGGTCGAACTTGGATTCTATGACACTTACGGCTGCGCAGTAGTTTTTAATTTTCTAGAATCCCACGGATGTCGAATATAACATATTTTTTTGATCAATTACCAGATTAAAAAAAATTTTGGAATTTTTTTTTAACTTTCCCTGAATTTTCAAGGAATATTAGAGGCAGAAATTCCCTGAAAATTGGAAATACATTTTCAGGGAAATTTCGCGCCCAATATTATTCTAGGCGGACATTTTACTGCTTCCACGAAACTTCCCTGAATATTAAGTTCGAATATTCGAGAAATGTTGACGAATATTCAGGGAAAATTCAGGGAATTTCCGGTGCTGTGTGGGTGAGTTTACAAGGAAAGTGACAGTTGAGATGAAACACATGTTAAAAGTCATAAAAGGATCAAGCGAGGGTTCAAGAAAAGTTTTAGTTGTCTCGATAGGAAAAAAAACTTGTTTGTGTAGGTGCATTGTTATGAAGGGGTCAAGATTTTAGAGACCTCGGGAAACATTTTTGTGACGATGTAAATGAAAATACTCGTGAAAATATAAACAGAAATATTGCTGAGATTAAAACTATAAAATTGCTTGGTAAAAAACAGATAAGTTGTTAGTGTCATTACGTTCGTTAACTGCTGTTGTATCCGTTAATTCATTTTAAGGATCATACGTTTTTTATAATTTCCCGTTCTGTCTAAAATTTTTGCCTCAATTTTTACTTTATCAAAATCGAAAGTATGGTCCTTAAAACAGGCATATTCGGTAAGAGCAGTCCATTTATTAGGTGATTCATAAACATCATCTTTGTGTTCTTTTATTCTTAAGTTTAAGTTGAAGAATGATGTTGACTGAGCATACATTGAGGCATACATTGAAGTTGTGTTTTTATTTTAAAAATTACACACTGTCAATACAGATTTCAAAAAAGTTTTTTTTAATAAAGTCTAAACAAAATTTAATAACTTTCTCTCTAAATCTGAATTAGTGTTTTTCTATTAATAAATTATTGATAAGTGGAAAAATTAATAACAAATTAGTAAAATTAGTAATAATTTTACTAATTTGTTTAGTAGAAAACTACTAATTTTTAATAAAAAACTACTAATTGAAATAGTAGGAAACTACTAATTGAAATGTTAAAGTTCCACTGTTTCAATAAGTAGTTTTCTACTAAAAAATTAGTAAAATTATTACTATTTAATAGTAGCTTACCTTTCACTAATTCAATAGTAGAAAACCACTAATTCAGATTTAAAAAGCTTCAAAAGATGATTAATTTAAATTCTTTAAAAATGTATTCAAGAATAATATTTAAGTAAAAAAAAATTTTATTAATGAACACTTTTAAGAAACTTTCATCAACGTCTTAATAAATTATAAAGATCACTAAAAATTATCTTCAAATTTACGTATTTTTCGCTTTTTAACCCACAATTAAGGTATTTCTCTTGCAGTTATATACTTGAAAAAATAGTTTTTTAAGGATTTTCTTTAAATTGTGAGAAAACGTTATTTTATATGTGCCTTCTATCTGGTTAAGATTTCAGGACCCTTTACCGTCTAAAATTTGAGATATTCTTGTTCGAAATTTCAATTTTACATGCAAAATGATAAAAAATTGAAATTTCGAACAAGAATATCTCAAATTTTAGACGGTAAAGGGTCCTGAAATCTTAATTAGATAGAAGGCACATATAAAATAACGTTTTCTCATAATTTAAAGAAAATCCATTAATCCATAGAGAATCGATTTTTTTAAGTACCTATAACTGGAAGAGAAATTAAGATGCAACAGTGTATAAAAACGGTGTATAATTTTGCGCCGAAGACGCATTATAAATGAGTTCATCTGAAATAAATAAAAATTTATCAAATATTAAGTTTCAATCACATGTAGAGATGAAATGAATTGTCGGTATTTAAAAATATTAGTTTTATTTTAATTTAAATTTTATTATAGAGACCCTGTAATAAGAGGGTTATTGAGCAAGCGTTTTGGCTAGTTGAGCAAGCCCTCTGCTCAATTGTCCTAACGAAATATGGACAATTGGGCTGGTTGCTCATTCACCCAATGCATTGAGTCCAATAATCCACAAGGTATTTCGAGCTTAAAACTGGAGAAAAAGCGACTTAATATTGATAAAACACTAAGAAACGTTAAATTAAGCATAAATACACAAAATTAGATAATATAAATACGTATATTAAGAATAAATAACATTTTCGAAAAGACGTGATTTATTGACACTCAGGGAGCAGAACACCTGACTAGCAGAATAGACGTAGCCAATCAAAATCTTTCTACCGCGAGAGACTAAATTGTGATTGGCTACGTCTATTCTGCTAGTCAGGTGTTCTGCTCTCTGAGTGTCAATAAATCACGTCTTTTCGAAAATGTTATTTATTCTTAATATACGTATTTATATTATCTAATTTTGTGTATTTATGCTTAATTTAACGTTTCTTAGTGTTTTATCAATATTAAGTCGCTTTTTCTCCAGTTTTAAGCTCGAAATACCTTGTGGATTATTGGACTCAATGCATTGGGTGAATGAGCAACCAGCCCAATTGTCCATATTTCGTTAGGACAATTGAGCAGAGGGCTTGCTCAACTAGCCAAAACGCTTGCTCAATAACCCTCTTATTACAGGGGAGATTTATTTGTATTGAATAATCTAAGCTGTAGGTATTAAAAAATATTCATATCATTTTTTTAATTATAAAAGGTTTCAATTGGATTAATTAAATCTAAACTGTAGGTCTTCAAAAATATTGATTTTTCAAAAACTTTAATTTCATTATAAAGGGATTCATTTGTATTGAATAACCTGAACTGCGGACATTAAAAAATATTCATTTTATTTTCTGTATTTATAAAGGGATTAATTTGGATTGACAAATATTTGAACCCATATTAATACGGATTGATTTGCGGATAAAAGTAGGTGTTATCACCGGATACAAATGGATTGGACAGAAAACGTATTAAAAAAGATTACATAATTTGACTTTTTCTTCGAAAATCATAAAATTCCAATCTTTTTCAATTTTCTCCTTCTTACTGGGTGTGTTCCCTTACAGGATCCTTAATCTAATAAACAATTTAAATGAATCTACAAAAAGATTATTGTTAAAAAAATAATTCATTTGTCCGTAACTGTTGCACACCATATTTATAAGAACAAAAAAATCTACTGCGCAGCCGTAAGTGCTATAGAAAACTACTGCGCAGCATGTTAAGTTATCAAAAATTGATTTGAAATCCTATGTGCATGGGATCCTATGTACAGTGTTCCCTCGAGGGTTCGTGCCAAAGTTCCAGCCCCATCCGACATGCTACTTTTCCCATTACAATGTTTTCAGTCCTTATTGTTAATCGCCTTTAGTACAAAATTTGACCACAACTATGGAGCGTGCGCTGCGCGCATGTGGTGGACCCATGGTCCGACAAGGTGCGTGCAGCGCCCTCTGCATAACAATAAGGACTGAAGAAGAAGCTTTAAGTCGGCTAGGGCTGCAAAGTTCCCTGGTACACAGGATTCCATATAGGAACCCATGTAGGAACCTTTAAGGGATCCCATACGGGAACCCATACAGGAACACACGTGGGAACACATACGAAATTTTTAACTGGGTTGTGATTATGTGTATAAACAAACTTTTAGTGCATTTCGGAAAATCTTGTGAAATTGTCAACATATCCCGGCTAAACTAAACTCTTAAATTTCGTATTATTTCACAAGATATTTTGGATTTTATAAAAAACTGAGGCTAATTTCCAGGTTTTGAATAGAAGACCAAATCACACATAAGTTTTTGAGAAGAAATTTGTTAAAATATGGCTTTTATTCCTAACCTGCAGCCGTCATATAATTAGATATTTCAAATGTTTTTAAACTATTTTCTAATTCAAATGTAGGCTTAATTTCAGATTTCTTAATAATTAACAATAGAATAATACAGTGTGAGTTTTGAAATTCATCCCATTTAAACCTCGTCTACGCTTGTTTTACGCATATGATCACGTGTATAAGAAAAGCGTTCCCATTTAAAAATGGAAGCAGAGATGCCAACGACCGTCACCAAACGCATCTGCGCATGTCTGATAAGCGGAATGATTTGAAACACTTTTTAAGGACGTTGGAACCCGAAAGCTGAGAGTGGCGTAGAAACACATTTTCCTTCTTTGCTCGAAAATTTCCCTTTTATGAATTTATTTAAAAACATTGGACACTTTTTCAAAAAAAGGGCTATGGTAGACAAAAGTATTTGAGATAAGGAATTTTTTAAACATTTGTTTTATGCAAACAAATGTGCCTACAAGCGTCAAAATTAACTCCCGTTTTGACATTGACAGATTTTCCGTAAAAGATGGCCGCCGCTTGTCAGCTGAGCACGGGATACGTGACATGGGCCTCAAGTGAGATGGCGGCGGCCATCTTTTACGGAAAATCTTGCAATGTCAAAACGGGAGTTAATTTTGACGCTGGTAGGCACATTTGTTTGCATAAAACAAATGTTTAAAAAATTCCTTATCTCAAATACTTTTGTCTAACATAGCCCTTTTTTTGAAAAAGTGTCCAGTGTTTTTAAAAAAAATTCTTAAAAGGGAAATTTTCGAGCAAAGAAGGAAAAAGTGTTTCTACGCTACTCTCAGCTTTCGGGTTCCAACGTCCTTAATAATAAAGCTATTTCGAACCTTCCCGCTCATTTCGACCAATGACACAATTTTCTACAGACATGCGCAGATGCGTATGGTTACGGTTGTTGGCATCTCTGGATGAAAGAGTTGGAAAATAAAGAGTGACATTGATGCCTTAAAATTTTTCCAAGGGCGTAATTACATGCCTGCGTCGAACGTTGCGTTTTTGCGTTGAATGGTGAGAGTGACAAAGATGTGACTATATTTCTGTCTTCCTCTCTCTCACTATTTAACGCAAGAACGCAGCGTTCGACGTAGACATGTAATTTCGCCCTTATTTTACAACGTCCGACGTTGGAAATTTATTTCACTATGTCCAACATACCCAAGTAGCACGTAATATTACGTGAGTATCGCAGTAATATTACATTCAATATTGGTAATATTACGGGTTGATGTTACAGTAATATTACGGTGACATTAAAATGTCCGCGTCAAGGTAATATTACAGGGTAATGTTGAGGTAATATTACGTAGTAATATTACAAAGAAATATTGAGTTAATATTACAGTAATATTACAAATCTTCTTGTAATATTACATTAATATTACAAATATGTAGTACAATATGTAGAAGACTTTCTAAAATATATTCTAAGAGCTAAGTAGCCGAGTGGTTTAAGGCATCTACCTACATGGTCAGCTTACAAGGGTTCAAGACTCGGTCCCCCAAAATTTTTTATACATTATATTTAATTGTAATATTACTATAATATCACTGTAATATTACTGTAATATTACTTTGTAACATTACTATAATATCACTTTGTAATATTACCTCAATATTACCTTGTAATATTACCTAGACGCGGACATTCTAATGTCACAGTAATATTACTGTAACATTAACCTGTAATATTACTAATATTGAATGTAATATTACTGCGATACTTACGTAATATTACGTGCTACTTGGGTAGTAAAGTTACAAGCGGTGTGTAATTTAACATAACCTGTAAGTTATTTTACAACCTGAATGTAAAAATATACAAGCGTTATGTTCCTTACAATAAAAAGATAAAATTAAACGAAAAATAAGTCAACAACTGGAACTGATCACGGGATCTTCAACTTGAAAATCCGACACACTGACCACTGCGCCATGGAGATACTAATCATAATTTTCTTTTATGTAAATAAGTAGATAGATATAGATCAAATCGTGTTGTGTTATTCAACATCTTCGAAAACGTAAAATTACCGTACATTACGTAATATTACGGCACATTGTGTACATTTATTAAATAATGTACACTGCAATAGACCTTTTCATTTAAGACCGGAAATGTGAATTTATGTAAATGGCAACATGGTTTCGAGCACTTTTTGCATAGTAGGTCCTATACTAAAAGTGCTCGAAACCATGTTGCCATTTACATCAATTCACATTTCCGGTCTTAAATGAAAAGGTCTATTCATATATGCTGTCCTTCCGGTTAATTGTTCGTTTATTGTTCCAACAATAAACCGGAAGGACAGCATATATGAATTGCAGTGTATTTTAACTGTCGTTTTTTAAAATGAGGGGCTGAGGGTGGAATCACATGGATGCATCGAACGTGCATCGTAATGAGAGGGAGAGAAAAACGTAAATATATCTTTGTCTCCCTCTCTCTCATTACGTTGCAACGTTTGACGCATCAAAGTGATTTTACCCTGACAGTAAAAATGAACAATAATAATGATGGGAGCAAAAGTGGGTTATATTCTCTAGGAGCAAAAGCGGGTCAAAAGTTCCATACAATTTTTTTATTTATAAAATATCCTATCGACTGTCTGATAATTATTTTTACATAACAATATTCGAAATCGTTAAAACATTATTCGTAAATTAAAATAATTCCAAAACAGTTGATAGCATCTTTTGTATATAAAGAAATTGTTTGGAACTTTTGACCCGTTTTTGCTCCTAGTGAATATAACCCACTTTTGCTCCCATCATTATTATAATCCACTTTTACCATCAGCCCCTCAAATAGTTACGACGTCTAACACATATTTCAGAATATAAAATAACATTTGTTACATGTTTTAATACACTGATCTTTTTTTTAGAGTGTAGTAATAATTTAAAGTTTAAAAACTATAGATTACCAAACTTATTAAAAATGGAGCAGATTAGCTGATTAGCAGATTAGACTTAAGCCATTCAAAATTTAATCTCTAGCGGCAAATGTAAAGGTCCATTTACACCTTCGGGATTTTTTTTTTTTTTGCATTGAAGTAAGAAAGAGAGACTGTGTATCTGTCCTTTTTACTCCAAAGTAAATAGAAGGTGTAAATGGACCTTTACTCTACCGCTAGAGACTAAATTTTTATCGGTTCAAGTCTAATCGGCTCAAGTCTAATCTGCTAATCAGCTTATCTGCTCCATATACCTAGACCCTTAAGGGCGCAATTACATGCCTGCGTCGAACGTTGCGTTTTTGCGTTGAATGGTGAGAGTGACAAAGATGTGACTATATTTCTGTCTTCCTCTCTCTCACTATTTAACGCAAGAATGCAGCGTTCGACGCAGACATGTAATTACGCCCTAAGGCGCAATTATGTGTCTGCGTCGAACGCTGCGTTCTTGTGTTCTATGTTGAGAGAGAGAAAGACAGAAATATAGTCACATCTTTGTCACTCTCACCATTCAACGCAAAAACGCAACGTTCGACGTAGGCATGTAATTGCACCCTTACCCCCTATCTACATGGAAGCTGATTCTGCGTCAAGCGTCAAAACGCGCAATAAAGCCAATGAGAGACAAAAGGACGGCAACAATAACAAACATTGTCTGTCCTTGTCTCTCTCACAATTCTATGTTTATACGTTCCGCGTATTTACGCATAACCGCAGAATCAGCTTCCATGTAGATAGGGGGTTAGGGTTTACTGCTCATGTAAGCAGAAAGCGCAGAACCGAAAGCAGAAAATCATAAGAGTGAGAGATGCAGACATATGTATATCACTGTCTCTCTTACTCTCATATTTTCTGCTTTCGGTTTTAAGGTGATCCCAGAATGCAAGTATTTTAAACGTCGACGTGTTGATAGCGACGCGTCGATCGATAAGGATATTCAAGTTGGGTGGGGGGGAAATTCAAAATGGCGGCTACCTGGATGACAGGTTTGCATTACAGTCAATGGGACGAAATCAGTTTTTGTACAATAACTTTTAAAAAACAAATTTGCGAAACTATGTTTATGAACAAAATATTTTTCATTTATCGAAAGCTATTTTTTTAAATAATAAAAACTCATATAAAAATTTTATACAATTTTATTATTTTAAAAAATAGCTTTCGATAAATGAAAAATATTTTGTTAATACACATAGGTTCGCAAATTTGTTTTTTAAAAGTTATTGTACAAAAACTGATTTCGTCCCATTGACTGCAATGCAAACCTGTCATCCAGGTAGCCGCCATTTTGAATTTCTCCCCACCCAATTTGAATATCCTTATTGTTCAACAATGGATCAACGCGTCGCTATCGACGCGTCGACGTTTAAAATACTTGCATTCTGGGATCACCTTCACCCCCTATCTACATGGAAGCTGATTCTGCAGTTATGCGTAAATACGCAGAATGTATAAACATAGAATTGTGAGAGAGACAAGGACAGACAATGTTTGTTATTGTTGCCGTCCTTTTCTCTCTCATTGGCTTTATTGCGCGTTTTGACTCTTGACGCAGAATCAGCTTCCATGTAGATAGGGGGTCAGGGTGATATCAGATGAATGCGTCAATCGTTTTCTGCTTTGCATGAAAGCAAGAGAGATAGAAAGATATCTCTAGCGCTGTCACTCTCATGAAAAGCAGAAAATGTTTTACGTTTGACGCTCCTATGTGATTTGGCCCTTACGCTTTCTGCTCACATATACCCTTTAGGGTACAGTCGAACTTCCCAAGAGTTAATTTTGGTGGGGATTAACTTATGGGAGACAAAGGCAAATGAGGGGAAATTTTATGTAGATTGTCGCCATCTTGTCCTGTCTGCGCATGACAAAACATGAGGAAAAGGACCACAAGAGGAGAAAATTAACTCTTGGGAAGTTCACTCTTCGGAAGTTCGACTGTATATGTATATCATTTTACCATTTAGGGTCAAATCACATGGGAGCGTCAAACGTAAAACGTTTTCTGCTTTTCATGAGAGTGACAACGCTAGCGATATCTTTCTATAGCCTAACGCACAATGAATCGTAATCGCTAATCCTTAATCGTAAGAATGAGAGGAAGTAGGACAGACATATATCTCTGTCCTGCTTTCTCTCATTATTACGATTAAGGATTAGCGATTACGATTCGCTGTGCTTTAGGCTTATCTCTCTTGCTTTCATGCAAAGCAGAAAACGTTTTACGTTTGACGCTCTCATGTGATTTGACCCTTAGGGTAAAATCCCATGTGGGCAGAAAGCGTTGAACCGAAAGCAGAAATCATGAGAGTGAGAGAGGTAGGTAGATATCACTGTCTCTCTCACTCTCATGATTTTCTGCTTTCAGTTTTGCGCTTCCTGCTCATATAGGATTTTACCCTTAGGGCGCAATTACATGTCTGCGTCGAACGCTGCGTATTTGCGTTGAATAGTAAGGGAGAGAGAGACAGAAATATAGTCACATCATTAGCCTAAAGCACAATGAATCGTAATCGCTAATCCTTAATCGTAAGAATGAGTGGAAGCAGGACAGAGATATATGTCTGTCCTACTTCCTCTCAGTCTTACGATTAAGGATTAGCGATTACGATTCATTGTGCGTTAGGCTTTTGTCACTTTCAACATTTAACGCAAAAACGAAGCGTTCGACGCTGACATGTAATTGCGCCCTTAAGGTACGCTCCCAGCTCGATGTCTGCCTGCCTGCGCGTGCAACCGACACGAGAGAGAAGAAGACGGAACTATATTTCCGTCTTCTTCTCTCTCATATCGGTTGCACGCGCAGGCAGGCAGACGCCGAGCTGGGAGCGTATCTTTAAGGTGATTCCAGAATACGAGTGTTTTGAACGTCGACGCGTTCATAGCTACGCGTCGATCCATTGTTTTTCATTGTTCTATCAACGCGTCGACGTTCAAAACACTCGTATTCTAGAATCACCTTTAGGGCGCAATTATATGTCAGCGTCGAACGCTGCGTTCTTGCGTTGGATGTTGAGAGTGACAAAGATGTGACTATATTTCTGTCTTGCTCTCTCTCAACATAGAACGCAAGAACGCAGCGTTCGACGCAGACATGTAATTGCGCCCTTACAGTGCAAATAACATCATCTGACATATGTAATTTACTTACCCATCGCTGGTGTTTGACCGGTTTGACGCATTCATGTGACCATGTGACAACCCTTCGAAACTGTTTCTCCTCCTGACTAACTACATTATCTTTTCTAGTTTTTCTTGTTTGTCTGACTTTCTACCTTAAAAACATGGAAAATATTGTTGGATTTAATTTTAAATCAATATTGAATTGAACTCATTTAACTTTCTTTTTTAGTTAAGCTATTAAAATAATATGGAAACTCGCGAATTAAAAAAAGAAGCATTTTATACAGATGCTGTAAAATACTGGGAGAAAATTCCTGCAACTATTGATGGCATGCTCGGAGGATTTGGATTCACTTCACAAACTGATATTGAAGGATCGAAAGCTTTTTTAAAAATCCTTTTTAAGGTTTGTGAAATACACTTAACGATTTAATTCTTTATTTGCAGCACTGTATATTTGTAAAAATTAAAAGGCTATAATCAAACCTGCAATCAAAAGTTAAAAATACTCTCACCTGATTTCAATGTTGACATTTCTCTCTCTTAAATGCCAAAATAAATTAGTTAATGTTGATATTGATTTATTAAAATTAATAGAGTGGTGCAAGTTATGGAACTTCAATTTTGTTGCTATAAAGAGGAGTTAAATATAATTTTAAAAGTATTTTCGAAATTTGAAAAAATTATTGAATATAATATTCACCTCTTTTTTAAAGCAACAAAATTAAAGTTCCACTACAATTGTGCCACTATTATTTTTAATAAATCAACATTAACTAATATATTCTGTCTTTTAAGAGCAAGAAGCGCCAACATTGAAATCAGGTGAGAGCTTCTTGTTCACAGGTTTTATCAGCTTTAATTATTCATTAAATGATTGAAACTTTTTACTATAATAATATTTTTATAAATGAGTGTCTATTCGGCCAGTTGACGGGCCGAATAAAAACGGTAGAATATTCGACCAGTTTATTTATTTTAACATTGAAATAACCCCCCAGTACCTCCAGAAATTTCGATGGACAGAATAATATTCCGCTTTTTTTTTTGTCCCGTCAACTGACCGAATAGAAACATTGTTTTTATAACGCTTTTAGTTGTCCGTACCTCCGCAAAATACTTATTGTTTGGATTGTGGAGCTGGAATCGGAAGAGTAACAAAGAATTTGCTTATAAAGTATTTTAAAAAAGTAGACCTTGTTGAACAAAATCCAAAATTTCTTGAAGTAGCTAGGAAAAGTCTGGAGGTCAGTCATCCGGAAAAAGTTGGTGTATTTTATCCTACAGGTAATTCTTGCTATTTCAATTTACATAGTATAAAGATTAATAGGTAAATCCTGAATTATCATATTATTAATATATTTGAATTGTTTCAGGTTTGCAAGTGTTTTGTGCTACGCCGAATAGATATGATGTTATATGGACTCAGTGGGTTCTTAGTCATCTTTGTGATGAAGATTTGATTCAGTTTTTACAAAATTGTGGGCAAGTATTTTATTTTTTCATTTTATAAAAGCATATTTATTAGGGTGGTCCATAAGACGAAAGTCTGAAATGTTTTGCTGCTACCCCCCAAAAAGTTTCCAAATCGAAAAAAAATACCCGTATTTTTTTTTATTTTGAAATCAGACAATATTTAGGGGTGGCTCAAAGCCCATGAAGATTCCCATGTATTTTGCATGAGAAAAACGCACTTTTTCGTAAATTTGTAATAAAATCGTCAAAAATCACTTAAATCATTTATGCACCGAATCAGTTCTTGAAAAGTGTTTAAAAAACAGTATTCCATAATTTATTTATTAATTTGTTGATATTAAACTATTATGAATTTTTTGATTTTTTTTGATTTTGGTGGTTTTTTGAAAGTGCTTAAAAAATAGTTGATATCAACAAATTAATAAATAAATTATGGAATACTGTTTTTTAAACACTTTTCAAGAACTGATTCGGTGCATAAATTATTTAAGTGGTTTTTAACGATTTTATTGCAAATTTACGAAAAAGTGCGTTTTTCTCATGCAAAATACATAGGAAACTTCATGGGCTTCGAGCCACCCCTAAATATTGTCTGATTTCAAAATTAAAAAATACGGGTATTTTTTTCGATTTGGAAACTTTTTGGGAGGTAGCAGCAAAACATTTCAAAAAAAATTTTACTGTACATTTTTGGACCACCCTAATATTGATGGAAGTTCAAGTTGACATATTTAAAAGTGGTTTTTAATAGCAATTAAAATTATAATTAAGATGTATTTTACAGTTTTGAATTATACTTTTATCAGTGTGTCTGGACGGACCAATTATGTATGAAATAATTCGTCCGGATAGTCGGTACAGGGCGGTTTCTTTTAAGTTCTAAGGCGAAGATGGTTAAAATTTCCAAAGAATTTGACTCATTTAATCTTAAGAACTTTAAGGGTACATAGGCACTATAGGCAGTCAGCAACACCTAAACAGACGGTTTTACTCGATTTTTTTTAAGAAAACGAATAATGGATTCGTATTTTAAATTTTTCCATAATATCAATCTACATTGAAAGAACATTTCAGAATTTTGTTGTTGAAAATTAATAACAATTATAAGTGGTAAAGCGAATTTAGTGTGGCTTCTAAAGAAAGTCTCCAACCGGTGGACATGATAAGTCCCGACATGACAGGATCATACGAAATCAAAAAACCAAAACTATTTCGTTAGTAGATTAGTTTTCTAAATTTTTTTTTAAACAAATTATAAACATTGTAAAATACTTCCATTCGAGTACAAGCTAAGTATGTATAAAAGATGTGTAAAAAATTTCAAAATATCGGTGCGATATTTATTAAGATATTGTGTCCACCGGTTCTGAAAATGTGGTTTTCAGAAAAACACATTGAACCTTCGCGCTACAGCAGTGGTTTGAAATGAGAATTATGTTCAAAACAACTTTTCGATAGGGTGACCACGTGACCAGACGTCCCGGTTTTCCAGAAAATGTCCCGGTTTTTAAGAATGAACTTTAGTTCTGGCTAATTTTTTTACATTAAAGTTTCAAAAAGAAAAAATTTAATTTGTCAGGTAAACATATCAAAAATAAAATAATACTTTCACATTTTTCCGATTACAAAATTTGATTTACATTACTGGGATTGGTCGAACGAGTTAAAAAAATTGAATCCTCAGAAAAATATCATTCTTAAAGAATGTTGTATGTACATCTATCAAATACATTAAAAAATTTAACCTATTCTGTAAAAATTTTGAATTTCCCAGCACCACTACAGTTTGATGTGTTGGTGGGGGGAAGAGGGTGGAGGTGTCCCGGTTTCAAGCGAGTGGCTCTGACCACCCTACTTTTAGGGTTTTTTTTTTTAAATTCAGTAATAGATTTTTAAGAGATCTGTGAGATTGATTTGAACATCAAATTCTGATTTCGAAACACTGCGCCGCAAGAAACGATGCGACAGTCACGGGCTTGATAAGAGGCGCCCAAAAAGCGCTCTCTCTCTCTCTCTCTCTCGCATCGACTTGGAATTTTGAGTTATTTCTAAGATTCGTCCGACTGTCCGGACGTTTTAGACAAACAATTATGTCCGTATATACGGATGTTTAAACTTTTCGTATTTTTATTTGGTGCAAAAAATCACTTTCTAGTTTAAGGTTAAAAATACATATATGTGACTGTCCATGAGAAAACGTGCCTTAGCTCCCAAACGTCAACTTTACAGGGTGAGCGTTTAAAGTTGCAGCAATGCATAGAAACCAATGTAACGTTCCTACGCTTCTTAATCAAGAAGACCAACATTTCTTTAAAACAATAATTTTTTATTTTTGGAAATGAAAGAGCAAATAAAAATCTGTCAGTTTGCATTAAAAAATAAAAATTTATTTTTTGGAGCTAAGGCACGTTTTGTCATGGACAGTCACATATTCTGACCAGGAACAAAAAACTGATTCCATAATTTTGAATCAGTTATAAATTTTTGGAATGCGCATTCTTAAAAGGCGATGACCGATTAATACCTATTGAGTGAAAGTATATTGAATCTGTAAATTACTTTTTGAATCTGTAAATTACTTTTTGAATCGGAATTAATAAGAATTTTAATGACCGAAAATATTTACTCAAAGAATTTCTTTTCGTTAAGGTATTAGTCGCGTAAAGAACAAAAAATAAACTTTTATATCAACTCACGTGCTTCCTTGTGACCTCTTCTAATGTAATATATGTAATTTTTACGATTTGGAGTCAGGTACTATAAGTTATCGTGATGTATTGCTTACACGTTTTCGACATTTTTCAATGAAACCACGTGAAAATGAAAAATTATGAATTTTTAAATTATTGTATTTTTTATACGGCGTGGTCAATAAAATTAATTTTTTTTTTTAAAGGATTTATTTTATCTCAATGTGTAACTTAGTAGTTTTATTTGAAAAACTGACGACTTTTTTTTTATAATTGAATATAAGAGACATTTTTTACATGCATTTTGTGCTATTGCATGTAAAAGGTATAAACTTTGAATTAATATTTTGAAGCTCAGAAGTGGTCAAAATTAATAGGATAGATCTCGTTTAATAGATAAATACCTCATGAATACAGATACAAAGTTTTAAAAAAATCTGACGAAAATCATTTTACGCGACTAATACCTTAAACCAAGACACTTATCTACAACTAGAGTTCCTATAAAGAGAGTTAGGACACGTGAGGTTCAACTTTTGATTGGCTCAGCGTAACCGGAGACGGAAGTGTATTGAAAGTTTTTTCATTGGCTGAAAAGAGCGCGCTGATTTTAAAATGCTTTCTTAACAAACATTTTTAAATTTCGCCCGCCCTTTTTAACCAATCACACAAATTACTTCATCGTCACTTCCGTCTCCGGTTTGTCAACAGGCTAGTGGAAGGGGGCACATGTCCTAACTCTCTTTATAGGAACTCTAATCTACAACTAATAAAAATCATTACACCGAAAAAAATTAATAGGCGATTCGACTATGCTCCTAGTTACGAGAGGAGCCCACTAGGAATCAGAGTAACTTTAACTAGGAATCCTGATTCAGATATCCAGGATCCTTTTTAATGTCACTCTGGATTCCTAGTGGGCTCCTCTCGTAACTAGGAGCATAGTCAAATCGCCTATTCATTTTTTTCGGTGTAGGCAATCGGAAGGAATAATGATGCAGAAAATAATTCAATTTTTTGTTTTTGATCATTCTTTGCGAGACAAGTAGCATTGAGAGCGATAAGGAATTGTGAAGTTAGTTTTTTCTAGTCACCTTAAACATTTATTTTTCAAAAATCTGGACACTTTTCTACAAAAAGAAAACATTGCACGGCTTTATTATAAAATATCGATTCTGAAAATGAGTTTTTTTTAATTGCTGTTAATATATGTAGTAGGTGAAAAGAAAAATCCGTCGTTTAGCGTAAAGCCTAGGCTTTAAGCTAAACGCGGGCGAATAGGAAAGTCGACTTGTTAACGATTATTATTCTGTTAATCGCCTGAAATTTTTAGTCACTTAGAATTCTTTAGGTTTAGATTAATGCCTACACTGAAAAAAATTTGGGCGGGCAGACGTACCTGCGAGTAAGTCTGCCTTACCAAATCAAGTACACCTGCTCACCTCTGTTTGGGTCGCCAGAGCTCTTAATGTGGGTAAGCTGACGACCCAATGTGAGCAAGCAGCAATCCCTTTTCATTGGTACGGCACGGGAAAATGATGGTTGTGCATCTACCCTTGCCTGTGAGAGCTCAGCCTTACCAGTGTGGTACGTCTGAGATACCAAAAATAGTGCGTCAGAGCTCTCTCAAGTGTGGAAGGCAGCGCGACCAGCCCTGAGTGGTTTGCCGGCCCAAAGTTTTTTCAGTGTAGGCATTAACCTAAACGCGGAAAGCGCATCAGGAGAATAGAAATAATGTTGATATTTTTATTTCTCAATAGAGAAATGTCAATCATGGGACAACCATGGGCCTACTATGGCTATTTTTAAAACTAAATAAGTAATTTTTATAAAATATAAAATTTCTGAGACTCAATTTTTTTGCATATTAGAAGAATTTTCAATTTATTTCTATTTATTATACAAATGTATAAGTCTGCTTAATAATAGCCCACTAATTAACAATAGATTTATTTATTGCAGCAAGTCAAGCTTTAGTGTCATTCAAGTGCCTCTTTAACTTTTTTTTTAAATTCATCTCTATTTACAGAAACACTTTCCATTTTGAGCTAAGAAAAGTAATGTGACACTCGCGTAAAGCAAGGAGAGACTAAATTTGATTTTGAATATTCTACAATATTAATTTTAAAAGATAGTTTTAACTAAGAATATGTAAATACAAAGATTATAAACACTGATTCATAATCAAAATATCAACATTATTTCTATTCGCCTGACGCGCTTTTCGCGTGTAGGTTAATGCCTAGTCATTAACAACGGATTTTTCTTTTGGCCTTCGACATATACACCCCTGCACATAAATGCTGAACTTCCGGTTTATTGTTTGTCTATTGTTCGAACAATAAACCAGAAGGACAGCATTTATGTGCAGGAGTGTACATACGCCAGCACTCTCGGTAGACGCATTTTGCGTATATACACACATAAAGCACAATATATAAAACTGAAAAATAAAGTATACTAGGTATTCTATTCACAATTACTATATCCAGCTTTCAGCGTTTTATAGCATGAAGAAAACCGCACAGATCGAAACTTGTAGCAACTTTGACAAACTTTTCTCCCGCCATCTTTCAGCAAAAATACATTCAATGAAGATTACCTGAGCAGACACAATAACTTCTTCTCTTCTTCTTAAATGACTTATGGCATAGCCGACTGTCAGAACTGCAAGACACAATAACACTAATCACAATAGAGAAAACTTATCACAATCGACACTAGAGTGGAATGAACTAAACTTAATATAATTAAAAATAAATTGTCTTAACCTGTAGACTACCGGGTTTTAATGGAATTTACTTGCCTTTAAAAATTCAAAACAGATGTGCTTATAGCTTAAATATATCATATGGAAAGTTCCAATCACACCTAGAGCCTAAATATAGGCTTTCCGGCGGCTAACGGAACGGAAATAATTCAACAACAATTTCACCTCTTAAAATTGAACGAATTTGTTTAAAACTTGTTACTCGGGAGTTTTTGAGGTTGCAGGTCACGAATCTGGGGTCAAAACTTAAACATTTTAAATGGTGGATCCAATATGGCCGATAATTTTTCAAACATTTAGACTGGCGAATTGTTTGATTTTTAAAAATTCGTGCGCCATATTGGATCCGCCATTTTGAATTTTTAAATTTTGACCCCAGATTCGTGATTAGTGACCCCAAAAACCCCCGAGTAACAAATTTCAAGCTAGTTTGTTTTACTTTTGCTTAGAGCCTATATTTAGGTTTTCCTGCAGTCTAAAGGTTAATAAAAATCCAACATATTTTGACACCGACGCTCCAACGCGTGTCAAAGATCGCCATTTATGCATTTTCGAGTATGTATATCCGCATTTTCCTATTCATTTCTCTCTTACAAACACGTATGTACGATTCACAACTTTTCTACAAAAATAATGTCAATCTGTCTTTTACTATTAGTTTAAACTCAATAAATATTTCTGGTTCATTGCATTACCGATTGACATCAGACAAATTTCCTGACCGATTCAATAAGCTATCGCGTAAATGCGCATTCTTAAAAGTCTAGATTTACAAAAAATTTAATCAATCGGTTTTTGTTTCCTGGGTTAGTGTCATTTGTTTTTAATTTTTATGCATATTTTGCAGGAATGGCTTAAGTGAAAATGGTGTGATAGTAGTTAAAGAAAATGTAACCAGTTTTGACAAAATAGACATTGATACCGAAGATTCTTCTGTTACAAGACCCTATGCGGAACTGCATAAAATATTTGAAAAAGCTGGTTTAATTTGTATTAAAGAACAAAAACAGAATGGTATGCCTCGTGGTTTATATCCCATCTATATGTTTGCATTAAGGCCTCAGAAGATTAATTCTAATACTATTGTTACCTAGACAGCAACAACTTAAGGAAACTTACATTAAAAAAAATTTATGAAATAGTAATTAAAAACAAATTTTTTATAAATTATATTTGTTAATGTTCATTTCAAGACAAAATGGTATGAATCCAGGGGCGGCTTTAGGCAAAGTATTCGGGAGGGGCGATATATGGGATAGAAAGAGATAGCACCATAGTGCTATCTATCTCTCTCTCTTATACAAATATAAGATTCTCGGGGGGGGGGGGGCAGTCGCCCCATTCGCCCCCCGTAAAACCGCCACTGTATGAATCTATCCAGTAGAAAAGACAACATTGAAAATGCAGAGATTTCAATTTAAGGTATATCTCTTGATTACATTCACGCTCAAAAATTTTTCAAGCAGTCTATATACAGTTTACTTTCACAGCATATGACATATCCCAAAAATATTTTCAATTGACTATCGCTTGGAGACAATGTATTACATTCACACTCAAGAGTCATTCTAGTATTCATTGTAGGTGTGTTCACTGGTTCTCACGTCAGAACACTGTTTAAGCTACTGCACATGCAATTAAATCAAAAAACTAAATTTTGTTTATTTTTTTAAAAAAAACGGGCCCGCTAGTAATATTCTTCTTTTAAAATATGACACTTAACCTAATTATAAATATGTATTAGTTTTCCTTCAAATCCTAAAGAATAATTTTCGAGTTATACCTTGAAAGGTTAGATGCGTAAGGCTTATTATAGATTTTACCAGGGACTGACACGAAAACCGAAGCAAAATATATTTTATTTTTGTTTCGTTTCGGTTTCGAAAACCTGAAACAAAATATCAATTTAATTTTGTTTTGTGTCAAACC
The DNA here is from genome assembly GCA_037103525.1 of Ganaspis brasiliensis. Classification (NCBI taxonomy): domain Eukaryota; kingdom Metazoa; phylum Arthropoda; class Insecta; order Hymenoptera; family Figitidae; genus Ganaspis; species Ganaspis brasiliensis. The sequence goes on along the minus strand of JAZKLR010000795.1, from coordinate 99,768 downwards.
TGAAATGAATCCTCATGCCCGAAATGAAAAGGCTCTGAATTTCATTTTTATCTTATAAACACAATTCTGTTTTATGCAGGAAACTTTTTTGTAATTTAATAATAAAGTTGAAAATTTAATTTTTACAACATAAAAAGTCATTAAAAAAACCATTTCTAATTAGTTTTAGTACAAAACCAGTATCAGTAAAAGTTAACCGTAATACAGGGATCACAGACTGTCCCCTATTCCCCTTTCTCCCCCTATTTTGAAGTTTTGTCCCTATTTCCCCTATTTTAAAGATTTGTTCCCTATTTCCCCTATTTCTAATTTTCAAATTTAAATTTATAATTTATCAAAGTTATTTTTTACTTAATTCTGAATTTGTATCATTTAATCATATAATAATCGTGCTGAGCTATTTGGGAGAGAGGGAGATTGATCACAGTTTATTTTTGTTTATTTGCCATTTTTAAAAGACTGCAGGTAATTTTAAATCCTAATGAAAAAGGCAGAGCTAGCCGCTTTTTTAAAGAAAATTATAAACAATGGTTTAAGAGAACGTATTTATTTTTAGATTTAGAATTATTATAGCTTTGTTAATTTTAAACGCTTCTGTAATGTAGAGAACACAAAATTTTATTTAGTTAATTTGACTGTGATATAATTGATTTTCTTAAAATTCGACCATATACCATATGCCGTCGAAGTGCATTTTGAAAAAAAAACTATGTAACACATAGTGTGGAGGGGAAGGTAGCGTAAAATTACTTTGGTTTTTCAGGTATTTGTTCAATTATCATTTATTTTACGCAATTTTTAATTAATTTAAACAATTTTTTCTACTTCCACTTATTCTCTCAAAATTTTATAACTATTCTCTAACTTTTTTAATTATTTCGTTCTCTTATTTATTATTTTTGACAGTTTTCAAATTCTTTTACATTTGTCAATTATTTTCTTTAATATTTAATAATTTTATCATTTTGTAATTTTTCTTTCTATTATCTATCTGTCTTCTTAAAAATGTAATTTAATTCTTTAATTTTAAATTATTTTTAAAAAATTTAAATAATGTTTTCAATTTAGAATTATTTTTCAAAATTTTCTTCAATTCTCGACTTTTTTCAATAATTTTTTTTCAATTATAAAAACTGTTTTAAATTTCAATTCAGTTGTTCAATTCTACAACTATTTTTTTCAATTCTCAAATGTTTTTTTCAATTTTAAATATTTCATTTCCATTTTTTAAACAAATTTAAAGATTCTCGTCTTTTTTAAAATACTTTCTTCAATTTCTAATTATATTCTTTAAATTTCAGTTTAATTTTTAACTTTACAGTTGAAGGAGGTTAGTTGAAAATCACTAATCGTCGGCACAAGTTTGAAATTTTCAGCAAAGATAGTAAAAATATTAATGCACATTATTGTTAAATTTAAGATAATTTTACCGTATTGTTTCTGAGATTTTGTCTTCCAAAATTCACTATTTTTCTTAATTTTTTGCATTTTTCTTCGTCAAAACTTCTTTTTAGGCTATTTTATAAATAAACAAACTTTGATGGGTATAATTGCCCCAACCCCGGGGAAATTATACCCACAATTTAAGGTATTTGTCGCGTAGAATGACTTTCGTCAGATTTTTTTTAAACTTTGCATCAGTATTTCAGAAGTATTTATGTATGTAATAAGACCTATCCCATTAATTTTGACCGTTTCTGAGCTTCAAAATATAAATCCAAAGTTGATATCTTTTACATACGCTAGCGCTTAATGCACGTAATTTAAGTCTCTCATATTCATTTATATGAAAACGATTCGTCAGATTTTCAAATAAAACCAGTAAGTTGCACATTGAGATAAAACAAATGCTTTAAAAAAAAAGTGAACTTTATTGACCGTACAGCATGGAAAATACATTAAGTTTAAAACCCAAAATTTTTAAGTTTTATGTAGTTTCATTGAAAAATGTGTTAAACGTGTCAACATCACATGACGAGAACTTATAGTACATGGTTTAAAATCATTAAAAGTATTTACGTGACGTTAGAAGAGATCATAAGGAAACAAATGAGTTGATATACAAGTTTATTTATTGTCCTTTTTTTCGATCGGTTTTCACCATGTAGCATCCACGCGACAACTACCTTAAAGCCTCTATCATTTCAACAAAAAAAATTTTTTTACTCCTTACTTACAGGAATCCTTTAGAAGGATGTCTAGAACAACACCCAATAGTTAAAAACTTTTTTTTTGAAATTCTAATTTTTAATGAAGTATTTAGTAAAAAAAGAGCGGTTTTTTTTTGGGTATAATTACCCCGGTTGACGGTACTTAAGGTTAGCTGGGGAGGGCAGGGGTTTACTAAGGCAATTTATCCTAGTATACAGACTGCAGACAGGTGTGCCCAACAAAATGCAAAAGGATTTAAGGTTTTAAGGGGTTAGTCGCAGTCCTAACTTTCAAAAAATCGATTTTTTTTGTTTAACATTTTATGAAAATACATCTTCTGGAAAATGTCATCCCAAAGTTTGGAATCAATTCAATAAAAATTGAGGGAGTAAGCAAGTTCTTTGTTGAGTCGTGCAATAGGTTTGTAAGCTAAACTTGAAACTTTAAACGTGTTTTTCTTGAAACCATGTTTTTGAAAGCGGTGACCACGATTACTCGAGAACAGCTTGACCGAATTACTCTATATTGAGCATGCTTCTTTAATATAACAAAACGCACTGCTTGATAGTAAATTTTTTATTTTCATTCAAAACTTTTTCTTTTGTTGACAAAAAACGGGTAATTTTCATGTTGAAAATCAAAATCTGACTTTGACCGGTCGCCATTTTGACAAAAATAATTTTTCTTCAATAAGCTACGATTAAGCAGCGTAAAGACTAAAAAACTAAAGAAATAATTTTTTATTTTTTATATTATGCAACTCTCTGAGGAAGAAGAGTGGTTACTGTAAATCAGTTTTTAAAAATCATCTTCCAGCAATAAGGCTGTATTTTTTATAATTATTAATATTTTGTAATAAAATTTTGAGAAAATTTTAATAAAAGTGTACACTTTTCAATTCATAAAAGTTTAGAAAAAATATACATATATCTCAGAGAAATTTTTTTCCAAAAAACACGCGTTTTTCCTTTTCTGACTGCGACTAACCCCTTAAGTCAATTGTTTTTTTCGTTCTATCTGACCGAAAAAAACGCGGTTAAAGTTAAGGTATTTCTCTTCTGGATGACAGGGTCAAATCGATACTATTATGAAAACACGTTTTACGTAATAAATATGCAATATTTATTTCTTATGCATATTATTTAGTGTTCTTTAGTGTTTTCTCTAAACAATAAGCTTACTTTTGATTATTATTGTCTGATTTAAGGGGTAAATGTAGTAACATTTAACTTTCCTTATTTTTTCAAAAACAATTTTTCTAGGCGATTTTTTAAAAATGTTTCAATTTTAATTACTAATGGCTTATTTTATTAAGAAAAAGGTTCTCTACAAATTCACCGTTTAAAATTTTCAGAAGAGTTTATAGTTTTTTAAATATAAATAATTGTTTATAAAAAAAGAACTTTTTTTTACATATTTTTTTGTAAACAAATATTTATATTTAAAAAAGTTTAAACTTTTTTAAAAATTTTAAGCGGTGAATTGGTAGAGAACCTTTTTCTTAATAAAATAAGCCATTAATAATTAAAATTGAAACATTTTTAAAAAATCGCCTAGAAAAATTGTTTTTGAAAAAATAAGGAATGTTAAATGTTACAATATTTACCCCTTAAATCAGACAATAATAATCAAAAGTAAGCTTATTGTTTAGAGAAAACACTAAAGAACACTAAATAATATGCATAAGAAATAAATATTGCATATTTATTACGTAAAACGTGTTTTCATAATAGTATCGATTTGACCCTGTCATCCAGAAGAGAAATACCTTAAGAGTAACATTTTTAGTAAAAAAAAAAAAGAAGTACAGCGAAATTTTGTTTATTTTATTTTGTTTTTTTTTTTTAATGGCATCTATTTGGGGCGCTTCTGGAATCTTTTGCACGTTTCTTGTAACTCACGTTTTGATCGGATATCTTCGAAAAACACACAATCGATGCGAAACTGAATCGATGCGCGCCACGATAGCCACCAAATGTCACGATTTATATAAAAAAGTAACACTCGAATCGACTTAAACTTTTATGAAGGCAAGTTTATTTCAACACCTATTTTTTTTTAAAATATTAGTGCGGATGTTTCAAGAAATGTTATTTTGGAGAAATATAATATTAAAAAATTGAATGTTATAACATCAAAATTGTTTAAAATAATAATAAATAATTTGTGTAAAATAATGAAAATTAGAGAAAGTTCTAAAATAGAAAAACAAAAACCGTAAAGAATATCAAAAACAAAAGAAGAAAACTCTTTTAAAAATTATAAAAATGAATTTTGTAATTCTGAAAGTAATAGGGTAGTGGCACCAGTGAAAGAACTGCCACCAGTGAAAGAACAAATTGAACATTTTCCATAATAATTTAAAAATTATATTTTTTATTCTGTTCATTAATATGTTTTTAGAAACTTAATTACATCTAAACCTTGTATATGACATAGCATCAGATTTAAAATGCAAATTACGTCCAAAAATAATTATTTAAAAATTTAGTAGGTTACGTATACCTCTTACTACAAAAACATCGCTCTGAACACGTCATTTTCATTTTTATATTTCTTCTGTAAAAACTGCTTTAATTGATGACTTTTTTTCTAAATTAACTTAAGAATGTCTCTTAATTATTTTCTTTGGTAAAAAAACCCATTTATTTACCAAATATTATTATTAAATGCAAATTCTTTACTGGGTTTGCATTTGATCACTTTCCAGTGAAAGAATTTCATTTATTTGCATGCAAAAGAACAGTCCGAAGTAACTGACAAATGATATAATATTTGTAGAGATAGGAACTTTGTGCTTTAGCATATCAGCACAATTTTGCTCGAAAATTTTTAAATGTTATAAAACGTCTAAAAATCATATAAAACATGTTTTTAAATAGAAATTTCTTTAAATTAAATCAGCACAAAAAAGCACAATTTTGTCATTTAAGCAGCATAATTTTGTTCGGGTAATTGTGCCGCATAATTAGCGATTTTCAGCATATATTCAGCACATATTTAGCACAATTCGTATAAATTTATATTGATTATTAACGAAATAGTTATATAAAAATTTCGGGAAATTTCCGTTGTTTATGTTTTGAAGGAGATTCGCATAAAAGAATATAAAAGGGCCTTAGCAGAATGAAAATTTGAAATCATAAGGAGTGAGATAGAAAAGGACATACATAAATATGTCTGCCTTTTCTATCTCATTCTTGCGATTTGTCGGTTTCGATACAAAAATATGAGAAAAATAAATTGTTTACACAAATATAAATTGTCTAAATAATTGAGGCAGTTGGTGCAGAAACCGCACAAGTCCACTTTTTTTCGAAAATCACTTTTTTATGGAAAATTTATCTTTAAATTAAGCTCTACGATTTAGTAAAATGTTACATATGTTACTAAACTCTAAACCCCTTAAAATAAATAAACAAATTTTCGTTTCGTGCAGAAACAGCACAAGTCCATGATTCCAAGCTGCGCACAAAGATGCGCAATGGATGAAATAATATTTATTTGTAATATTTTAAAAGTGTTTTAGACGTTGTTAAATAATTTATATAAAACAGTTTATATTATAAATAAAATGCACTGAAAGCGAGGCAGAAAACAATAATAGTGAATTATGTGATAATTGTTAAGAAAATGTTGAAAAGTGATTTTTAAAAAATGTTTATTATTTATAAAATCCTAATAAAAACTATCCAAATTAAAAATGTTTAATAAATGTTACTAAAAATTTACTAAAACTGTGATACTTGACTTGATTCAATACATTTTCTGTGTTTTCCATTTCATTTTGTGCCGAAACCGCACAAATCCAAAAGTTAATTTATTTTTTTTATACCCTATTATAATTAAAATATAAATCAATCATATTGAATTTTTAAACTTACAGGTCAGTAGAAAATAGTACAAAACGCAGAATTAAAAAAAAATCTCACATTTACAAGAAAAACAGTTTTTATTGATTCCTGAACAATTACGATTTGTGGACTTGTGCGGCTTCTGCACCAACCGCCTTAATTAAAGTCTTGAAAATTGCAGACGAAAAAATTTTTGGTATTTCTTTAATGAAGAAAGCAAAAAACGAAATGCTTCTAGGAGAATTAAATAAAATTTTATTTTAAACATTTCAAATTGTTTAAACAAATAAACAAAAAATTTCATCAACAAATTTTCTGTCAATCGTTACTAAAGAATCGCCAGCTATTAAAAAAATTATTTAATTTCGAAAATATAAGAAAAATAAATTGTTTAAACAATGGAATGTAGATTGCGAATTATTAATCAATAACTTTTTTTTAGTTCTTCAATGAAAATTTCAAAAGACTAGATAATTCTAGCTGAATTTAATAAAAATTTGAGTTTAAACAATCAATTAAATTAAATCAATTACCTAAACTGTTTTCCCTTCGCTATTTAAAAAGTTGTAAGCTTTTAAAATACCTATTTAATTAAAGTAAAAAATATGATAACTATTGTTTAAACAATTAAAAATGAATTTAAAAATGTATCAAGCCTTGTATTTTGTTAAGTAAAAAAAATTATAAAAAATAATATTTTAGACCTATTTACTTATAAATGCTGAATTTGTGTTTATTCGTTCTTTAAGGCACTCCTAGAGAGTGTTTATTTGCAAAAAAAATAATAATAATCGACAGTTTCTTCAATTTTGAACATTTGTCGAGGTCTCATAAACTTCTGAACCTTTTTCGATAAAATTAAGAACAATTTTTCGCAATTTTCTTAAAGAAATAAAATTTTTCCTTGTATTTCTTATGAGAAAAAGTGACGGTACCACTCAATATTGTTGGATCAAATTAAAAAAATAGGGGTAAATTTCTTTCTTTTATTTGTAGTCAACTCTCGAGCGCCTTTAAACCATATTTCAAATTTTTCATTTTTTGAACCACCCTACTAGACAGAAACGTCGAGTATTATAGAAAAAATAATTTTAATTATTAAAATTTAATACCTCAAAGTATAATTTAGACTAAAAAGGAATCAATTTTTCTATATATAAATAAACTGCAGTGTTAAAATGTCAATAACTACTAACCTTCCGTACATAATTTTAGTTGAAACAAGCAAATTGCCTTAAAATTAAGTAGCACATTTGAAGCACTTATGATAGCCAATAAAAGCATAATTTCAGCACAATTAGGCATTTTATTTTAGCATAATTCGACCTATTAAAAAAGCACAAAGTTCCTATCTCTAAATATTTGACATTGCAAGTAATCAAAACATAAACAGACAAATTACCCTATACCGATATTATTGACATCACAAAATTTTTATTCAATAACACTTTTTTTAAATTTAATGATAAGTTTTATCACCAAATACATGGGACACCTATGGGTTCCCCTATCTCGCCTTTTTTAGCTGATATTTGCATGGACGATTAAGAAACAAATTGTTTAAAAATTCTGAAAAATAAACACAATTGCATAATACCTTTCTACTTCCGGTACGTGGACGACACTATTCTTTGTGTACACAAAGATTTTGTTACCCTAGTATTAGAAGTTTTTAATTCATATCATAAAAAGCTTCAATTTACACATGAAATGGAAATTGACCAAAAAATACATTTTCTAGACTTAACTTTGATAAGAAAAAATATCCGTATTATTTTTGACTGGTATAATAAACCTACAGCTTCGGGCAGACTTCTTAATTTTTTATCAAATCACCCGATTAACCAAAAGCGTAATATTGTTTTTAACCTCGTTGACAGAGCTATTTCTCTTTCACATAAGAGTTTTCACAGAAAAAACATTAAATTAACGAAGAGTTTACTCTCTAATAATGACTACCCCGAAAACTTTGTCAACGATTGTATTTCTGAGAGACTTCATTATTTAAAATCAAAAACAAAAAATAACAATGTGGAATTTTCTAATTTAAAAAAAGCTCTATATGCTATACAACAAAAAATTGTCATCCCTTTTAAGAATAAACATTTTTATACAAAATGCAAACAACAATTTAAAAACTACAATTTCTGTACTATTCCTAAAGTTCAAAAGTCGCTTAATAATATTGTAAAATTGGGAAAAGACTCTGTTGACAAGTGGAAAAAATGTGGAGTGGTATATAGAATTCCCTGCAAAGATTGTAACGCAGCATATTATGGTGAAACCAAAAGATTGCTTGAAACTAGAGTTCGTGAACATAAAACTAACAAAAATCCAAACTTCGTCATCAACTTACATTGTACAAACAATAATCACGAATTCGATTTTAAAAGTACTAAAATTGTAGATTTCGAAAGAGATTGGCGTAGGCGTCGAATTTCCGAAATGATTTTTATTAACCACGACCCTAATAGCATTAACATTAAGGAAAATATAGACAATTTAAACAAAAATTATAAGTTACTTCTACAGAGAAAATTCTCCGTTTCTTAATTCTTATTTACCAGGCTCATTATTTCAATTTCTTGTTTATTATTTTGAATTTGTTAATATCTGTTTACGTTTATTTTCCTTAGTCTTTCTGAATTTGTAATTTCTGTATTATTTTTCGTCAGTTTGTCTCTTGCATTTAACATGACAACACGTTTGACGGTGTCACTGCTTAGTGATGTTTACTTTTAATTTTGCCGTTTCCGTTTTTTAAGGTATTAAATTCATTGGACTTGTATTTTTTATAAAGTGTGTTTTGTTCGTGTTAAAAATATTTTCTCAAGTGTGTATATTTTGTATTTACATCCTGAAGAGGTCAACGAAATGTTGACGAAACGTACAATAAAAAACGTTTTAATTTATGTGGTTAGTGTTTTTTGTTTTTTTGTTTAAAAATCAAAAACGTACACAATTTGGCTCCAACGGATCAACTATTTCTTTTATTTATTGACAATGGAGAGCAACAAAACATTTACCATATAAGAAGGATAATTGTAAATTTGTAAAATAATTATAATTTTCACTATTAAAAATAAATAAAAATAATGTTATTTCAAACATGTGATTTTAACGATGCAAGACTGACTTGTGCAAATTGATATAAAAATTTGTATTTGTTATTGCAGCTCAAATTAATAAATAAAATATTATTGAATAAGTATTATAATTTCCATTTCATATTTAAGGATCCTATGATTTAAAATGGTTGTTACATCACTGAACGTTCTCTCACTAATAGCATTTCAACGATCTTCTCTACTACGAAACGTCGCCAATAAATATTTTATTTGGTGTATTTAATGTGTTAGTGTTTTTTACCTACACACTTCTTTTACTCATTTGGATCGAACAATATTTTTCTTCCCTGGCAAAAGTATTAGATTAAACAATCAATTTGAATCAGTTCCCAGGGCATTCCGAAATTTGTTTCCGAGTCAATCAGTTTTTATCCGAATCTAAAAATGGATGTAACTTGACGAAAAATTCTTTCCGAATCATTCCGAATTAATTCGTTTCATTCCGAAGCTAAATTTTAATCCCTTTAAATCCTGTTATTTCATTCCGAATCAATCCGTTTCATATTCGAATAAACCCGACTAAAATTGGAACGGATTGTGTGGGAATGATTCGGAATGAAATGCAGGGATTCAAACTGATTAAAATTTAGCTTTGGAATTAAACGGATTAATTTGGAATGATTCAGAGAGAATTTTTTCTTAAGTTACATCCATTTTTAGATTCGGGTAAAAACTGATTGAAACTTATTCAAACTGATTGGAATTCAATCCGATACTTTCGCCAGGGTTATTATCAACAATAAAAATTTGTTTACAAATTATTTAAATAATAATTTCATTTGTAATCTTTATTCGCCATTGTATAACGTTTGGTTAATTAAAAAATTTGGAAATAAACTGCATCTTTCTAGGTGTAGTGTGTAGAAAGTTAGTAGATTACAATAATAATTTGTTTAAACAATGAAAATTCATCGTAACTTTTTTAAAAATATATTATTTTGTTGATACGTATCAGGATGATTCTCCCGAAATATTACTTTTGTATGTCCTCAAAATTTTCTCAATAATAATAATAATTTATGACAATTTCTCTCTATACGTCAATAGTTTACCACTTTTTCTAAAAATCCTGCAAAAGAATTTATTTATTTTATAACTTTAAAGTACTTTGTTTTGTAATTTTAACTACTAAAAGTGAGCCTTTTAACCTGTCCAATGTCAATTTTTTATTCTTTTAAAATGTATAACAACTATTTAATATTTAAAAAACAATACTTTTCAGATATTTTCTAGAAGCTAAGGGATTGTAGAATATTTGTACAAAGTATAAATAAAATAGATCTTATAGATTTTCCATAAATGGAAAATGAATTTTGTCCTCTGGCTTTGCATCATTCCTCTGGCTTGTTGTATATTATTCAATATTTTTTATATTAGATGAGTTACTTATTTGTTTTCATACTTATTAAATACATTGACATCCCTAATAATAATTTGTCAAGTGGGTTTTGTAAAAAAATCATTATTTAAAGTTAAAAATATATAAATTGAAGCTTTTACAGTGATTCACAACCTGAAGCGCCATTCCTCTGGCTCAAATTAAAAATAGAATGACAGTAGATAAAATATTTTTGCAATTTTTCTACAATAAAGTTAACTTATACAAACATGCTAAACTATTTTAAGTTTAAGAAAAATTGCTTAATTTTAAATAAAATGTAAAATATGTTGAAATCATCATTCCTCTGGCTCGTCATTCCTCTAGAGGAATGAATATGAGCCAGCTGGCTCATATTAAAAATTAATATAAATATCAATTGTTTTTGAACTGTTAACGAAAAATAAACCTTTAAATCTTGACAAATAATTATTGGTGGTCAAAAGATTTCATATTTTGGTAAGTGTTTTAAAATCTACAATTTTTTAAAATTATAATTAATAATAAATTAATAATATTTAATAGCTTTCTGACTATAAAAAATGTTGTTTAGAATAAATTCAAATGACATGAAGTTGTTGTTTACTTTAAAAAATAAACACCTGCTCTACATGTTAACATTCAGATTTATCTATAAATTTTAATATTAAAAATCTTTTTTAAATGCTATAAATTAGCATGATCAAGTTATGAAGGTGTTAAATCTTTAATTGCTTAACATGTTTATAAATTTTAGAGGTCCTAAAATGTATTTAATAAATTTTCATTTCCGATGCACAAAAAGGAATATTTCTGGAGAATCACCCATCAATACTTTGATGATTTTAATCCTTTTTTTACAATGTACAAGTTACAAAACATTTAAAATAATTTAAGTTACCTTAATAGACCACGTAAATACATTTACAAACGTTAAAAATAAACAAGAAGAAATGTGAAAGAAACTTTTTTTTTTATTTTACAGAATTAAATAAAAATTTGTTCTGTGACTTAAAATTGTAATTAGATTGATGCAAAACTCTAGACTAGAAGATATCACAATTCAAAAATTCTCGTATCTACCCGAGGTAGCATCCGGTAGAGCGAAGGTTAATACTTTCTTAACTTTTAACAATATAAAAGTGATTTTACACGAAATTTTAAATGCCTTTAAAGTCATAATTAATATAAAACAATATACTTAAGCAAAATACCAAACAGACACTATTCGATCGAAGCGCAAGTTTACGATCTTACTCAAATCGGATGATGGACGGTTGCCATTTCTGCACACTGAGAAAAAAATGCTATTGAATCAAATACCTTCATGCTATTGAATTCCATGTCATTACTTCATTGACAGATTTATTAGTTCATAAGCATAAACCTTTAAAGCAAAAGTCTGAAGTTTTTGAAATAACAGCATGGTGCTATCAAATCGCTGCTATCCACTCAATTGTTAATTTACTTAAATCAATAGCACATTTTAATATTTATTTAACATAGTTCTCTTAAAATGTTGTCATGGTATTTTTGAAAGAAATATTTGAGTATTTGAATCATATAAGAAACTGTAGAATTGTAAACACCCTGCTTTAGATCTGATAGCATATGCTTTCGTTTCGAATAAACGGCGTATTTGCGGACTGCCAATAGCAAATGTTATTGAATCCTCAGGCACTGTATTTGGCCCATTAGCGCGTAGGTCTTGGCAATGTTCTTCCCCCACCTCTTGGATTGTAGATTATATAGGCAGTTCGTGAAACGCACTGATCTCTATATAATAACTGGATAGCGTATGCTATGCAAATCTTGTAGTGCCGTCTGTGATATGGTCAGCCATTTTTTTTTATCCCGAGCGCCGCTCAGATCTTCATTCGACAATCTTCGTACTTCGCGGCGAATTTGAAATATAAACGTACCATAAATAATATTTGTTTTGTATGTTTCTGTTTCTTACGTTTTAGATGAAAAAGCATTTAATTTAGATAGAAATAATTTATAAAAAGAAATATAAAGTGTGTAATTATTCTATATATTTAAAAACAAAATTTATTATTTATACAAAGAGAAATGAAGAATTCAACTTTTGTTAACAATATAAATACAATGATGAGATAACAATTTAATAAATTAATGTACAGAGTAACAGTATAAAAGCAGATATGAACATATACAAAATTTCCAAATTCTCGTTCTGAATTTAGTTGGAGTACTTCCAGGCAACAACTTTCTATTATGTACGTGTATTTGGTTTTCCATAAAATGATCAGAACAAAGCCTCAAATATTTGACTTTCTTATAATCTGTAGGTAATCCTAAATTTTCTAACCACTTAATTAAAAGATGTTCATCGTTTAAAGGAAATCTGTAAATTAAATTAACAGACATCATAATTACTTCAAAAATGTTTTAAATAGCATTTTGTTAAAAAAAACTATACATTTCTAAATAAATTTAATTTAAAAACTAAATAATTATTTTTAAAAAAAGAAAATTAAAATAGTTTGGAAACATATAAACACATTTTATATGATTACTCTTCTTACAATTCTTATTTACATAGCACAATATTTACAATGAATGTACCCTTAACCTTCAAAACAGAAATTTAATACTTACGGTATCAAAAAACGGATTCCTATTTCAGTTTTTTTCCCACAGTACATGCACTGGTACACCATTTTACATAGTCTTATATATTTTTTATTTGTTGTCACTTCATATATTATCTAAAACTATATAGAAAATAAAATGTCAACACTCGCACGTGAAACACCCATGTGACTCAACCGACAATAGCTGACAGTCAGCTCTATCCGAAAGTTGCCGAAGAAACACGAGCGTCAGTCGGGGTCAATGAAGACGGTTTTCAATAATCACAGATTTGGCTTGCCTATGCGCTAACCAGTTTATTATAGAGATCAGTGGTGAAACGGCTACCAGCGAGCGTATTGCATAGTGGTTAGAGCGTCGGGCTTTAGGCCTAGGGGTCGCGCGTTCGAGACCTCTCAGCGTCAAATATTTTAATTTATAAGTTGTGCGTTAGAATTAAGATGTATATGTTATATGTATAAAAATAATGTAAAAATGTTAATGAGAATTAATATTTATTTTGACTCATTATATTTATCTCCCAAAAGTATGGTGTTATTGTTTCAAAGTCAGATACTTTCGATTTGATAGCACCATGCTATCAAATTGAAAGCATCTGTATATAATGTAACAAACTGCTACTTTAGGGGTAACATTATATACTATATTCTTCTGTAGGAATGACTTATTGATACAATAGAACTTATTTTATTTAATTTACAGCATATACATATATTTCAAAACAATTTGCTGATAATGCAACTAATCATGGTTTGATTCAATAGAAGCGACACTGTAGAATCATAAAAGCAGTGCTTTAGATTTAATAGCATATGCTAATGGCAGCGCGCAATGACACTATTGAATGGATCAAAGACAAATGTCATTGATTCAATAGTATTTTTTTCTCAGTGTGCATGGTTGTTTATGATGTAAGAAAAGTATATGACAGTAACTACTTTTCCATGAAAATCGTACTTTTTTAGTACTAGGTTATTCAGTACGTAAAAATGCAGTGCGTAAAAAATGTCCATCTCTATGGCGCTAAAAACGAACATTTTATTTCTGTACTAGTAAAACAACAGAAGTTCATGCGCTTTGTTCATGCCACTTTGAAACAAATGCAAGGAAGGTCGTGCGAAAAGCGCACGGGCTCGGTGCAATTCTGATACCTGAAATTTACTTGCTCTTTCAGCGCCACTGTAGAACGCTATTAGAAAGGAGGCGTTTACTATTTGTGTACAGAACTTTGCCTTACTATTAATTCATGAATTTGTGCAATAAAAGCACTGCACTTCGGTTGCGATTAGCGAAGGTTACGTTTCCATGAACTTATGGTAACAGATTTCTCTCCGTATAGGTGCGTAAAATTGTGCATTGGTTTGAATAATGATCTTTTATCTTAAATCTAAAAAATGACGCCAAAAAACAATATCATTCCATGAAACTTGAATATCCAACAGTTATTAAAATAAATAAAAGAGTACTAATAACCTTAAATGTGTGGAACAATAAAGTATCAAAGTATCGGTGAAAAATTTACTTTTGGCAATTTTTTTGGACATACGTCAAATACACCCCAAAAACTTTCCTCAGACGGTCGACTAAATTTGCATCAAATAGTGAAGCAAAAAAGTAATAAATCCACATTTTTCAAAATTTCCAAAAGGTCATGGCTTTCGAGAAATCGACTTTGTTTCAACTCTCCTCTGTTTCAACTCACCTCAGTCTCCCCTAGTTGTCTCTAGTGTTATCCCCTTCTCTTTCACATAAACATAAGGCTCCAGGGAAGGGTCATGACCAGTAGATCCGTTATTGATTGCCAGGATTAAATTTGGCTGCATTTTGGTTGCTATTTGACGGACTAGAAAATGCGGTCGGAAAACGGAATTAAAATATATTGAAACGATACAATGATACATCCAGAATATTATATATAATTCACTGAAGAGTTATAAACAAACAAACAAACAAAATTTATAAAAAATTTTAAAAAAATTAATAATTTAATCAAATACATTGAAATTATAAAAAATATTAAACATTTTTTATTCTTTTCAATGTTGGTCTTTTTATTATGCTTATGCAGATTTTTTGTAGATTTACGTTTTAAAAAACTTAGGATTTAAATTGCTTTATTTCGGTCTTATTTTTTCATACATAAAACGTTGATTTATATCTTGAATGGGAGCATCTATAAGTCTTTTTTTAATATTATGAAAGTAAGATAGAGCGTAGTGATATAATTCATTTTCCATTCTCCATACTACAGATTTTTTTATTTTCTCCACAGTTTCTGGTAAGGGATCAATTTTTTGCGTAGTTTGTCGTAAATGAGATTTGTTATCTGCAAATAAATAACTAAATCAGGACATAAAAGTATAGTAGTATAATATCAAAAATTGAAAAAAAAAATGTAAATCGAATTGCTTCTACAATTTTTATGGAAGGCCTACGTGATACAAAAGTAAAGGTTGGGTTATTATATGGTTCAACGTTTTTGAGAAAGGGGTCATCCATGAATTACGTCACACAAAGTTTGATAATAGAGAAGTTCAAAATTTTATAAAGGTTTTCACACTTCCCTTGACTATCCCCTCCTCCTAAAATATGACGTTATTTATAGACGACTCCAAACGTTGAAACGTATTAGGCAGTGACAAACCCAGAGGTTTTTGTTGAGAATTTTATACGAAAGTATAAACGTAGGTACGCACATGGTATTAGGGATCTCCATACAAAATCAAAAGAAAACTAAGAATAAAAATTAGGTTTTGCTCAAGGTTTTAATTATCTTACTCATTGAACTATAATACTACTGGAACAGGCACCACGCATGTTGATCTGAAAGAGAGCAGCGGCTGTGAGACAGACAGATGGGGGGCATGCTTTTTCTCTCGCAGAACGCGTCATTTCAGTGAATGCTAAAACTTTAAAACTAATGCGTTGGTCAGTTTTTCGTGTTGTGAGTGTTTGGCACAAGCAAACTTCTCAAGCGGACTGTACAGAAAGGGACAACATGCCCATCCACAACTCTCTCTCTCTCTATGCCGCTTTTGTAGCGCTGTGCCTGTTCCAGTAGTATTATAGTTCAGTGATCTTACTATGTAAAAAAAGATCGTGTCCTCCTTTAAAAAAGCGTGGTAATATAGATTCAAGTATTTTTATAAAATCTTCTAATTCTTCAGTCACTCCAACTAACAAATAGTGTCTCTGTAGGTTGCGTTTGGCTTCTTCCAAAGCCCATTTATTGCCAACTTCCCTAAAATTATTGCATCAAAAATTATTGGGTAGTCGACATTTTTACCAAAACTCAATTGACAGAATATGTTATAAACCGAAATTTATTGATCCGTATATTTAACTTTTCGAAACTTCATTTGTCAGAATATTTAACTTCCTGAATACGCACTTGTCATTTATCGTTGCTCATGTTTTCAGATTTCTTAAACGTTCTAACATTCAATTCTAATTTACAAATAATCATATTACTTTTAACATACAATATATTTGAATTATCGCGCTATAAATACTCAAGTCTAAGGCTCACTTTCTATTGGCTCAGGGAGATTTGACCGGAGGGCTTCCAGCCTTCCGATCGTCTTCCCGGGAAGGGTGGCGCGTAAGCGCTATACTATGCTCTGTTCACAGGTTTATACCAACTACCAGGTCATGGCCTGAAAATGCAAGGCGCAATACCAGCATTAGTGTCAACGATAAAACATTAAACTACTGGCTGACGTAATGAACTGCTTTGTGTTTCAAAAGCGCGCCCAAATACCGAGCAAAACAGGCTCCGCTAACATAAAAAGGTGTTTATTTAAAAAAACAATGTTCCCAGACGAAGGACAAGCTCCTCGTCTGGGTAATACAGGTACTTCCACTGTAGAGAACATAATTATTCATTTGTGTTTATTTATTTGTGCCATGGTAGTTTTTTCCTGCTAGGCGTTTGTCAACCATCTACACAGTTTTAAGTTAATTCTAGTTTGTTTCATAAGTAGTTTAAAGTATATAGATTTACGTGGATTTATATATTTTATGTATTAGTTAAAGAAAAGGAAATATATTGTCAATAGTAAGAGAGAGAATTGAAAACATAGTTATCATATCGCAGGGTAGCTGTGCTATTCTATATTCATTGATATTGTCTTACCCCTGCGACATGTTCCACGTAAATGTCCCTCGACCATTTTATCATGTCGGAGACCACAAGCTTCTTCATTAGTCCTGCGTATTTTTTTCCAATATTTAATTGTTCGAGGATTCTCTGATTCTCACGGTCCCAGGTACCCAACGCGCTCATCACAAACGCATTCAGGTAGACCGTGTAGCCTTTCTCCTGAAGGGAGGAAGCTAATCTATTATAATTTTGAAGCTTGTGCTCTCTGGCTATTTTAAATGCTTCCGGACCATTCTCAAAGGGGACGACAACGTCAATTATTGTAATTTCACGAGTCTGTTCGTCCCGAATGACAATGTCCGGTCGCAGTAGTGAGGAGCCCGCATCGACCCCAACAACCGTTTTGTCGATTGCAGCCTCTCCCGGGATCTTTTGTACCTTTATCAGCCTGTTGACCACTGCATCATGGCGTTTTGTGATCGCCTGCATATTTTTTTGGCAGTGGTTAATGACATGAGGTAGGGTTTTAAGGTCGTGACCACACCTACGACATCTCAGATCACGACCCGCCCCGCCTTTAAGAGCTCCGTTTAAAGGCAACACATTAAGTCTAGCTCTGTGGACAAATCGCCAATCAGCAAATCTAGTAAAACTACCATTTCTGAGGAAATGATTTGACGACCCATCCACAGAGGTCAGGTGAAAGACCTTCCGCTGGTCCTTCTTTTTAAGTAGGGAGTTCATATAATGCGTTTGAAGGGCGCTTTGCAGTCGAAATATTATTTAGGAACGATGACTTTATCCCCCCTCCTTTTATTGCATGCTAGTGCTAGTTCCTCTCTTTCCTCACACCAGCACCAATTAACGCCCAACCCTTCTTTTTGTCTGCCTGCCGCCTTTCTTGCATACGACCATAAGGAGGCTTTTGTGTTTGATGGCAAGGAAAGGTCGTCCGAGCAATCACCAGATAGATATCTGGCGATATCCTTCATAGTCGGGTGACCTTTTATTTTAAGACGGATAGCTTCCTTCGCAGAAGCGAGCGATATTTCGCGAATAACTTGGTCTTTAAAAGTTAGTAATTTAAAAACATGCGCGATGGAATAGATGTCAAGCAGGTCTCCTACCGGAAGAAGACCTGCTCCCCCCTTCATGGGAGGTACAAAGACCAGTTCTGCGCTCGCTCTCTGCGGCAGATTCATCCAGCCTTTTGCCCTTTTTTTAATCATTTTGTCCAGTCTTTTTAAGTTTGTCTTTTTTATCCTCGCCCTTCGGAGAATAAAATCCAGTCTGGAGAAAATGAACACCGCGGTGGCTTTTATTTTTTGCCAAGGTGTCAGTAGGGAGTCATTTATCTTCTCCACATCCTCTTCAGCTCTTGTAAAAGAGTCGATAGGGTGGTGGAGGAACTTGGCACCCGTTGGCACACCGAGATGCTCATATGCGTCATCCATTGTCATTGAGTTGATGACGCCATCCTCAACACTCAAGCGAGAGTCCTGTGCCTTTCCCTTAACCATAGTCAGGGTCGCACACTTGCTGATGTTTAGATGCAGACCAATTGATGAGCAGAGTTTATCAACGCTGCTCAACATAGACTGCATCTCTTTCACGCATTGAGCGAGGAAGACATCATCCGCATATGCTAGAGCGCAAATCCTTTTGTCATGCATGTGAAAGCCCTTGCCCAACTTATCTGCACCTCTTAAAACCAATTCGAAAACAATGTTAAAGATAAGAGGACTTAGCGGGCATCCCTGCTTGACTTCGGCTTCCATTTGTATCTCCGAAGTCTGGGCAGACTGGGTCTTGATTGTCGTATTACAACCCGTTATTGACTGCATTATTAGATCCCAGGTATTTTCTGGCAGCCTAATTGTTAATAAAGCGTGGCGGATCGTGTCGTGGGGCACGGAAGGAAAGGCGTTTGCCAGATCCAGCCACGCGACCACGAGATTTATCCCCTTGCTTCTTGCAAGCTGAAGGGCCTCGTGCAGCACAAAGTTATGCTCATAGCATCCCTCGTACTGGAGGAAGCCCTTCTGTGCTTACGACAGTCTATTATTTTTATTGGCCCAAAATGCAATCCTGTCCGATAACAGGGCAGCAAACGCTTTATATATCGTATTGGTCATAGTTATCGGTCTCCAATTATTAATCCTGGATAGGTCCCCTTTCTTTTAGACCAAGATGGTTGTTGATTTTTTCCAGGATTCAGGAATTGCATTTAGGGCAATAGGGATCATTCACATATCACGTGATACAAATTTGAGCTAATTTGAACCCCCTCCCCCCTCCTCGTGATACTTTTTCTATTGTTAAAAAATTAAATTTCCATGGACCGTGATATTTTGCCGACCCCCCTCCCACCCCTGAAGATATCACGTGATATGTGGACGACCCCATACAGGCGCTGTAGATGTTAGCCACAATTTGTCCAGATGGGTCTGCTTTAAGCAGAGTAGGATATGATATTCCATCTGGACCAGGAGCAGTATTTTTCATAAATTTTATTTTCCTGATTACCTCGGACTGGGAGATGGTAGTGCCGAGGTTTTCACTGCTGGCTTCATCCACTGGTTCAAAATGGACATCTCTTGGAAGTCTTGCCGCATCCAGGCCAGGGGCTTTGAATATATTGTTAAAGTGGGTCTGGATGCTTGAGATGTCAATTTTGCAGTCCGCCTTATTGCCCTCTAGAATTTGTTGTACCGCCCGTTTCTTGTTTTTGCGGTACAACTTTTGAAGACGGGTAGCTTCTTCTTTTTGGGAAAGGGTACGTTTTTTTGGGCCATTTGATTCATAGGTACCCTTCCCTTCTTGGACATGAGGCTGAAATCGACGCGCGAAGTTTATAAAGAGGTCTGAGGCTGACTGTAGTGCCTCTAGGGTTAAAATATTATTTGAAATACGGCCGATGCGGGCCCTCTCCTCCCGCACCTCATCCACATTCACACTTTCACTCCTTTCATTCACACTATTCTCTGTAGGAGGAGTTACATTATCATTATTGATAACATTATTATTGTTATTCCACAGATCATCCTGTTGGGTCGGTAGAGCAGCTTCTTCTTCAGTGTCTAATGAGGCATTTCTTTCCAGAGGCCAGGATTCGTTAGAGGAGATTCACCTAGGACCCCATCAGGAATACCTTCAGCGGGACCCAGTATGACGTCATCTCTCGCTCCACTCTGGCGGAGGCTGACCAGTCTAGATTCAGTATTTGTATTTGGTGGCAGGTTGTTGTTTGCTATTTGTGATAGAGTAGGGAGAACGAGCGATTCTTCCATTATTGGTCCCACCTCGGCATTGTCACTGATTAAGGTTCTCCTCCTGGCTCTCATTTGTCTTCTAGACCTAAGAGAGGTTGTCGGGGCTGAATCCTCCGATGCCGTCGTCCTGCTTGTGGGAGTCGTTGGGATGTCTGTGGTTAAGTTATCGTGTTTATCGATCTCTCTCCTACGTCGTCTAGTTGAAACCCTCGATGCAATAGTATCAGCATGAGGGGGCGTTACAGTAATAATGTCATTCGTACCATTTGCGACCTCTGGAGAAGTTGCATCAATAGTGTCCTGATTATTTTCAACTAGTTGAGGTATTGGGACCGGGTTATTATTATTATTACTATTTTCATTACTGTTGTTGTTAACATTATTGTTATTAGTATTATGAGCAATATCTACAGTATGTTTTTTTTAAAATGGGTAATTGCAGACTTGCGCTTGTAGGTTCCGGTTCCCACAAATTCGCAACTCCCGCATCGAAATTTGTGTTCAATATTTAGATTTCTATGATAAATCTTTAGATGCTTCGCCATGTCTTCAAATTTTTTAAAAATCCCGGTCCTACCACCTCCTCTTAGTTGTCGCCTGATGTCTGTCGGTGGGCAATAACTACATTTGAATTCATTAGGCTCAGGTATGAACCATGTTAATACCGTAGCCATTATGGATACTTAAAGATTGTTTAAAAGAAATTTTATATGCCTGTATCAAACAGGCAGTCAATATATAAATAAAATATAAATATAATAAATAGTTAAAATTTAGATGTATCTTAAACACTAAATAACATAAAAAATTAGTCCCGCTAACATAATAGTACATTGTGTTCCGAGGAGGTATATAATGCGCGTTTCTCGACCGAGCTTAATTTGCAGTACGAGGCAAAGCCGAGAACTGTAAACGATTTTTTTCTTATTTTATGACATTAAATAAGCAGAAGGTCAGGTTAACAAGGCGGATTTAACTTTAAGAAAGAATCTAAGTATAAAATCCGCAAAAATGGTCTGAGTTTTTCATACGAAAAGAAAGTAAGATTCTTTAAAATTTTAAATCTATGAAAAAATATCGGACATTTAGCTCCGCCGGGATTCGAACTCGGGTCTTTCAATTGCCGCTTAACTGCTCTAAAAAGTCGGTATAGTAGGTTTCGTCACACAAACCAAGTGGACAACTTGCTTGCGATTGAAAAATGTTCGACGTCATATTTCTGGGAAAATTTGAATTAGAAAGTAAGATTCGTTTTAGCTGAATTTCAGGCAAGTTTGTCGGATTTCGACGTCCGCAGGAGAGGTGGCAGAGTTACTGCGCATGTCCTTTGCTGAAATGTGTCCTCGCGCACATCGTAGTGACGCCATTTTACATTTTGTCGTTTCGTGAGCGTCTTCCTGTGCCTTCATCTACACTGAAAAAATTTCGGGCGAGGGAACGGTCCGGTTCCATAAGAGCTGTACGATCTTGAATCGGTGGAACTGGCATCCCTGCTCAGGAGCTCTGATCGCCCAACATGGCGCTGCCGCACACCGTGCATTATCAACCCACCCTTCTGGGACTTCTGTAGTATCAATCTTGGGCGTCCAGAGCTCCCGATCTGGCAGAGTTGCTTTTCCGAGTCCTAGTCGTGCTGCACTCGTGAACTATCGGCTCAATCGGAACA
The DNA here is from genome assembly GCA_037103525.1 of Ganaspis brasiliensis. Taxonomy (NCBI): domain Eukaryota; kingdom Metazoa; phylum Arthropoda; class Insecta; order Hymenoptera; family Figitidae; genus Ganaspis; species Ganaspis brasiliensis. Next base: position 77,622 of record JAZKLR010000795.1, on the reverse strand, counting down.
GCTGGTCGCCCAAACTTTTTCAGTGGATGGATTTTACTATTTTATTATCTTTCAACTTCAACTTTCTATTTCTTGTGTAGGTTTTAGTGATGCGTGTCTTTATTTTTAAAATAGTGACATAAAATTGTCAAATACATATGGCATTAATTAAATCATATATGCTTTTAGACTTATTCGAATTCACGGTGTTGAAGGCTGGAACACTCTTTTTTCTCAGTGTATAGTCAGAGAAAAGATACACAGTAAAAAAAGTTAATGGTAGAATAACATTACGTTTTAATTTCTCATAACGAAAGTTTTTAATTTTACAACGATACACGTAGTAATTTTTCAGAATATTCTGAAAAAAACTTACTTTATGTAAATTTACTGCTTTTGACACTGGTAAATTACATACATGAAAGTTGTATATTTACACAGTTATGAAAATTCACTACATGAAACGTTGGAAATAAATAGATTCACGTCTAACATAGGATTTTTACTTCTCAATTGAGAAATACAAACCGTTTGTAACTTTACGCATTGAATGTAAATTTCAGTAAACATTTTATTTTTTCATAATCTATGTAGTTTAACATCATAGAATGTGGAAAAAATACATAACGAGTAAAAATCCACTGTCCGCAGTTTGTTTCGCGTATTTTCAGCAATCATCGTATACTTTCGAAATGCGCGGTAACGTAGCGGCATTGTCGTTTGTACTAAGTTGCACACTTTCAATTTGCTATTCCCAGTCAATTACAAAAAAAAAAAAGAAGAAGGTGATTAGAGTATTGTCCGACAAAGATATTGAGTTCAGTCAATGTCCATATATTTACGTTATGACTATTCAGCCCTAGGTGATACAGTTCATCAGCGTGATGTTATATTATTTTAGCAACTATTAGATGCTAACCCTCCTATCTATGTGCCACACTGATTTTTTATAAAAACCTTCTTGCACAACTGGATATTTTTAAATTTGTCGAAATAAATTTTATAATAATATTTTTAATTGATATGAGGATCCACTACTATTAGTTTCAGGTTATGTCATACCTTCTCCTTACTATATGTGATAATTTTCACATCGTATGATATTTTACAATGGCATATGCGATCTAACCTAATTCTGATATTTGTCAATCTACGTTAGACGTAAATGGATTTATTTCCAACGTGTCACAATGTAAAATATCATTAACTTTTTTTACAGTGTATATTTGTCCCTGATTCAAATATAGGCTATGTTATTTTTTTGAAAATGTGTGTGTATAATGTTAAATGTTCATATAATAAATAATTTTTCACTAATATATTTTAATTTCTTTGTAACAATTATTTACTATTTAGAATGTAAGTATATGAGATAACCTAAATTTAATTGATAAGCTGTAGGAATTTCAGCCTACTCAGATACTGACTATCCACCTTTATGCACGGAATTCACTGACCATCCGCCATGAGTAGACTGAATTTCAGTTCTCTTGTCCATTACTTCCCGAGAAAAAGTGACAGATTTTTCAGCAAAAATTGAGCGGGTTTTACGTTTTTCAGGTTATGCTGAAATTAAGTTTTAGTGTTCTTCCTTTGATCACACCTGAAATTCCGCCGACTTGTGAGCGGATTTTACAGTTCTCTCTTTACTGTGACGCGAGGACAAGACAAGCATTACCTCCGAGGTGCACACGACAGTAAAAGGAGTAAGTTTTCCTAGGTTTTTGGAAAGTTTTTGAGACACCATGAGATACAAAGCATACCTATACGTTAAGTAGTAGCTTGGCGTCATGGACAAAGCTTGTCCCCTCCATTCGGCTCGTACGACGTCCATTTCCGGTGCAACTGATGCACGCGCGCGAGCATCAGACGCACCGAGTTGGGGCATCAGAGCTCTTAAGTGACTGCAAGTGACGGTGCATCGCTTGTCCCGTATATACACGGAAAGAAATATATTGGTTTTGTACCATTAGATTACTCTATAGTATATTCCTATTTGCGTTTTCTGATCCATAAAAGCAACAATATATAGTTTTGCAGTATTAGGTATCGCCAATTCGCCATAGGAAATACCTATCATAGACTTACTTTTATAGTAAGAACATAATAGTCTAAACGCAAAGATGTTATAGGCCAAAAGCAAGTAACATCGTACACGGAGAAAAAAAAAGGCGATCAGAACCGGGGACTCAAGTAAAAACTGCTTGATTACTCCGGTAGTGGAACTCAAGTCAGCGTAACTTGGGATCCAGGCAGTATTTGCCTGGCAGTCACAAGTTGCGTTAGCCAAACAACGCACAGCTGTGTACTGCCAAACTAACGCACAACTAGTCACAAGTTGCGTTAGTTTGGCAGTACACAGCTGTGCGTTGTTTGGCTAACGCAACTTGTGACTGCCAGGCAAATACTGCCTGGGTCCTAAATTGAGCTGACTTGAGTTCCACTACCGGAGTAATCAAGCAGTTTTTACTTAAGTCCCCGGTTCTGATAGCCTTTTTTTCTCTCAGTGTATAGTGCAATAGCCAGGGGCGGCGAAAGAGGTCCACATCGTGTGTGGAGTTCAGATGATTTTTGAAGGGTGGGGGGGGGGGGTAAAGACTCAAGTTTTTGATGTAACTATTACCTTAATCAATTTTATCATTCTTCTCAAGAAATTTTTTTTTTTTATTTATACACTTTTTGCGCAGATTGTAACTATAAGCATTGCTTTTAATAATAGAAAACTTTAAAAAAAATATTAATCCATATTATGGTGTGTGGAAATCCACACACGAAAAAATCTGGTGTGTGGACTACTCCACACTATCCACACAACTGGTGCCGCCCCTGGCAATAGCAACAGGATTAGACTGTTAAACTCTTTGCTATTGCACTATACGATGTTACTTGCTTTTGGCCTATAACGTCTTTGCGTTTAGACTATTATGTTCTTACTATAAAAGTAAGTCTATGATAGGTATTTCCTATGGCGAATTGGCGATACCTAATACTGCAAAACTATATATTGTTGCTTTTATGGATCAGAAAACGCAAATAGGAATATACTATAGAGTAATCTAATGGTACAAAACCAATATATTTCTTTCCGTGTATATGGGACAAACGATGCACTACAGGCGGTGCGTCTGACGTGCCAAAATTTTTTCAGTGTACCGTCTGAGGTAAAGATGTGCTTTAAATCTCGAAAACGCGCCAAGAAAACCTTTAAACCTGTGTTGCTTTCGATACTTTTAATTCCAAAGGCACAAACTAGGTGCTTTTAAATGCTTGTAGGTTAGGGTCGAAATGCGTTCATTTGTTTGACGTATGAAAATGGCGTCAATTTTTTCCCTATGGTAAAAAAAATGCATGGATCAGAAGTTCATTTTTTCCCTAGAAAAAAATAGACGCCATTTTCACACGGTCGAACAAATGAATGCGTTTAGAGCATCCCTACAAGAATCCAAAAGCGCCATGTTTGTGCCTGTGGGATAAAAACGTAACAAATACATTTTATAAAATAATACAATTTTGAGAAGTTAAATATTCTAAGAAATGGATTTTTAAGAATTAAAATATTCAAACAAATAATAAGCCTTTTAAAGGTTGTTCTTTTTTTCGTTTTCAGTGTTTTGGTCATAAGTCAGTTGAGTTAGTTGTTTTTATTTTATTTTATTATAACGTTTCGGTTGCATTTTGCAACCCTCTTCAGATCTACAAAGAACAAGGATGTTAAAAATATTTGGATTACAATTTTATATATCTATATGTAAAAGGGTTATTTTACCTATTTCTCTATTTACACAGTCTTTTTTTATTATAACCTAAACGTCAGTTGTTTCATTATTCAGGACAGAGTCCGTCGTTGATATACATTTTTTCGTCAGTCTTTTAAAAAATAAATAACTAAACCTATATTACTGCCTCTTTAATGGAAAATTCTATACGCAGATATTTGGCACACCGATGGGATCCCCCCTGTCGTCTGCCATAGCTAACTTAGTCAAGGAAGAACTGGAACAGGATGTTCTAAAAGATTTAAATTTTAAACCTGTGTTTTTTGTTAGATACGTGGATGACATCTTCACATGCATCCCTGATGATAAAATTGAATATATGTTAAATAAATTTAATAATGTAGAAGATAGATTGCAATTTACTATAGAGATTGGAAAAAACAAAATAAATTTTTTAGACATTAATATAATGGTTGAAGGAGGCAAACTTGTATTTAACTGGTATCGAAAACCTACGTGGTCTGGAAGATATCAAAACTTTCACTCACACACTCATAAAAAATACAAAATTAGTAGAATTAATAGCATGGTAGATAGGGCTATAAAATTATCCGACCCGAGGTTTCATAAAGAAAATATAAATCTTGTAAAAAATACCTTATTAAAAAATGACTTTCCTATTAAATTTATTGAAGAATATGTAAAACAAAGAATAAATAAAATAAAAAATCCTACGAACAATAACAATTTAAATAAAACCTTCGATATCAGTAATACAGTCGTGATACCTTACATCCACGAAAATTATTTACAAATTAAAAATATTTTGAAAAAATATAATCTAAATGGGATTTTTACTCCATGCAAAAATAACTCTGGTACTTTCCGCAACCTGAAGGACCCTATAACTCTTGAAAACAAAACAGATGTTATTTATGAAATACCTTGTAAAGGTTGTAACAGTGTCTACATTGGGCAAACGTTACAAAAAGGGAAAGAAAGAATAAACCAACATAAAAGATCATGTGTAAACGACGACTCGTCATCTGCACTGGCACAGCACTCACACAAAGAAGATCATCTTTTTGATTTTCAAAATGTTAAAATTTTAGCTACTGAACAAAACCTTATAAAACGAAATTTTATTGAGATGTACCATATAATTAGGAATCCCAACTCTGTAAATACTAAAACCGACGTAAAATATTTAAATAATGTGTACAAGAATATAATTTATAATAGTCGTGTCATCTAAAACGAACTGAGTGCAAGCAGTGATGACGTAGGTTACAGCCAGTACGTTTCGTTACCACACTTACAGTTGATCCGTGACAATAGCACCAAAGCAGAAAAATTGACGCGGTTACCGTACCTTGATGTTTACACTTGTCAAATAAAAATAATATTCTAAATGTAACCGTTTTTTAAAATATAGGTTTAGTTATTTATTTTTTAAAAGACTGACGAAAAAATGTATATCAACGACGGACTCTGTCCTGAATAATGAAACAACTGACGTTTAGGTTATAATAAAAAAAGACTGTGTAAGTAGAGAAATAGGTAAAATAACCCTTTTACATATAGATATATAAAATTGTAATCCAAATATTTTTAACATCCTTGTTCTTTGTAGATCTGAAGAGGGTTGCAAAATGCAACCGAAACGTTATAATAAAATAAAATAAAAACAACTAACTCAACTGACTTACGACCAAAAAACTGAAAACGAAAAAGAACAACCTTTAAATAATTATACAATTTTGATCAAAACTAAAAAACAACATCAACCTCTATATAAATAATAAGTCTGATAAATAAAATTTCAGACAAATGCATTTTCGGGAAGTTGAATATTCTAACAAATGGAGTTTCGGTTTTTTAAATATTCGGACGAAAAATATGTCTAATAAATACAATTTCAGACCAATGGGTATTCGGAAAAATAAATATTCTGACAAATGAGATTTCGAAAAGTTAAATATGCGGTTAAATAAATTTCGGTCTATTGCATATTCTGTCAATTAAGTTCTGGTAAAAATGGCAGCTACCCATATTACTTGCGTAGATATTAATATTTACGCTTTATAAATAATTACTAAATCATACTCATTTAAATCGCATATACCCAATGGGAAACTAACGATTGGCGCATTAATGGACCAGTATTGGGAGCCAATGGTGCCAATATTGGCGCATTAATGGAAACCAATATTGGACCACAGTTGGTCAATCCTTGGGATGATAACGGGTTTGCCAGTCATTGGCAGCCATCATTGGTTCAATATTGGTTGCCAATGATAATGCCAATAAATAAAATTTTTTAAATTAACAATATTAAAATCTATATTTTTATATTGTTAATTTATTTATTGTTTAAAAAAAATTTTTTTTTTAATAAATATTTTAATTTATTTATTAATGCATGTCAAGTATTAGTACAATAATTGGCTTTCAATATTGGTCCATCCTTGGGAGCCAATGAATAACCAACAATCTTATTTTTACAACTCTATATGGAAACAGAGTTGTTAATTTAATCTTCAGCCAATATTTGACAATGAAGATTTGAGTGTTGGACACATTAGAAATGTATTTTCAGAGGTACGGGATCAGGCCTTATATAAAAGAGCTGAAGAAACTCGATCGTGAGAGAGGCTGACCGATGCGCGCCCTATGCCAGTTTCCGAAACCACAAACGCGTGAGAATCCTCGACGCGCAGACGCGGCATAGATGCGGCGGGAAACTTCCACTATTTGAATTTGAATTTTTTATGCATTTAATCAAAAACAAGAAAAGAAATATAATAATACAAAAATTATACAAATTCTTAAATTTGTATAGTTTTCTGATTGTTATTAAAAAGTAATACGCTTAATTATAAAGAAATACTTATAATAAATATCCTCCATAAATAATTGTTCAATTCTTGAAGATTTGAAAAACTCTTAAAGGTGTGTCCTAAGGTTAAAAATTATTGTTCTAAATCTACTTTAATCGATTTTCATGTTATAGAAATTATTTAAATAAATTAATTAGTTTTAAAGAAATCAGAAAGAAATTAAATTGATGAAAAAATAAACATTTAATATTAAAAATAATATTAATAAAAATAATCACATTAAAACTTTGCTTGTAAAATAAACAGAACGAAAAATTTAAAATTAAAAAATTAATGAACAATTACAAAATATTAAAGAAGACTTTAATTTTATTAAAATGTAAACTTAAGTCACATAAATACAAATATTCATGTAAGTATTTAAATTTTAAATTCACCATTTTTTCTGTTTAAATTTAAAGTAAAATTTAACAAATTGTAAAGAATGATAGTTAATAAATATTTAACTTTATTTGTTATTCTTTTCGTTTTTCACATGCAAAAAATAATCATTTTTTTTTATAAAACTAAGGAACAAATTCTCTAAATTTGAATACAAATTAAAAATGAAAAAAATTTAATATATGTAAAAAAATTTTTAATTTGAATCATTTAATTAAATAATTTATTTTAACAAAATGACTTTCTAAATATAACTATTCAGAATATATAAAAAATATGAGCAAAAAAAATTAAAATTGGTTTTTAAAAATAAAAAAATAAACTTTTTAAAGTTCAAAATAAATTAAATTTTTTTTAAATTTTGTTATTCTAAAATTAATATTAAACTTGAATAATAATTTTCAATACAATTACTTAAAGAAAGAATTAATGGTTTCTTTTAAATTAAAGAAATAATAGAGCATTAAACATAGTTAATTTAATATTTTGAATACTGTTAAAAAAAATTTAAGTTTAAAAAAATTAATGACATCAAAAATATTATTTTTCGATCGTAATTTAAAAAAAAAATTGATATTAATTTTGCTTTATTGAACAGTGTTGATTTTTAAATTTTAAAATTTGTGTCTAGGTATTAAGCTTTAAATTAGTTTACATCTTTTTTTTCATGTCCATATATTTTATTAAAATTAAATTAAAATTTGTTTTTAAAAATAAAATATTAACTTTTTAAAGTTTAAAGTTGAATTGAAAATTTTTCAAAATTCGTTATATTAAAATCATATTAATCTTAAATAATAATTTCAAATATAATTACTTAAAGTTAGTTTCCAAAAACTTGAATTAATTTTAAAACGAATCTTTACAAATAGTAAAACTTGAACAGAAAAAATTAAAGGTTTCTTTAAAGTTAAAGAAATAATAAAGCATTAAACATGGTTAATTTATTTTTTTTTAATATTATTAAAAAAAATTTAAGTTTACAAAATTTAATGACATCAAAAATATTATTTTTCGATCTTAATTTAAAAAAAAAATTCATATTAATTTAACTTTATAAAACAGTGTTGATTTTTAAATTTAAAATTTTAAAATTTGTGTCTAGGTATTAAGCTTTAAATTAGTTTACATCTTATTTTCTTTTTTGTCCATATCTTTTATTAAAATTAAATTAAAATTTGTTTTTAAAAATAAAATATAAACTTTTTAAAGTTTAAAGTTGAATTGAAAATTATTTAAAATTCTTTATATTAAAATTAAGATTAATCTTAAATAATAATTTCAAATATAATTACTTAAAGTTAGTTTCCAAAAACTTGAATTATTTTTAAAAATACGAATCTTTACAAATAGTAAAACTTGAACAGAAAAAATTAAAGGTTTTAAATACTATTAAAAAAAATTTAAGTTTAAAAAAATTAATGACATAAGAAATATTATTTTTCGATCTTAATTTAAAAAAAAAATTCATATTAATTTAGCTTTATAAAACAGTATTGATTTTTAAATTTAAAATTTTAAAATTTGTGTCTAGGTATTAAGCTTGAAATTAGTTTACATCCTATTTTCTTTTATGTCCATATCTTTTATTAAAATTAAATTAAAATTTGTTTTTAAAAATAAAATATAAACTTTTTAAAGTTTAAAGTTGAATTAAAAATATTTTAAAATTCGTTATATTAAAATTAATATTAATCTTAAATAATATTTTCAAATATAATTACTTAAATAATAAATAAATCTTTTCAATAATAATTACTTAAAGTTAGTTTCCAAAAACTTAAATTAATTTTAAAACGAATCTTTACAAGTAGTAAAACTTGAACAGAAAAAATTAAAGGTTTCTTTTAAATTAAAGAAATAATAGAGCATTAAACATGGTTAATTAAAATTTTGGAATAAAATTAAAAAAAAATTAAGTTTAAAAAAATTAATGATATCAAAAATTTTAAAATTTTAAAGTAAACATTTCGAATATTATTAAAAATGTGCTCAGAAAATAAAAACTTTGTTTAAAATTTTTTAAACTTTTAAGTTAAACTGGAAATAAGATGTGAACTAAATTAAACCTTTCTATACAAATTTAAATTTTAAAACTCAATGCCGTTTTGTAATAGCTAAATTGAAATAAGTTACATTTTTTAATTAGGATCGAAAAATAATATTTTTGATATCATTAATTTTTTTAAACTTAAATTTTTTTTAATAGTATTCAAAACATTAAATTAACTATGTTTAATGCTCTATTATTTCTTTAATTTAAAAGAAACCATTAATTCTTTCTGTTTAAGTTTTATTATTTGGAAAGATTCATTTTAATGATAATTGAATTTTTTCGAAAACTAACTTTAAGTAATTGTATTGAAAATTATTATTCAAGTTTAATATTAATTTTAGAATAACAACATTTAAAAAAAAATTTAATTTATTTTGAACTTTAAAAAGTTTATTTTTTTATTTTTAAACACCAATTTTGATTTTTTTTGCTCATATTTTTTATATATTCTGGATAGTTATATTTAGAAAGTCATTTTGTTAAAATAAATTATTTAATTAAATGATTCAAATTTAAAATTTTTTTACATATATTAAATTTTTTTCATTTTTAATTTGTATTCAAATTTAGAGAATTTGTTTCTTAGTTTTATCAAAAAAAAAAATGATTATTTTTTGCATGTGAAAAACGAAAAGAATAACAAATAAAGTTAAATATTTATTAACTATCATTCTTTACAATTTGTTAAATTTTACTTTAAATTTAAACAGAAAAAATGGTGAATTTAAAATTTAAATACTTACATGAATATTTGTATTTATGTGACTTAAGTTTACATTTTAATAAAATTAAAGTCTTCTTTAATATTTTGTAATTGTTCATTAATTTTTTAATTTTAAATTTTTCGTTCTGTTTATTTTACAAGCAAAGTTTTAATGTGATTATTTTTATTAATATTATTTTTAATATTAAATGTTTATTTTTTCATCAATTTAATTTCTTTCTGATTTCTTTAAAACTAATTAATTTATTTAAATAATTTCTATAACATGAAAATCGATTAAAGTAGATTTAGAACAATAATTTTTAACCTTAGGACACACCTTTAAGAGTTTTTCAAATCTTCAAGAATTGAACAATTATTTATGGAGGATATTTATTATAAGTATTTCTTTATAATTAAGCGTATTACTTTTTAATAACAATCAGAAAACTATACAAATTTAAGAATTTGTATAATTTTTGTATTATTATATTTCTTTTCTTGTTTTTGATTAAATGCATAAAAAATTCAAATTCAAATAGTGGAAGTTTCCCGCCGCATCTATGCCGCGTCGTCGCGTCGAGGATTCTCACGCGTTTGTGGTTTCGGAAACTGGCATAGGGCGCGCATCGGTCAGCCTCTCTCACGATCGAGTTTCTTCAGCTCTTTTATATAAGGCCTGATCCCGTACCTCTGAAAATACATTTCTAATGTGTCCAACACTCAAATCTTCATTGTCAAATATTGGCTGAAGATTAAATTAACAACTCTGTTTCCATATAGAGTTGTAAAAATAAGATTGTTGGTTATTCATTGGCTCCCAAGGATGGACCAATATTGAAAGCCAATTATTGTACCAATACTTGACATGCATTAATAAATAAATTAAAATATTTAAAAAAAAAAAAATTTTTTTTAAACAATAAATAAATTAACAATATAAAAATATAGATTTTAATATTGTTAATTTAAAAAATTTTATTTAATGGCATTATCATTGGCAACCAATATTGAACCAATGATGGCTGCCAATGACTGGCAAACCCGTTATCATCCCAAGGATTGACCAACTGTGGTCCAATATTGGTTGCCAATAGTTTGCCAAGAAAAAACTGTTGGCCGCCAATCATGGGACCATTATTTAGCCAATGGTGATCATTGGCAATTTCCCATTGGGTAACATTCCTTGCCAATCATTCAGTATCTTTATAAAAAAGCTAAATAAATAATGATTAGTGATGAACTTGGTTAATATTAAAATCAAACTTAAAATGCATTATGTATATAAACTTATTATTTAATTAGGGGTTGTCCATATATTACGTAATGCTTAATGGGGGAGAGGGAGGTCAGAAAAAATAAACTTTTGCATGTAAAGCTCCATTACGAGGGGGGAGGGGGTCCAAAAATATCAGAAAAAAGCGTTACGTAATATATGGACGTCCCCTTATTGTTATATTTAACCTCTTATTTATATAAAAAATGTTTTTACCAACAAGCTGGATCATGTCCACACAAAAAAGGAATTTGAATCCACATGTTATTAGGATCACAGTCTGTTTGTTGAAGGAGAACGCATTCATCAAAACTCTGAAAACATTTAAACAAAATTTCTACTCTTTTCTAAAAACATGTTGAATGAGAAGCCAGTCTATATATTTAGGATACACAAAACAGCAAATGCATATAGCTACTGGCTGTGAAAGACGGACGGATGGAATTTGTATTATTAAAAATCATAATTTTCAACCCTTAAAAGCATATCTTACAAAATAAAAATGTGTCAAATGTTCTTTTTATTCTTTACAAAATGATTCAAGGCAGAAGCCAATTCTTGATTTACAGTTGGACAAAAGTTATCTACAGAAAATTTAAAGTTAAGGGTGTTCAAGGATCCGAGATATTACTTATTATTATAACTATAATATTAATAATTATAACCAAAATGTATCATAAAGTAATTATTAGTAACAAATATTTTTATTTGTTAAAGACAATTACTGAATTTGTTCAACTTTTTTAAACAAATTATTTTTAATGCTTAACAAATATTTTTTGTTCAAGTACGAATGTTTTTCTTTACTATTTGTAACAAGCTTCAATAGCTCAGTTGGTTACGGCCACGCTTAAGAAACGGGCTATGCGTACGGGCGCGGATTCAAATCCTCTCACCTACAGTTTTTTCTTTAGGAATCATTAGAGTATATCTCATGAGACAGAAATTTAGATATCCCAGAGATGTCCCTAGGATATCTCAAATTTCAGCGGGATATATATATATATATATATATATATATATATATATATATATATATATATTTAAAAATGATGTTTGGTATATACGATCTGTCTTTGTTTATGATTTAGCTTGGCTCAGGAACACCCTTAACTTTAGATAATCTATAAAAAATATCGTGACCTAATTAGGTCAAAAGTTTTCACCTCCCAAACACATCCTTTGTTGTAAACATATGCATTTTTCTAGACCCCCCCTCCCCCACCCAATCGTGTAACGTTTTTTATGTGTGGCATGACGATATGTCTTAAGTTTGGGACTGCGCAACTAAACTAATAACCAGGTGCGGATCCAGCGGGAGGCAATTTTTTTTCTTTTTAATAACAACCAATTTTATAAAGATATATACAGTTAAAAATGGTATTTTTTTCATAAAACTCTGCCAAAAATTCAAAATTCTTTAAACCCTTCGTTCAGATTATCATGTCCACCTGAAAAAAAAAAAAAAAAATTTCCAGTGGTGCTAAAACGTCAGTCCTTAATTGCTCAAATTTTATAATTTTTTAATGAAATTTATAAAATTTTTTCTTTAAATATTGTACTTTTATGTGATAAAAGAGCTTAATAAATTAATTCGTTTATTAAATAAAGAAAAGTTATTTAAAAAATGGATTTTTGGCCTTTGAAACCCATGTAACTCCTTAAAAGAAGATCCTTTTTAAAAGAAATTGATTAGAAAAAAATAACAATTTTTAATACAAAGAATTATTAATAATATCTATTATGTAAAAATAACATAAAAATTTATTATGATTTTCATTATTAATATTATTTTATATTACCCATTGTAGATATAAGTTAAACAATAATTATTACTGTGACCTTTTCCTTTAAAATTACAGTGAAAAGATTATTTAAATTTGAATAAATCAAAATTTAGATAATTTTTTATAAAGATTAGCGGAGAGGCGGGTAATTAGATCGGTTATTAATTTGACAATCCTTATATTATTCTTACTGATGCAAGTAAAAATTATTAGTTCAATACTTCAACTAACGTTGTGTATAGCAGAAGTTGTATTAAATATTAATTAAAAGTGTTAATTATAGGTTTTAAAAAAAAGTACAACTGCGTCAAGTTACCTGACCATGTCGGCTAATATGGTGCACAAATTATATTAATAATATTATAATTACAATATTTCATGAAAATCATTGTTAATTTAAAAAAAGTGTTTTATATCTTTACATGAATTTTAAACTGTTTAAAAACATTTGAATGGCGTTTGTAGAGTATCGAAAAGGGTTATGATAAATATTACTTATTTAACTTAAAGAACTGTTGTTATGAAGGATAAATATAAATTAACTTTTATTATTTTAGTATTTTTTAAATAAAACATATTCATTTCTGCAACATATTTTTTATATTAATTTACTTTCTTTTTTCTTAAAAATAACGTGTGCTACATTAGTCGCTCTTAGAGAGTCTAGAAAGAATCCCTTTTTACTTATAATTTATAAAGTTTTTATTATGAATCGAACATTAAGGGAGGAAATAGGTGTAAATTTTCAAAAAATGTAATTTCTTTCTTCTTCATAAATCGCTTGTAAAACTATTGGAAAATATACTCTGGAAATTTCAAACAAAAATTTCGAGCCGTTTAAAAGTTATAAACAATTAAGTTTCAAGCGAATTCAACCATTTCTTAAAACTTCATCCGCCATATTGGATCCGCAATTTGAATTTTTTAAAACTGACCTCAGATTCGTAATCAGCGACCCTGAAAACTTAGTATACATGTTTGGAACATTTCGATTATTTCCGAATTGCGAGATTCAAAGGGTTAACCTTTTCTGACACTTTTTTTTTCAAACACGTTTTTCGAATTTGTGTACACTCCAGCTCAAAAAGTTTTGAATCAATCATTCTGAAGTTTGGCATATAGTTTCGTTATATAAATACGCTCTAACCACGGAGTTAGCTCAGTTGGTTAAGGTCCTGGACTCTACGGTCGCGCCAAGTCAAGCGTCAAGCTTGCTTGGTTCGCGCCCCGGTGAGCCTGGGATTTTTTCCGGCTGTAAGATAACTTCAGTGGAAGGTAAAGACGTCGAGGTTTAATGATATTCACTGTCGGTAATCGACCTGTGCAGATCACTAGAACTCGACTGTCGATAAACCGGTTGTACCATGGAAAGGTTTTTTTACAGTTTTCCCACTCCACTGGCGAGCAAACCCAATATACCGGGTGGTCCAAGCAAATGCGAGTACTCCTAATTTCAAGCCGTTCTGTAGACGCAAAAACACTTAAAAGAATATATACAAAGTACAATTCTAGGAACTCCCTACGGCGGACACTCATTGGGCCAGTAAGGTCGATAAAACGAGTGTATAATAACTAAAAACTATAAATACGCTCTAGATGAACCTCAATCCGGAACAATATCATTGTTTAATTTTGGTTTTTGTTATAAAAAATAGTATGAAAAAATGGTAAAAAACCATGTTTTTTGTTCATACTCTTCCAAAAATTAGTTATTTACTTTTTTTTATGGGATTGAGGTTTTCCTAGAAGAGATACATATAAAAAAATCTGACATCGCGCTTAGCGCTCCGTCACATTCTCATCGGCGCGCTTCGCTCGCAAAATTCAACACGCCTCAGGGCGCGCGAGGGACGTCGTCACGCTTCGCGCTCCAAAGTTTTAGTATTCGTCGCGCTACGCGCTCCGTATTTGGTGTGAACGTCGTGCTTCACACTCCAATCATAATCAATTTTTAACTTAACACTGTTTAGATTAACTCTAAATTAACTTTTCATAACGCAGTCTTAAAAATGGCGTGATTCGGTTCTCTGTAGATAACCAGAAAGTTGCAGATTTAAGAACAATTCACTATGTGACGTCAGAGTGCAAACAAGTACAGTCCAAATTGCATGTCTCCCACTTTTCTACTTTTCTTGCACGCACTGTTTGACCAACAGAACAGAGTCGATGTCTTTAGCGTGAGTAGTACAGCTTCAAAATCTAACCTGACCGTATTACTAGCGCGGCGTGTTGACAAGTAAAAAAGTGTGAGACATTCAATTTGGATTGTATTTGTGTACACTCTGACGTGACATAGTAAATCGTTCTTAATTCTGCAACTTTCTGGTTATCTATACAGAGAACCGAATCACGCCTTTTATGACTTTGTTATGAAAAGTATCGTTCGTAACTGCGTGAACAAAGCAGTCGTTTTGAAACTCGCGAAATTTTTGCAACTCGTTTCACTCGTTGCAAAAACATTGCTCTCGTTTCAGAAACGACTGCTTGTCACGCATGTTACGAAATATACTATTTCTTACAAGCTTTAAAAATATTTTTTCGTCTCATTTGTTCCTAATTTTAACTCCTCGTAAAAAACTCTTCGTTATCGAAATTGAATACTTCATTATGAATCAGTTTAATCTTTGGGACTGTTTACTGCTATTCTAAATTGGGTTTGCACTTAAAAGATAAAACTTTTTTTGTCTTAAAGTTCTACGCCTTTAAGGAATACATTCTCATCACGGCACTCGCGCTTCGCGCTCGATACTAATACTTTCCTGAATATGCGATATACTGGAACTAAAAGAAAAATCTCAGTTACTCAAATCCTAAAAGCAAAGGATTGCAGCACCTAAATTGTCATTAAAAAACACTAAAATTTCTGTTTGAACCTACTGATATCAGTTGACTCTTGCCTCGATACAGTTCCATGATTGAGTAAGACTAGTCTCCAAATCAATATAAAACTAAAACTTAGTTAAGAGCAATACCTAACAAACAGAAATTGCACGTTAGCACGCTACATCAGAAAGTATTAATACTTTAAACACGGTTTTTTCTTAAAGTATTAATATGTATTTTTTATTTCTAAAATAATAGACACTTAATTTGAGTGCAGTATGATAAATTACAAAGGCACACAAAAAAGAGTGTCATGGCCGAGACACTACACTTGTGTATTCCTATGTAATTTTTTGCGCTAAATCCGAATCTGGAGTAAGAATTGTCAGATTGGATTGATTTTTTGAGATTAGCTTAAATAAGAGCACAAAAACACGAATTTGAGCAAAAATGGAAACAAAATTTTGCCGAAAGACTATAGGAGAGACCGGGGCTAGTTCATTATTATATCATCATTTATGAGGAGTAAATGTAAGAAAACCTAATTTTGATACTCCAAAGTAAATTTTTAAACCCTGGTTTTTTTTTGTTATATCTTCCTGAGTAATAGTTTTAGAAAAAGTTTAATTATCAAATTTTGATCTTTGAATAGTTGCTTTTAAAGGACAATTAAGAGATTTTAATTTATATTTGCAGTATCGATAGAAAAAATCAAATATTTAACAAACACAGTCAGTTAGATCGTTTTGACAGGGGTTAGTTGGGTCGCCCAAATGACTGCACCGGAATTGCGGCTGCGGTCGAAATTTTAAGCGGCTCGCGTAAGGGGTATGTTCTCCCACTCCTCCACACAGAGTTCGAGCCGCTTCCCTTCCACTCTAGCAAGTACGAGCCGCTCCTCCTCTACTCTGCCATTTTTATGTATATGTGACCTGGACTGTGAAAAGGGGGCTTACGTGTCAAAAAATCGTTTTTCATTTTTTTGTCGATTCTGATAGATTTTTTGACGCTCTTTCACGTGGTGTATTCTAAACAAAAAATTTTTTTTAACACGTAGGCCCCTTGTCACTGTCCAGGTCACATATACAGTCGGACCTTGATAAGTAAGAATCCAAGGGACCAAGAAATTTTTCTCACTTATAGAGGTTTCTCACTAAGACAGGTTTTTACTAACAAGTGCTGCTTTTTACTAATAGAGATTTATAAAGGTTTTGTTAATTAAAATTTCAATTTTACTTAATTATTAATTATTTATTTAACAAATATAACAACAATAGTCCATCTAAAGAAATATTTTTATTTAAAGATTGTTTAATCCACTCCTCAAGGCAATTTTCAAGATCATGAAATTCTACTAACCGTATTCTTTTTAAATTTCCACGACCTTTAAAACACTGCGATTTTGTAGATTCCGTTTCTTTAAATATTCGATAAAAAGTAGCAGTTGATAGACCAAATTCACTTTCTATTACATGTTGTTTCTTTCCACTTTCGAATTCACTTATAATTTTTAGTTTCTCATTTAACGAAAGGGCTTTAAGTTTTCGCTTAGACATCTTGAATATGTATTCGAAATAAAGTTATCTATTCGCAAATGCTTCTGATGACAATCGTTTTGAAACTAAATTTTATTTTGTGTGATAGGTGTAATTGTAGTTTGAACAAAGGGCCTTTATTCTCACACGTCTATTCAAATTTAAATTACTGCTTACAAATTTCTATTGACTTTTAGAAAATTATAATATAGAAAAGAGTCTCACTTATAGAGGTCCGCAAAGCGCTTTTCTCACTTATAAAGGTCTGATTAAGAAAATAATTCTCAGCTATAGAGGTCAGAGAGGCGCTTCTCTCACTTATAAAGGTCTAATCAAGAAAAACGATTCTCACTTACAGATTCTCACTTATACAGGTTTTTACATGTGAAAATGTCGGGACCTGAAAATTACTCTCACTTATAGAGGTTTCTCAGTTAGACAGCTCTCACTTATGAAGGTTCGACTGTATATTATTATACAGAAAGACGCCTTAAATTCTAAATGAATCCCCCAGTATTTCGTAAAAACAAAATAAGTTTGGTAAATTTTATTAATTTTTTTACACGTACTTAAACCTTAATTAGAGAAGATATCGAATTGAAATTTTGGGAATCGTTTTCGAAAGTCATAAAGTGTGTCATGAATCTTCGACTTAATTATAATTTTGAAAAACAATTAAAAATCATTGGGAAATTTGCAAAACCCATAAATTTGTGAATAAACCTTAAAAGTTTCAATTTTAATATTTTAATCTATATAAAATTAAAAAAATTGTGCTAATACAGATGATCAAAATAAACCAATGAGAAAGCATCTTTCAAAATTATTAATCAATGAAATAGCTTGAAATAACCGTAAGACGCTTTCTTAATGTCTTGTGTCTTAAAATAAGACACTTAGAAGACAGCAGTTTTTGCAGTGTAGTATGCATCCATGAGAGTCTTTAAGATTCAGGCCGAATCAACGCAACTTAAATTACGTGGCTCAATATTATTACGCGACGGATCATGGAGTGACATAGCGTCGGACCTGAAGTCTATGTCACGTGATCTTTCTCCTATTTCTTTCCGCAACCATTCGTCAATGTTCTCCGCTGACTGAATGCAACCGTTCAGTCCGCATCCATAAGAGTCCCGACTGTATTACCTATAGGTAATAATAATAATAATCAATTTATAAATTGATATAACTTTTTATTAAGGGGGTTCTCAGCATTCACATAACCTAGGGGTGTGGAATTGTCAAAAAGATTGGGGAGGGGGGAGGTGAGACCAAAATATTAACAAATATTTGTAAGTATTTTGGACGATTCTGGGAATATTTTCGGGTGTGGAGTACTCCACACCATCCACACAGTTCGCGCCGGCCCTGCATTTTTTAACAAATGAAAGGCCAAAAACTCGTGAACACCGTCCATATATATACGACCCACACAATTGGGAGGGGGGGGGGGGGTTGAAAATTCAAAAAATGTCCATGATGCACTGCATTCTTATGTCGTTCCAGCATGCTATAAAGACGATAATTTGTTTATGGAGGACTTTAATCAGCTGTATATATTTTATAAAGTTTAACATTGTTTAATACCTTAGTATCGCCATGTTTTTTTCTTATAAGATGAGGCCTAAAGTTGTCACCATATCTTAAGAAATAGTAGTAAGAAACAAACCTATCTAAAGGCTTTCTTAATAAATTAATGTAGATTGGATTTTGATGAACACTAAACCTGAAACACATTACATTAATAATATATTGTCCAACTAGCCGACAAAGTATGTGGTTTTATGAAAGAGAAATTTTTATTTAGTAATGTAATAGATGAATCTATAAAATGTTTGTCACTTACTTTTTGAAATTTAAGAATGCTATATGACCATGATAAAATGCAGGCTTCATTGCATCCCATGCTGTTACATTGCGCACAAATTTATTCTGAAAATAAAAATTCTCTTATTTTATATTAATTTAAGGCGGCAGAGATTATGTGAAATATGTGGAATAGTCCACACTCGAAATTTTGCCCTAAGTGGAATTTCCCACACGAGGAATCTATTCTTCTTATATATAAAGTATCTGATTCACTTTATTTTTTCCTTATCATCTGACAAATACTTGACTCCACGTTCCATTACTACCATCTTCCAACAAACTACATTTTGAGCTCAGCAACGTCAGCGGTATCTTTTTATGTAATAGAGAAATACATTTTTTCCTTTCTGAAGTAAAGGGGACACAGCCCTACAGTGTGTCTATTTTTGCCTTATTTTTTGTAATCTCAACCTCCCTATATCCGATGAAAAAATGTCACTTTTTATGGCACCCCAACCCCCCGGTATTTATTCCAAAAAATTTTCGTTTGTTCATTCGTTCTTCAATGAAGAAACCAACACAAAGGATTAACTATTAAATAGTAATAATATAATTTGAATTGTGATAAAAATTACCATAATCCCATTAGTTTCAGCTTTAACGCCTACTAACGCACTTTACCACAATAGTAAATCACGACTGCTGTTCAGTAATAATATAACTATAGATCAGGTTCATGGTCATTGACACGTTTTTGTATTTTTTATAAAAACTACTATCTCTTGGTAAAAAATGTATACAACATAAAATAGGTATTGTTATAAGATCTACAACTTTTGTCTAAACAATTTTTTAAAATTTTTAATATTTTATGAGATAATAGTAAAAAACTGTAAATTAATGTTGGTTAACACTTTTTTGTATTTAAAAAAGAAACTATTGACTTTTGGTAAAAAAATAAATAGATGGTAAAATGTAAATTTTTATGAGACCTACTATTTTTGTTGAAAATATTTCTTGAAATTTTGAATATTTTATGGGATAATAGCAAAAAAATCGTGTATTATTATGGTTTTTAAAATGATTTTAGCATGATAATCAAGTTTGCGCCAATTTTCATTACGATATTCGTAATCAGCGCATCGAAATATATGTAAATATACGTACTTTCAAGGAAATCGGACATATGCGTGCTAATGGGATGTATATCCTTATAAATATTAATATTAATTGTATATTACAAATATTAAAATAAATACTAAGTGTCTATTTGTAGGGGAGACCGAGGAGGAAAGTAACAGAGGTGGAAAGTAACAACGCTCATAACTTTTAAACCAATTAGCGGACAGACATGGTCCTAAAGTAATTTTTAGTCAGTTTAACCCCCTCTACCTCCCCCATACCATGCGCGAACTGGTTCATGAACCGTATGACCGTATTTTACTTTTTTCCTGTTTTTTGTTTCTTTACACCTCGGGGGTGAGGAGGAAAGTAACAAGCAAGTAACAAACGCTTATAACTTCTAAACCAATCAGCGGACAGACATGGTCCTAAAGTAAATTTTAATCAGTTTTACCCCCTCTACCTCCTCCATATCATGAGCGTGCTGGTTTAGGAACCGTATGACCGTATGTTACGTTTTTCCTTTCTGCTGTTACTTTCCTCCTCACCCCTGAGGTGGAAAGTAACAAACAAAGAGCTGATTAAAAAGTTCTGCTGTTGACTATCTATTTATTATTTATTTTTAATTATTTTAAAATACCGAGTATTTCTTTTGTGAACTTCAGTGGTTACCCTAAGGCGTCAATAAAAAGAAATCAGTCAAAAGACAATGATTAATTTTTTTATATTTTGCACAGAGCAACAATCACATAAATCAACAAAAATTCTTAATTATAGAAAATTAAAATTTTTGTGTTTTATTTCAATAGAACGAGAATATTTTCTCTCAAATAATAACACGTAGAAGACTCGATTAAATTTGAGTCAACTCGACTCAATTAGATTCGATTCGATTATCACTCGGTTCGTACTTGGAATTAATCGCGATTTTTCAATAAAATTTTTAAAAAAGCTTATAAATAAACTACGTAGCGATGGCTCAAACCCCTCCCTTCCCCCACGTAGCCTACCGTGGAATTTCATTGAACCCCCCCCCCTCACCCCCTGAACTGGCTACGTCGTTTATGAACGACCCCCAAGTTTACATTCTCGATGGTCAAGTCAATCTACATTCTGTAGATGCTGAAATTAAACACGCAGAGAGTGAGTTTGGACCATACAAATTTTGACACTCTAAATTTAATCCTCCAGTTTTTTCAGTATGTCTACAAGAAATGAAGAGTTAAAGTAAATTCGATAATTCGCGTTTAGTAAAAGCGAATTTATGTGGCAACAAATAGTAGCGCCTTCTACCACTTTTGTAGTTAACTCGCTTTGTACAATACAGTACTAAAACAAGTAGGGAAAGGCGGGGTTGAAAGTGCCGGAAGTAAAAAGTGCCGATTATAAATTTTCACTTTTTGTGTCACATTTGAAAATATTTTCACGGTTATACATTTTGGTCTATTTAATACTAAATTGATCCAAATTTATTTAAGAAATGAACAATATATTAACAATACCGATTTAATTAACTGGTTATTTTATATTTTAAAAAAAGTGGATGTTAGAATAACGGAGCGTAAAGTGCCTCTGGCTTAGGGTTGAAAGTGCCACGGTCAGGAGATACACACACATGCACTAAATTTGTAAATGACGTAAAAAGTATTAAGTATATATTTTCTTATTAAACTTCCAAATAATTCTTTTAAAAAATGTATATTATGTGTTATTTACTTTATATAGTTACATACTTTTCTCTGTAGGTCACTCTCAGGGCGCAATCACATGTCTGCGTCGAACGCTGCGTTCTTGCGTTGAATCGTGAGAGAGAGAAAGACAGAAATATAGTCACATCTTTTTCACTCTCACCATTCAACGCAAAAACGCAACGTTCGACGCAGGCATGTAATTACTCCCTTATATTTTTAACACTGTAAGTTAACAACAGGAAATGCATATTGGTCAGAAAATAAAATTTATTCAAACTTTGCTAAAGTGTTTCCATTGTTAGTGGAAGTATAAATACCAAATATTTTCAAATTCTACGAAATAGTTTTTGAGTTACACAGTTTTAAAATTATGAATTTTTTTAAAATGTAGTTTTTTAAATTTAATATATTTCTAAGTTGATTGCATAAAAATTAACATATATGGGAGCGTTCACATATGACGTCACGCTATAGAGGGGAGGGGGAGTCTTGATCAAACGTGACAAAACGTGACTTGGGGGAAGGGGGGTCAAAAAATTGAAAAAAATGCGTGACGTCATTTGTGAACGCTCCCTATATAGTGATTTTCAAAGCTTTTTTTACAGGCTATTCGATTATAATAAATGTTTTTTTTGTAAAAAGAAAATTTGACCTTGAATTTTAAGGTCAAAGTTTTAATTTGATTGTATCTCGAAATCGGATTTTTTAAAAATATTTTAACCTATCTCAATGGAAAGCTTGACTTTTTTCCTGTAAGATATGTCAAAATCAGAGTGGAACTCTAAATACTTTTTTCAAAAAAACATCTCAAATACCCGCGCGTGCTCGAGACACCAGTGGTTACTTACGCGAGGTCGCGCTATTGAGCGCGCGCGGGTATTTAAGATATCTTTTTGACAAAAGTATTTAGAGTTCCACTCTAATTTTGACATATCTTACAGGAAAAAAGTCAAGCTTTCCATTGAGATAGGTTAAAATTTTTTTAAGAAATCCGATTCCGAGATACAATTAAATTAAGATTTTAACCTTGAAATTCAAGGTCAAATTTTCTTTTTACAAAAAAAACATTTATTATAATCAAATAGTATGAGTAAAACATAGGTATTTAAAATTATTTATTCAAAAGAATACGCTATTAAATAAATTATTTCCATGGTTTTGGTTGAAGCGTTATTGGTTCAATAGAATATTTTTCTCGTGTACATAATTTTGTTGGCTCAATGAAACATTTAAATGTTTATAATAATATACTAAATTCAGCCATTATAAATGATAAGTGATTTATTATTTTCATGTTTAAAATCATTTGTTTCTTTAACAATTACATAACAAAAGTGATCGGCACTTTCGATCGCACATGCGGCACAACACTTCTCGTTTTGGGGCGTGTTGTGCCTCATCCTCTTTTTGCAAAGAATTCAGGTTTTATTATAAACTATTAAAACGAATCAAAAATGATAAATGAATTTAAAAACTACATTAAATTAGGCACTAAATAGTGTATAAGCCAAAACAATTAGCTTTTATTTTACCTGTTTTATTTTGAATTCTATCAAAATCGGCACTTTCAACCAGGGTTGCCAGTACTGGCGATTTTGCGCCAAACTGGCGATTTTTTTTGGGAAATGGCTACTGATTTTTCGGCTTGGCGCGTGGAGCTTTTTTTGGCGGTCTTGAAATTTTAAATATTAAAAATATTTTTCAATAATAAACTGAGTTAAAAATTATTTCCCTGTATTCCTACATCCGTTATTTATTTTGTAAATATTTTGATTGACCTGCTTTAAATAATTGTAATTATATTCGAATAAGAAATGAATAATATTTATTTTACACAGGGATGCGCCCGAGCCCATCGTGTTGTGTTGTGTTGTGTCAGCATCACAACACTTTGGCTGGTAGTGAATCGTATCGTAGCCAGCCACAACACGCTAGCTCAAGCTGGATCGTATTGTGGCAAGCCTTGAACACGATAGACTAAGCTGAAATGTATCGTGTCCAGGCACAAAACTATAGACTTTGCTCAGTCGTATCGTGGCAGGCTTCAACACGATACGATCAGAAAAATTGTATCGTGGCCATCCACAACACGTCAATCCACATATTCAATAGTATTGTGGCAGACCACAACAAAATATGTATCAAAGAATCGTAACGTGTCAAACACGTTAGAAATTAGTCAAATTTTCAGATCGAGATGAAAGCAAGCGTCGCGTCGCCTTGACGTTTCGCCCCACCACAACAAATTCTAAGTCGTCCGACGACAAAGGCTCACCGCGCCTTTCTTCTCCTTGTTTTCGCAGTAATGTTTGTAAGCAACCTTGAAAGGGGAAATTGAAAATATGCCTCCTAATTAATAATGCCTAAATGGTTCCAAGTGTTTTATTGAATAAATACTTGCGACCTAGTGTTCTAATTAATAAATAGATATCCACAATTGTTTTATTTAACTAAAAAGATGCGCACTACTTTTTTAGTGCACATATAGATGCGCACAACTTTTTTAGTGAACATATAAATGCGCACTACTTTTTTAGTGCACAAATAGATGCGCATTACTTTTTTAGTGCACAAATAGAAGCGCATTACTTTTTTAGTGCACAAATAGATGCGCAATACTTTTTTAGTGCACATATAGATGCGTACTACTTTTTTAATGCACATATAGATGTGCACAACTTTTTTAGTGCACATATAAATGCGCACTACTTTTTTAGTTCACATATAGATGCGCACTACTTTTTTAGCGCACAAATAGATGCGCACTACTTTTATAAGTCACAAATACATGTGCAACACTTTTCTAGCGCACAAATAGATGCGCACTACTTTTCTGGCGCACAAATACATGCGCACTACTTTTTTAGCACACAAATACATGCGCACTACTTTTCTAGCGCAGAAATATATGCGCACAAGTGTTTTATTCAAGAAACATTTATTCATGTAAACTAAGCATTGATTTTTATTAAATTTTTTTGATGTAATGAAGACTTAAACATCAATGATTTGTATTCAGAGTTGATCCTCATTGTCTATTTTGATTCCAAGAACCACAAACTTAACATAAAATTTGGTTCTTCTTAGATCCTTCGTGACGCGTCACAATTATTTACATAATTAATTAAAAAAATTAAAAGTACGTTCTAAAAGTGATTTTATATCACTTTTAATTGATTCATTCAAAAAAATAAAAGAACTAAAACAAAAAAATATCAAAAGTAAAAGAAAAAATTGTGTTAAAATTATTTATTTATTTATTCAATAATACACGGGCTGATAAATGCCCTTTCGTACTAATCGTACGTGATAAAAGGAAGAAGAAATTTTACATAAAAAATTATGTAAGAATAAGAAATTATAACTTAAAAATTTAAAACAGTTTTAAAAAAGTGTTAAAAACTCTTAGAAATCTTGTAAGAATTAAAAAAAGGATTATTGTCAATATGGGAAATAATTAATATTATTTAATTATTATGCATTAATTTATATATATTTAAATTTGATTTGTTGAAGTTTTAAAGTTTGAATAAACTAGAACACAAAATCTAGTAGACTTCCGATTGTTGGAAAGCATAAAAAATTTGTATTGCAGTATAGTATAGAACATAAAATGTGAAGATTCTTGATTGTTGAAAACAACTAAAGAACGAAATTAAGTTTGTATTATTTATATCATTATTATAGTTAAATATATTTGTAATAATTAATTATTTATTTTCCTATTTATGCAGTACCAGAATACCGTGGTCAATAACGTTGTATTTCTATGGGCATCCTTTCTTATATATATTTCTTCATTCTTTGCACTTTTTAATTATTCTTTAACACAACAAATTTATTTATCTTTTGGGTCATTCCAAAAATAATCGACTGCACTAACTTATTTGGCAGGGCTGTTATTGATTTAAATCATTTAGAAATTGTCATTAAAATCGTGACATAATTAAAAAAAACTTTACAATTCTCTAGATGTATAATACTGCATGCAAAACATCACAAGACCATATAAACAAAACACACAAATTTGTGGCTAAATCTAAAAAATTACGATTTCAATATTTTAATCTTTATCAAATTGAAAAAATTATGCTAATACAGATTATCAAAATACCTACGATTTACAAATTTTTGGTATGAAGATAGCAAAAAATAGTATTAGAATTTTATATCTTTAAGTCATTATAATTTAAATAAATTCCAAACGTCAATTAACAATTAACTATCATATTCTAATTTGTTCCAACTTTTAACTTTCAATTAATTCAAATTTTAAATGCATATTATTAATGCAAAATCATTAAGTAATATTAATTATATTTCATATTCACAATAATCCTTTTTTTAATTCTTATAATATTTCTAAGAGATTTTTGGGATATTTTTTTGTAAACTTACTTAATCTTCCATAAAATTTTATGATTTTCTTTATTTCTTTAAATTTATTGTTGGACTTGTTTTAAATGTTAAATGTAATATTATAAAAATTTGAGTGGTTTAATTTGCATAAACTTTTTTGTTTTTAAGTGATTTTTAAATTTCTTTTGTGGACTTTTTATTCATCTTGATATGGCACATGTTTTTATTTTATTTTTATTAATTCTAATTTTTTAGTAGATTCTAAACAAATTTTATTATTCTTTGTACTTTACATTTATTTACAGTTTGTTAGGTTCAGGAAAAAAACTTTTCTCCATTTTCTTGATGTTTCACTATTTTTTTAGTCCTAGCGTTCTAATTAATTCTTAAATTTTTGTCATAGTTTTTCCATTTCTTAGAAATATTTTTACTTCTTTTTAATTGTTTAGTTTTTATCTTATAATTACGAATTTTTGAAAACATTTATTTGATATCTTTATCTACGTTTTTTAAATGTATTAATTTTCTACTTTTTTGAAAGCTTTGATTCTTTTATTTTATATTATGTAAATTTAATCTTGTACTAAATATTAAAGATTTTGAATGAATATATTCAATGAATATATGAATATTAAAAATATATATTCTAAATTTATTTTTGGACCTCTTTAAGTCTATAAGAAGAATATTTATAAAATTATTTTTGGTTTATTTTTTTTAAACCTTTTTATTTCCTCACTTTTAAGACGTTTTAGGGTGTCTTAATTTTAAAAGAATGAGAAAGCGTCTTACAAAATTATTAGCCAATGAAAAAGCTTGAAATAAACGTAGGACGCTTACGCTTTCTACATGTCTTATGTCTTAAAATAAGATCTATTTTTACAGTGTACCTATACATTTTTTTATTTATTTTTTATTAATTCTAATTTTTCAGTATATTCTTATCAAATTTTTTTAATTTTTGTATTTTTTAGATTTTTTTGCAGTTTGTTAGATTAAGAAAAAAAAACTTTTTTCCATTTTCTTTCTATATTTATTTAATCTTCTTGCTGTTCCACAATTTTTTTAGTCTTTCTTTGAATTTTAATTAATTCTTTAACTTTTGTCTTATTTTTTCTATTTCTTAGAAATATTTTTTCTTCTTTTAAACTATTTAGTTTTTATCTTATAATTACGAATTTTTAAAACCATTTATTCGATTTATTCTATATCTACATTTTTTGTATGTAGACAAATATGTCGAGATACTTAAAATTAGGTGGAAATTATGTTTATTCTTGTACATTTCGTTTCCACGTATAAGCAAAACAATTTGCTTGCTCATAGAAGAAGCAATAAATTAATGACGTAAAAATTAATTGGAGAAGTTATTAAAAAAAAGAATTTTAAATACAAAAAATGAAGAAACATGAATTATTTTCGAATTTTTGATCAATTATAAACTTTATATAAGTCAATTGATTCGTTTTGAGACAAGGAATATGATTTTTGTATTTATTAAGTTGTATTTTTAGCATGGAAAAAAACGATTTCTTTCGATGAAAAAAGGTGCTCAAAAAAATTTGATTAGGTATTTTCAAAAATCCCAAATTTAGAAATTCATGAGCTTAATAACCCAGTGGGCACACATGTCCGAAAGACGTCCCTATGTCGGCTTTTATGTTCAAAAGACGTCCTTAAGACGTCCTTTGGAAATTTTTGCCCACTGGGAACTCATCCAAATTTTATTGAAATCCGTTGAAGCGTTCTCGACATATCCTGGCGACAAAAAAGGCTATACACACATATCATACATGCACAAAACACTCACAGACATTTAGACATTTGCTTAAAAATAGAAATTTACTCTTATTAGATGAAATTGAGTTGATTTAGACTATATTTGTGGAAAATCGAAAATCTTAACTATCACAAAGCTTTCTCTATGGAAATGTAAAAAAGAATGAATCCATTAACATCCATGCTTAGGGAAAAATGGATATCAAAAAAAGTCATTACGGGAAACTGGACTGTGCTTAAAATAATGATTTTTGACATTAAGAAATGTTTAAAAATAAATTGTTTAAAAACATTGTTATAAACAAATATAAGAAGAAAACTAAAAATTATTAAAAATAAATAGTTTCATTCGATTGTACGCGAAAAATTAGTAATAGAACCTGCGTGACATTTCAACATTTTTAGTCGATTTGTTATGAATAGTTAATAAACAAAACATGGGGTGAGATGAGTATTGTTGGTTAATATCGTTTATTTAGTATTAAGAACACATAGGGTAAAAAGATTGAAAACGTTACACATGCCTTCTTGAATAATTTTTCTCGTACAATCGATTAATGACATTGGTTTTTAATATATTTTAATTTTGTTTCTATTTGTTTAAAACAATTTGTTTAAAAAAATTGTTTCTTTTAACAGTTTTTAATGTAAAAAATCATCATTTAATTCACAATCCTGTTTTCTGTACAGCTTTCTCTGGTATCCATATTTCCCTAAGAATGGGTTGAGATGGATTCAAGGTCATTATTGTTGTTTATTGATTATTTATAACAAATGGAGTGAAAAAGTTTTAAATGTCTCCCATGTTCATTTATTAATTTTTCACGTGCAATAAAAAAACACTATTTATTTTTAACATTTTTTTTTTATTTGTTTATAACAATTTGTTTAAACCAATTATTCTTTAAACAATTTTTAATGTCTAAAATCATCTTCTGATTATTTCCAGTATTGTTTTTTTGGAAATCCACATTTCCCCAAATTATTTATGTCACTTAATTATTTATTAGTAAAAATATAACAACCTTGGTCACTACTGCCGTTAGAAAACTAGTGCGCATATATTTGTTCAATAAAACATTAGTGCGCATCTATTTGTGCGCTAAAAAAGTAGTGCGCATCTATTTGTGCACTAAAAAAGTAGTGCGCATCTATTTGTGCACTAAAAAAGTAGTGCGCATCTATATGTGCACTAAAAAAGTAGTACGCATCTATATGTGCACTAAAAAAGTATTGCGCATCTATTTGTGCACTAAAAAAGTAATGCGCATCTATTTGTGCACTAAAAAAGTAATGCGCATCTATTTGTGCACTAAAAAAGTAATGCGTATCT
Source organism: Ganaspis brasiliensis (assembly GCA_037103525.1). Classification (NCBI taxonomy): domain Eukaryota; kingdom Metazoa; phylum Arthropoda; class Insecta; order Hymenoptera; family Figitidae; genus Ganaspis; species Ganaspis brasiliensis. The sequence continues at coordinate 48,373 of JAZKLR010000795.1, read as the reverse complement.
ATTTGTGCACTAAAAAAGTAGTGCGCATTTATATGTTCACTAAAAAAGTTGAGCGCATCTAAATGTGCATTAAAAAAGTAGTGCGCATCTATATGTGCACTATAAAAGTAGTGCGCATCTATATGTGCACTAAAAAAGTAGTGCGCATCTTTTTAGTTAAATAAAACAATTGTGGATATCTATTTATTAATTAGAACACAAGGTCGCAAATATTTATTCAATAAAACACTTGGAACCATTTAGGCATTATTAATTAGGAGGCATATTTTCAATTTCCCCTTTCAAGGTTGCTTACAAACATTACTGCGAAAACAAGGAGAAGAAAGGCGCGGTGAGCCTTTGTCGTCGGACGACTTAGAATTTGTTGTGGTGGGGCGAAACGTCAAGGCGACGCGACGCTTGCTTTCATCTCGATCTGAAAATTTGACTAATTTCTAACGTGTTTGACACGTTACGATTCTTTGATACATATTTTGTTGTGGTCTGCCACAATACTATTAAATATGTGGATTGACTGTTGTGGATTGCCACGATGCGATTTTTCTGATCGCATCGTGTTGAAGCCTGCCACGATACGACTGAGCAAAGTCTATCGTGTTGAGCCGGGACACGATACAACTTAGCTTAGTCTATCGTGTTCGAGGCTAGCCACGATACGATAAGATACAATTCTGTCGTTTCGCATCGTGGGCGTGCGCGTCCCTGATTTTACATCAACATTATTAAATTATTTGGTAACAAGATAAAAATTTATTATTTGAATTTCCCGCATTTGGCGATTTTTTTTCAACAGATGGCGCCGACCTATGGAGGTTTGCTGGCAACCCTGCTTTCAACCCCGCTCTCCCCTATAAATAAACGTTTTTATGAAGACAATTTTGACAAACAATCTATAGACAAACAGTCTTTTGACAACCTTTAACAAAATATCTACTTATTAATCTGTAAAAATGTGTCTCTTATTAAAAGAATAGTATTGGTATGAACATACAAACGACCAGACGGAAGTGACGGATGCAAACAAGGTTTACATCTTTGGAGGGGGGGAGGCAAGTACCCGTGGCCCTCCTCCTGGATCCGCCAATAAGCAATAACAGACGGAGCCCAATCAAAAATTCAGAACTTCGATGGAGCATCCAGAGAGTTTATAGATAACCATTTTGAAGGTTTCAATTTATTCCCACAGCTATCTGTAAGCTTGTCCTATGATTTTTTCAATTTTGCTCGCTCACTATTTGTTGCTTGCTTGTTCATTATTTTCTAAAGCTTCCTGAGGACTTGTTTTCTTTGCAAGTGACAACCTTCAAATTATATCTTTTGTTTATATACTGTCAAATGCAAGGTTAATTAAAGATGGTTATATTGATTTTTTTGCGAAGTGTTGAGTGGACAAAAGCTTCAAAATTGCTGAATATTATGAAAAACTAACACTACACAAATTAAAGAGCAAATTTGAAAACGTTACTTCAAATTGTGACATAATTTTACTAGTGATTAGAAGCAATAAAAAAATACCTTATTTCCTTTTTATATAAAAATTTTTAATTTTATAGTACAGTAGAACCTCGATAAGTCGAAGTTAAAGGGAAACGCTGAAAACTTCGAGTTAAAGAGGTTTCGACTTATCGAGGGTTTCGAGTTATAGAGGTTTCTAAAAATATAATTCGAGATATAGAGGTTTTAGCATACTGTATATTTATGCATAATAGAAAACTTTCTATACGTACAATTGCTAATTTTAAACAAAACTTTTAAACATTAAAAGAAATCTGTTATTTTTGTTTGCTTTAAAGAAAACGATAAATTTTCTCCGCAATCTTCCTTTGCCAATACTGAAGCCTAATTTTTAATTACTGCTGAAAGTTATTGTTTAAAGATATGTCATATTTTAAAGCAATATCTTTTTTTCCACCACTTTTCACATCTTCAATAATTTTTACCTTTTCCGCATATAATAAAGTTTTTGACTTTCGTTTCACACTCATTGTTCTTGAAGATATAAATGTATACTAAGCACGCAAAAACAGCTTTTAAATTCAATACAGGGATCCCTGTTTGAAAACAATTCACGACCGTCAATTGTATTGTATTAGCTTCGAGATATAGAGGTAACGACAAACAAAACCTTCGAGTTATAGAGGTTTAAAGGGACATACGTACTTACTTCGAGTTATAGAGGTTGCAAAACTGAACTTCAAGTTATAGAGGTTTAAATACATACATTGAAAAGTTGTTTTAAGGAAATCAAAATTACTTCGACTTATAGAGGTTCTAGAATTCGAGTTATAGAGGTTTTTGAGCTTCAAGGGAAGGGAAACGCTGAAAACTTCGAGTTAGAGAGGTATTCGACTTATCGAGGTTCTACTGTATCTAAATCGCCAGAATTTTAATTTAAACTTTACTAAAGTTTTTCAAGGTAAAGTCGTAAGTACGAAAAATATTCTTTAGCTGTCCATTCATTACTTTGCAAACAATCTTTGTAAATTAACTAACCTCTGCTATTTTTGACAAAGGCTATAAACCAATATTCTTATAAAGAGAAATGTTTTCTATACAGTTTCTATACAGTTAAGAATATTTTGTAAAATTAAAATGCATACAGGTCTGTCGTAAATAATTTGCAATTAAATTGTATAAATACCACAAAAAAATTTTGTAATTTTCTTTTTATATGCTGTCTTTCAATGCGGAACTTAATATACTATTTTATCCCACAGGCACTATTTATTTACAATTTTAATTCCGAAATTCCTTTTTTGAACTTAAAATCTGTAATAAAATTTATTACAGATCAATAAACTTTTATTTAGATAACATTATTAATAAAAATAAAAAGTATGGTTGGATTTATGTTACATTTTACTTTGTGGTTGCTTCGTGAACCCTACTATAAAATTCTGTGGATTTTTTTTCAACTTAGTTAAAGCTATCTGAAGACTTTAATTGCAGTGTTAGAAATGTTGAATTTTCCTAATTTGTAGACTTCTGCATGAAGCAAAAAATAGACCATAACAAGCTTCCTGAAAGCTTGTCACAGCTACCTGTGTGTTACTTTACAATTCTCTAATGGTTATCTTAACGCCTCCATAAAACTTTTTAGACAACTCCACGGAATGTAGGATTTTTGATTGGGAGGACACGTCAAAATAGTCGCGCCGATGACGGTGTGTCTATTTACAATTTTTTCTACTATTCAAGAACCAAAAAAAAGCCCTCGTGGAAATTAAGTATTTTTAGGAAAATATCTCAGCATTACAACTAAAATATTTTTAAAAAAAATCGAAATTTAAAGAACACTCTACTTTAGTATTATTTTTTTAAAAAAAGAGGTAAAATTTTTAATTTTTTTAAAAACTGATATTATCTTCTAAATCTACGTAAAAACCAAAACAAAAACATCCAAACGAAGTTTTTCTATGAGTAAAAGGGAAAAAGTTAAAAAATGTTGAAAAAGTATATGTTCATCAAAAGTGAGAAAATTCAACCCACTCCACATGCTACAAATTTTGATTAAACTTAACAATACTTCGTATATGAAGAACTATCCAATAAAACCTTTAAGGGGGACAGTGGCGGTTTTACGGGGGGCGATTGGGGCGACCGCCCCCCCCCCAGAATCTTATATTTGTATAAGAGAGAGAGAGAGATGGCAATATGGTGCTATCTCTTTCTATCCTATATACCGCCCCTCCCGAACATTTTGCCTAAAGCCGCCTCTGAAGGGGGGTCTTCTACTCACGCAGTTTCAAACTTTTTTTTTCTTAATTTCAATCTATATGCATCTGAAAATACGCCAAAGAAAGGATTCCGTGAAAATCACATTCCTTTGCATGTTTGTGGGAACCGAAAAAATGCACGAATTTTTGTTCATTTGGAACATTTATTCATTTATAATAATTCCATTATTAAGGGGGGTTTCTCATGGAAAAGTCGGAAAATGAACATTTTCGATTTTATTGAATTATTTATTCATTTTCATAAATATCTATCTAAACCTTTTAACATTTTAAACTGAAGTATTTTGAAAGAGAAAAAAATTATTTTTACACCTAAAATCTTCTATTGTATTAATACGATACCGAGAAAACTTCGTTCATCGTCGTACACACTTCAAAGTTCACCTACTTTTTCCAATAGGCAACTTACAAAAATGTTCATTTTAACATGTTATTACAGTTTGTAACAATGCGCACTGGCACTATTCGTGTCAAGCATGTTAAACTGAACATTTTTTCATGCACAACATATTGTTGCACATGCGCAGTAGTGCACCACAACTGTGTAAACGTGCGCACTACAAAACAAACTTTTAACATGCGCAGTTGTTTTGTATTGCTGTTACACATGCGCAATGATGCACAGTGATAGTCACACATGTGCTCTAATGAAATTCAAAAATTACGCTTGCGCAGTGCTGTACTTTACCAGATAAGTACATTTTCAGTACATATAGTATACTTTTTTTAATAAGTACGCAGTAGAAATCCGTTTTATTATTGCGCATGCGTAACACTTTATCATTATAAGTGCACATGCGCAAAGGTACCTTTATTTTATTTTTTTTTTTTAAGTCCAACGAAATTTAAAATTTCGTTTTTCTCCACTTGTAAAATGTTGTGCGTGCAATTTAGTCTTCAAAATTATATGTGACGATTTCTGGTGAAAGGGACCTTACGCGACAATAACTTTAGGCTCAGTATTCCGTTGCGCAGTACACGAAAAGTGAGCCTAATGTTCTTGTTGCGTAAGGTCCCTTTCACCAGAAATCGTCACATATGTTTTAAACATTGGATTAAACTTTTTTGCTAACATGTTATTTAATGTCAGTTCATTTTGACATTGTTAAACAATCATTATTTGTTACGATTTTTACCACTGCGCATACCTAACGTTTGTAGAAAGCTACTGCGCATGTGTAATGTTAGTAAAAAACTGCTGCGCATGTGTTAAAACGACAAAATCCTACGCGCAACTTTTTTTTTATTAATTTTTTAAGATTTATTTTATATCCTACTTTAAGTATATTTTTCTTACATTTTTAAATAATTGGTTTAGAAATAATACATTTTATACTTTTTTTGTGTTAATACATTGTGTTTAAGTTTTATTTAACAAAATGTTTGTGAAGCATATTTAAACCCTTCCAATGTTAGCCATTACCCAAGCGGCACACAGTAAACTAAAAGGCTTCAAAATGCCAACATTGAAACGTTAACTGTTAACATTTTGAGTTTCCAAAAAGTCATATTTTCGTAAAGGAATTTGTATACATAAAACTTCTCTAATGCCCGTCCAAAAATGTCAGTTTTGTGGAAAGAAACAGTTATACGTTTTGGTAACTTTTCGAATTCCCAAAAATATATCAAATAGATGACTTGTTTATGTTAACAAATCGGCAACTTTTTTTAACGAAAAATGAGAGAAAAGTTAAGTAATTGATGACTTTTATTTATCTTAATTGCAATATATTTGATAGTGTAATTAGTACTTTTTGGAAAGGATAAAAAGGCAAAAGTAGGTGACAATGACAAACGATCAACTCTTCTTCTATCATGTCAGACATAACCTATAATAATAATGACCATAGTAATAAAGACATTTAACCGTAATATAATGTTTATATATTTTATTTTATATATTTTTTCTCTTTTTGTATTACCTTATTTATTGTCTTATATAGTCAGTATGGTCATTATAATAATTATATTATAGGTTATCGCTGACATGATTGAAAAGAGATAATCGTCTGGCATCGTCACCTACTTTTGAACCCTTAAACAATTAATAAATTAATGCAAATATAGTTGAAGTTATACTGTAAATTTTATTAAAATCACATAAACACATGAAGCACATGAAGAATGTGTAGAAACTATAGGCACATCCTCAGGTTAACATAACAAAATATGGCGTGTGGAATATGTCATCTTATAGAGAACCATAAGTTGTTATCCATTTTGCATGTATCTCTTTAATAACATTTTGTTAACATCTGTAACTTTTCAATTTGTTAATAAAATTTCGATAACTATTTTTTAACATTTTAAAGTTAACATTTTGACTACTACGTTAAGTTAACTTTTTGTTATCAATTTACATTACCAAAAAAGTTACCTTAAAAACGATAACTATTTTTTAACTTCTTAAGGTTAACATTTTGATTATTACATTTAGTTAACTTTTCGTTAACAATTTACAGTACCAAAAAGGTTACTTCAAAATGATAACTTAAATGTTATCAAAACGAGAAGTGTGCCGCTTGGGAATCCTGGGAAATCTTGTGAAATTGAAAAAGTAGATATTCTCGTAGCTGACTGCATGTCACTAGATAGGGCGTCTTGTAATTTAAAAAGAATTAAAAAGCCTGTTGTATTAGAGGATATGAATATTTGTAAAAGTAGATCTGATAACGAGAAAGCTCAATTGATATTTTGTATAAATGGCGTAAAGCGATTACTATGGATTTATCGGAGCTTTGTCGAACGCATTTAATGAGTATGGACATAGTTGAGAAACCAGGTTCTCAACCTGTCACAGCGAAGCCATATCATTTATGTCCCCAGGAACGTAAGCATTTGAAAGATTTGGTTAAAAATTTTAAATGTACAAAGAGTTGAATCTCGCGACTGAAACAGATGCTCCATATGCAAGTTCTTGTTTTCTTGGTAAAAAATCGGACGGTACGTTTAGATTAGTAATTGATTATAGACGGTTAAATGAAAATACGGTGAGAATGCACTTCCCCGTTCCGAATTTCGACGATGAAATCGAAAGTCTATCGGGTGCGATTTTATTTGCAAAATTAGATCTTTCGCATGGTTATATGCAAATGCCGTTCACAGATGACGCGAAGAGTAAGACAGCATTTATTACGCAGGATGGTACGGGACAGTTCACGTATGCCATGTTTGGCTTAATGAACGCGCCTTTCTATTTTAATAAATTAATGAAAAAGGTTTTTGGACCGTTCGGAAACAGTCTTGCTCTGACGTACTTTGATGATATTTTGATTTAGGGGAAAGTCGGGTAGCCCCGGACACCTAAGCCTTTTGGTTAACAAATTTATTAAATATTTTTGAAATATTAATTAAATTATCTTATGACAAAGACATGACCTCTGTCCATCTTTGAAATACATTTGATCATAAAATAAACATTAAACCCATTAATTGAGAGAAAAATGAGATTATATATGAGTAGTAAAATATTAGCCTCCAAAAACTTGTCGAGTGTCACCGGACAGAGAAAATAAAAGTGCTTATTTGAATTGTTTAATTTGATAAAGTGCAAATAAATTATGTCTCAAATAATAACCGTCAATTAATTTTTAGAAATAAATTAATACATCTATTCAATAGGAACAGAAAGTCCAAATATAATAGAATTTTTATATGACGTTTAATACGATACACGTTTGTTAAATTGCCTAGACAATTTTTAAATTGCCTAGACAATTTTAGGTTAAATTTAGAAATTACTTATTTTCAAAAAGAAGAAATGAAAAAATGAAGTAATATATTAAAAACGTAAGCTGAAGTGAATTATACACAGTTTGTAATTTGTTTCAATTATAAAAATGCAGTATTATACATGAAATAGATAGTGTCCGGGGCTATCCGACTTTCCCCTATAATAAAACTTGGGAGGAATTTATAAGTAAAATAGAAAAGAAATGACTGAAATTGAATATCTGGGATTTATTGAAAGCGTGGGGAAGGTTCGACCAGGTCGTCGGAAGTTTCAGCCAATTCTTGAATTTCTGACTCCAAAAAATGTACATGATGTAAGGATGTTTCTTGGTATTGCTAGCTTTTTAAAGAGGTTTGTGCCGGGATTCGCGAAAATAGTGAGTCCTCTGATAGAATTAATAAAGGCAGACTGAACGTTTAAATGGACAACTAGACAGGAGATGTGTCTCCGAGAGATAAAAACTAAATTCAAAGAAGAGCCTATTCTGGGAATTTTCAACCCAAAGGCATCGCGAATAGAGTTGCATACGGACGCGTCATGTGAGGGTCTTGGAGCTATGTAAATGCAGGCAGATGATCAGGATCGAACACGTTTAATCTGTGCGATAAGTCGTCGTATGTCAGACTGTAAAAAAATAACCATTCTGGATTTATACTGATTACTAAGCACTGATTCACTTAAATACGATTAAAACATCAAGTAGTCAATTTATACGGTGGTTTGCTTCCTTAGCAGAATTTGATTTTGACATATCTCATAAAAAAGGTAAACAGATGTCTCGCGTCGACGCCTTATCGAGTGTTCCGGTAGAATGGTATGAAAAGTTTTTTTTTCAACCAATTGTGAAAAATGTTTTTTTTAGAAATGTATTCTGAAACATAAAATATTAATTTTCGGTTCTTTTTACATACCGCCAAAAAGTGATTAAGACTATTTCCCTTAAAAAGATTGAGGAATAATACATTGTTTAACCTGCATTGTTTGAAAACCAATTACTATTGTATTTTCTCAACGTTTTCTGACTTGCGTGTCTTAGACGAATAGTTCATAACTCAGCATATATTTTTTGTTTACGTCGATTTATAATTTGAGTACTTATGTACTATAGGGTCTTTTTTTGTATATGGCCCGTATATTTCAATAAATAAATAAATAAATAAAAAAAGTTGAATGATGCAACGATGTACCCTGTTTTTATTAATGAGAATAAAATTCTATTATGTCAACGTAGCGATGAAAGCCTTTTGCGAAAAATTAAAATTCTAGAAAAAAATGTTTCAGACAGAACTCACCGTGAAAAAGGTGAAGTCTGAGATTTTTTGTTTAAAAATGGACTTTTATATAAGCGGAATATTAATTCAGATAAAGAGCTGTATGTAATTTCTTCGGCTATGAGAAAAGCTATATGGTTATAAAATACCATGATCTCTCAAGCCATTTGGAGCCGAGAGAACAGTTTCGCGCTTAAAAGAATTTTATTATTTACCCGGGATAAGGCATTATGTAAGAAGGCACATTGGTGCCAGTATTGAGTGTATTTTGTCGAAGAATAAAGTCGGAAAACAAGCCGAAGAATTACATACGGTTTCAACCGGAAAGAAATCATGGAATATTTGTCATATGAACCATTTGGATCCTTTTGTCCCGTCCTCACGTGGCAATAAGTATATTCTTGTGATCGTTTGTACCCAGGAAAAAAACCTATTGCTAAAATTCTTGCGTGAATCAGAGATTTTAAGAATGCGGTTTGAAGATTGAAATTTTGAATGGTGTTAAATTGGTGTTGTTTTGAATCAGTGATTTTCTATGGCTGCCCTATTCATGAGAAATTTTTTGAATCTTTTTTAACAATTATGAATGGGATCAAAAATAGTGATGCATTCGGGCAAGATTTTCGGGCAAGAATTCTCGAAAGCAAGAAGACTCTCGTCGAAAATGCATTGAAAACAAATGAAGATACTGTTTTTGTCTCTTTTATTTTATGAGAGAAGAAATTCTCGTCGTGCATCACTAATCAAAAATTTGTCGGTTTGTAATTGGAAAAAGTAAATCAGAGATTTCCTTTTAAGAATTTGTAATATCATATTCTTAAAAGGAAATCTCCGATTCACTTTTGCCAATTACAAACCAACAAAATTTTGATCCCATTCATAATTGTTGAAAAAAATTCAAAAAATTTCTCATGAATAGGGCAGCTATAGAAAATCACTGATTTAAAATAACTCCGATTCAACACCATTCAAAATTTCAATCTTCAAATCGCATTCTTAAAATCTCTGATTCACGCAAGAGTTTTAGCAATAGGTTTTTTTCCTGGGTAACTTGACTAACTTTTTCTCTGTTGCATGCTGTTAAAAATGTTACATCTAAAATGATGGTTAGAAATTGAATGAATTTAACTGATCTCAGACAGGGTGACGGCCTTCACGGATGAGAGTTTTTCTGATTTTTGTAAAAGACACGGAATTATACATGTTCTGAATTCACCGAAACATCCTCAGGCCAATGGCATTGTAGAAAGATTAAATGAGACTATTTTGCCAGCTGTTTCAAAAACTATGGACAAAACGCCATTTGAGATGTTGCTTTGCTATGCGCCGAGGTTTGAGGATGGCTTGACGAGGTACTTGACAGTTGATGCTGAAGTTTGCAACCATCCGGAAGAGATCAGGGAACAAGAGGTGGAGCGCATTGACAAGGCAAATTTAAAAGCAAAATCAGCAAAAGGTAGATACTGAAAGTCTCGTTTTAACAATGTTGAATTTAATATAGGTGATATTGTGTATGTGAGACCGACTAAGGTACAAACGGGAGATTCGAGGAAATTGCAGTCGCGATTTAAGGGACCTGTAGTTGTAGTCGAGGTTTTGCCCTCTGATACCTACCGTATTCAGGGGTTAAATAGGTCGAAACGGGCGTTGAAATCGGACGTGACAGCTCATGTGAGCCAACTAAAAATTTGGAGAAGGACATTGACGACGATTTAGATGCTTGCGAGGAAAATAGTGATGATGCGAACGAGATTTCTGAGAAACGAATTCGACAAGTACCCAAGAGGTTCAAAGACTTTGCATGTTATGTAAATTTTATATTTCTTGCTAGTAGAATTGTATATTTCTTTTCATTTTTTATTATATGTATTTTACTCTCTTTTAGATAAGCTTGAGGACAAGCTTTTGGCAGAATGACCGAGTGTTATAAACATTACATATAAAGGCCCACGCTAGTTAAGGGTAGTGTACTGGGCGCATGATGTAGTTGTGTGGGGTTAGGGTGAACGTCAGTTAAAGCGTAGCTTTGTCAGAGGGTGGACGCAGAAGTATTGTCGCCGAGGCGTGGACATGTAGAAAAAGCGGAGGCTTGTCGGACCTAGTGCTGCCCATGAGACGAGATTTCATACAGTCTCGTCTCTGTCTCGTTAAATATCAAAATTGCAGGTCTCGGTCTCGCAGTCTCGATCAATCTACTTGCTTTAATGCGAGTAATTTAGAATTAAGTTAAAGAAAGTGATACACCAAATATAAGAAGTTAAAAAATGAAAATTTAATTATTAACTAGCTTTAAATAAAAGTTGAAAATTGAGTGCAAGTTGTATTAATTTTTTACATTGCTACGAAAGGCATGGTTGATTTTTGAACATACATGATACATTATCATTCAACTAATTGAAGTATCACATACCTACTACGAATTTTTTTCAAGCTATTCATCCCTTTACTTCAGATAACTTTTTTCTTAGACTTTCTTAAAAAAAATTCTGTTCGCCATTACCCCAAAATTTTTCAATTTTGGCAAATTGTCGGGGTAATGGCGAACAGCAGTTTTTCGCGATTCAAGGTCACCCATAAATTCTATTAACTCTTGTAATTAGTCTAGGGAAGTGACGTAACAAGTTAATGCAAAAGAAAATCGACAGAATTACCTTTTAAAATAAAAAACTTACGCTACTTGTGAAAATTGAGAATTCTGTTCGGAGTTACCCCAACTGACCATAAATAATATCATATATAATTGAATAATAATAATTAAATTTAATTAATTTTCTATTTTATTAATTATTCATAAACATATATTCGAAAATGTTTAGTTAAACAATATTTGTCTGTTAATTCATTATATAAATTATTTATATAAATTAATAACTTAACTTAAAAATAATAAAAAAATTCTCATAATAATATTTTATTTTTTGTTTTAAATTTTCTTCGAGAGACTCGGTTTCAAGAAATTTTGTACCGGTCTTGGTCTCGTGGGCAGCACTAGTCGGACCGCCCCTTTTCCGATCGGCTCAAACAGTGGAGTGAACGTTAACTTTGTGGAGTGACTTTTAGATTGATATAAATTATTATCTTGTTGTGACAGACAAGTATGTAATTTGACTCGCCACTGCAGTGGCGTTTCTTCAGATTGTGAAAGTAGTCGCTGAAAATGTGAATAAAAGAACTAACTATATTTCTATTCTCATTCTTTGGTTAATAATCCCTAGAAATATAACACAAGTAATACATATGTATACAATTATATTTTGCTAAGTTTTGTCTCTGTGAAATAAAAAAGTAGGAAACTATTTAAAGTTATCTATATACTTAGAATCGTTATCCACCATAGGGAAGTCTCTCGTACATTTAAATTTCAAACCTAACAGAAATTGAGATAGGAATATTAGAACAAATAAATGTCATAAAGAAATCTTCCATTTTTATATCGGCAGCTCTGTCTTTCTTCCTGTTAGGTTCGAAAAGATCTTTTAAAGGTTTTTTTAGTAGTTTTTTCAAAATATCTAACGCATGTCACAAGATTTTGCTTAAAGATTGAAACCAATTCAACAAACGTAAAGAAAATATTAGTTGTATGAAAACGTCAAAATCAATTTTCGATTTTTTGTTATTTCGCTTCATCCGCAACCGCGATTCGAACCTTAATTTTTTTGGATCGATACAGATCAAGTGAACTAACAAAAGATTGAAAATTAATTTTAACATTTTAACATTATTAAATTTTTTATTCAACACGATTATTTTCCTTACGTTTTATAAATTGATTTTCATCTTTAACCTCCTGCCTATTGAAATGACCGTTAACGACAAAAATGGACAATTCGAAAGGCCTGGTGGGGACTATAAAAACTCGTAAAGGGGCTATAACACTCTAGAGGCCGAAAAAATAGGTGTTTTTTTGTAATTTTTTTCAGAGAATTTATAAAAGCAATTAAAATTGGACTATGATGAGTTTATTTGACATCATTTAAAGTGTAAAAATTTAATTTTGTATAATTATTTAATCAAAAATAGGGCCGCTATAGGGGTTGCTCGTCGACATCTCTGCAATGTGTATGGTCCGTGGCCCCACTAACTGTTCTTGTAAATTTTTAAATATCTTCACTATATAATTTTTGTTTGCTATATATTACAGTAGCTAAAGCATCACGTTAGATTTTTTCGATATATTAATTTTTGGCTGAATGGCGTACTTTTAAAATTAAGGAAGTTCTACCGTAAATCGAATAATCAAACAGATTTTGATAAAACTTGGTGTACTGCTAGATAAAGTTTCTAAAATTTTGTAGTTAAATTTTTGAGACCTGTAGGTTCTTGGTAAAAAAGTTATGATCCATTTATTTTTTCACTGTTTAACCTTGATTCTTATGAGAATTCATAACTCTGTCACATATATTTTAATACTAAAAATTATTAATTGACGAGATAGTAATCAAAGTTTGTATAGTTAAATACAGATATGTAATGAACCGATATTGTATTTAAAAAAGAACAATAGGTTCTTGTGAGAGTTGCAATAAATTAATTTGTAAAAATATTTCACGTTTTACATGATACAGTTCAGACGTTCTGACATTTTAAAATGTTGATTTTGATTGCACATGAAAAATAGTCATATTTAAAAAGTTAATAAAGTTAATAAATACAATTGTTTAATTATATATTAGTAAAATTAAATTTAAACCTAGCCTCAAAATAATGGTCTCTGTTTTGACTAGTATTGTCATACGATAGAACCTCCTTAAGGTTTCAAAATTCGACCAAAAAATTGGCAGTAAATTGTTAATAACAAATGAACTATACAAAATAAAAAAACTTCTAAGTGTTGCCTTAAATAATATATATTTTAAAAGATGTGTGTAAAATTTGAACCAAATCGGTTGAAAAGTGTACGAGTAATGATATGCTTTGATATGCACTTTTTCTGGATCTTCTAAACGAAGCCCTTGTATCGGCCACAAACGAAGCTATCATCATGCCTTGCAGTCTTGCTTGAAACTTCGAAAATAAACTATTTTGGAATTTTTCCCGGACATAATCCTTCAGTATGTTATTTTTTAGACCCTGAGAGACCTTTTAAAATAAAAAAATTTTTGATTTTTTGAAAATCCTAGAGTGGCATAACCCTTTAAGTAAAATATCTTCACATTAGATTGATATTTTGTAAAAAAAATTAAATTTCGTAACGGTCCCTCCTATATAAGAAATTTGTTTTTTTGCAACAATATACGCAAAGGTCGCTTTACAGAATTCCGTTCGGAAAGTTGCTGATTCCTGTTCGATTCTACAAGCGAAAGGTAATGAATTGTCGCACTAGAATAGTGGGGGAACTGTGCGAGACTACACTTGATTTTCCAAACACTTTCCCGGTTTTGGTTAGCGCCTTCTCTATCTAATTCGTGTTGACTTCTACCTGTTTTTCTTGGAACTAAGTAATTGGCCCTGTGAATAGAAGTTAATAATCACAAGACTTAATATTATTTGAATTCACTGTAACCAATTAAAATTATCATTTACTACATTTTCTACAAAATAAATTTTAATTAAATGAAACAAATGTACTTTTTTATAAATATTTTCTAGGTTTTGGCAAATAGTTATTATTTTAATAATTATTTAACTTCTGTTTTATAGTTTTAATTTTGATGAACAGAAAATTTCAATGTACAAATATTTTTTTTAAAACCTTTGTGTTTTTTTAATTAAGGATGATTGACCTCATTTTCAAAATGAGCAGAATTTGTTCAAACTTTGAGAATTAACTAATAATAATTACAGAAATATGCCTGTAAAGTTTCATAGAGATTCTGAGCCTGGTTTAAAAGATATTAATATTAATATTTACAAGGCGTTCCATGGTAGTTGGAAGATTTGTCACATCCCGTTGTGCAATTTTCTTAATTTTAACGAGAAAAATGAGCAGATTTTTGTGCAATTTTAGTATGTCATCGTTTAATATTGAAAGTTCAACTGTGGTAAATTTCAATGCAATTCTGAGCCTAGTTTTTGAGAAGAATGTCATTGAAGTTGAAAAATAATAATTAACTTGATGAATTTGCAAATCTTAATGTAGAGATTTGACAACGTTGCTTGGATGCAAGATGTAGGCAAATTTTTTTCTTTCGGATATCCCTGCTTTGACGTATTTTTAATTTTATGACAAATTATATAAAAAAAAAGAAAATGATTAAATATGCTATAAATAATGAAAAATATAATGATATAATGATATTATCGATATTATAAATCGTACAAAGCTGATGTTTCAGGCATAACCTAAAAGTGCAAGCCATCATATTTGTTTACATACGTCACTAAAGCTATCAAGTACGCATGCTTTCAAAATGCGCGCGTTATTTGAATTTTTTTAGAAATAAATTATTTTTTATCAACATATTATGCTTAAATAATTATATTTTAAGAAAAAAATAAACTTCATGAAATATATTTTATACAAATAATGCATAAATACATCTTTAGATACGTTTAAAATAAATATTTAAAAACATTTCAAATCAACGCGCGTATTTCGACCAATCGCACTTATGCCTGTAATTTCTGTTGTCAGCAGTCAGGCTTGCCACTCAAGAAACAAAAAATGCTGCGTTGTAGTACCTTTTTTTGATTATTTATATTAGAAAATAAATTATTTAAAAATATTTAAGTTTCTTTTTTTTTCGTAGAACAATATTTCTTGCGATTTTATATTTACTGTTCATAAAAAAATATATTCTGGAGCAAGAAATACTGCGGTTAAAATAGCATTATTTTATTTTGTTAAGTTGGTGTATAGTAACAGCCAAAAGCTAATTTATTTTACTAATTGTTTAAAATATATAATATATATATTTTATAATTATAAATTTTTTTTGGTAATAGTAAAAATTGTTCCTTCTTTAAAGAAAACGAATACCTAACCTTTTAAGATTACTCTTTATTAATGTTCTAAAACACTCGATGTCACTAACTTTTGTTTTTTTGATATGGGTCAATCATCCTTAAATATTTATTATTTTCAAAAATTGTATTCTTTTCTAATAAGTACCAAATTTCCAAATGATTTATATTTATTAAAGATTTATTATTTAAAAAAATATTATTCTTTTGAATTTGGTTTTTTTGTTTGACTGACCGGAGCTCTGCTCCTAGACCCCATCGGGGGGAGGGGGGGAGCCCCCCTTAACACCATCCATTGCCTTCCTTTTCCAACACTTTTCTTATTCTTTTATTATTATTCTTCAACCTTTTCGTACAGTTTGCGGCAAAATGGTATATAATCCGCACGCGTATCATATAACATATAATGTACTATTCCGTGTATTCATTCGTAAAGTAATAATTTAACATACCTGATTAACAAATGTCAATGTATGCATATTATTAGTGACATTGATGTGTAAAGAATGGAATTTGTTCTTTTTACACAAATCATACACAACACCAACAAAACTTGTTGAACCTGTTTTAGGTACCCTATTGTATATCACAATTACATCGTCAAATTGCGATAGCTTATTGTTCACTTGTATCTGAGAGAGAACTGCTTTCTTGATTGGAGAGTTTATTTGTGCAACAGCTTCATCTACAAAATATTATTAGCATTACTAATACAGATACACTTGAGCATCGCTCGAACGAATTGTTTGAAACCAGTTCGAAACTGTTTGAAACTAATTCAAAACTATTTTAAAACTTTTATATTGTAAATTTGAAAAATGGCAAAATTAAAAAAACTAAATTCGACAATACACTAAAAGCTCCATCAATGGACATTCCATCCAGGAGACTCAGTTGACTTTATTCGCGACAGTTTGTTGGTGAAGCAAGGTAGGGGGCATAGTGAAGGATCTCAGATGTCAGTCAAACGAATATTAGAAGCGAAGTTATGGTTTTTTTCTGACGGACGGCACGTTACTCTACCGACAGGGTGGCCAAAAAACTCAATTTATAAATTTCCCTGACATAAAATTTTTATTGTAAGTAATAAACAAACAGCTTAAATAAAATAAAATTTTGCTTTATTCTTAAAAGCAGGGCTGATAAAAATCATGATCTTTTTAAAAAAATCAAAAAAATCTGATTTTTTTATTTAAATCACAAATTGATTTTTAAAAATATAATCAGTATATAAAATCTCCAAATGTTTATGAGTCGCCCACATTTTCTCCAAAACTCAATTTTCAGAATATCCATTTGAACGAATTTTATTTATCCAAAATTGCATTTATCAGAAATCTCATTTATCCAAATACGCATTTCTCGGAAATCTCATTTGTCCGAAATTGCATTGATCAAAAATCTAATTTGTCAGTAATTTGAATTATCTAAAATCTTCGTTATCAAAAATTGCATTTATCAGAAATCTAATGTTTCCGAAATTACATTTCTCAGATATGGCATCTATCCGAAATTGCATTTATCAGAAATTTAATGCTTCCGAAATTGAATTTCTCAGAAATCGCATCTATCCGAAATCTTATTTGTGGGCAATGTCATTTACTAAAAATCTTAGTTAACAGAAATTTCAATTCTCAGAAATGTCATTCATACAAAAACTCATTTATCGAAAATCTTATTTGTCCAATACAGCATTGAATAGAAATCTCGTTCCCAAAAAAATTAAATTATTACTAATTTCATTTATCAAAAATTGTATTTATCAGAAATCTCATTAGTCCGAAATTGCATTTGTCAGAAACCTAATTTATTAGACAAAGCATTTAACAGAAATCTCATCTGTCCGAAATAGCATTTATAAGAAATCTAGTTTTCCCAACATTTTATTTACCAAAAAAACCCATTTATCCAAAAGTGCATTTTACAAAAATCTCATTTGTCCGAAATATTATTTATTAGAAATTTCATTTGTCAAAAATGTCAATTACAGTCAAACTTCTACTTAACGGACTTCTACTTAACGGAAACTCATTAGGGAAGCGTACACGGAAAAAATTAGTTGTAGAATAATTCTTGAATTAGTACAGGAACTTAGGATACGAGAATTTTTCGGGAGTTCTTATTATCAATTCTTTGACATATACCTAAGAGTTTTTCTAGAAGACTTATAATGAATTTCAAGAAGACTTCCGAAATTTAGAATAAGAATTACGGAACTCGTTTAAGAAGAGAAAATTTTTTTAATTTGAAAAAAATTTTCACCCACGAGTACTCGAACTCAGTTCCTTGAGACTACAGAAAATCTCTTCGCTTTGTCCAACTGAGCTAACACGCGATTGTAATATTCTACGCATAAATCATACTTGAGTGAACTAAGCGCTATATGGAGGCCTGGTCAGTGTACTGCGCCTTCTATTTCAGTTCCAGAACTTTTAGATCACCGCGAAAGCTATCTTCCAATCGCGCAGCTATTAAGAATTCTTGAAGATCTTTTTAGAAATACTTGAAAAATTTCAGAAAGATTATTGAAATTTTTAGACATATCGCCGAATTATTTTCGTATCCTGAGTTTTTGAACTAATTGAAGAATTATTCTAGAACTAATTTTTTCCGTGAAGAAGGGGGTGAGAGTTATGACTGTGTGCGTACCATCAAATTCAGGACCGAATAGTTTAAATAATAAAACATTGAAATAATGGATGAAAGTTCGCAAAATGAATTAGTTTCATCAACAGAAGCATACGAGTGTCTTTCAAAATTTAAGAGTTTGTTACAAAATCATGCGAATATCATTTACACAGTATTGAAGAACTTCAAGATTTCATACGATATAATAACGATTTCACGGTACACTGAGAAAAATGGATGTTTACCCTTAACATCTGGATGTTAACTCTTAACATATTTATCACTTAACATAGGGACAGCTATCTAGATGTTCAGGGTTAACATCTATTTATTAAACTTTAATATCTAGATGTTAAAATTTAATATCTTAGATGTTAACCTTTAATATTTAGAGGTTAAGCGTTACTATCTTGTTTTAAACATCTAATTCTAAACATCCATTTTTCTCAGTGTACCTCAAAATTTACAAAAATCTTTTGAATTGTTATAACTTTGCTTTATTTTATGATATATTTCATAATGTGATTTCAAACCTGTGATTTGATACGATAGAAAACTGCATTGTTGAGCCATCAAGATATATATTTTAATCGTACCGAGAAAACGATTTTTTTATTCAAATTAGGAATTGAGTTTAAAGCTTTACCTAAAATTACAGTATTTTTAATTTCATTTAAAAAAATAATTTTAAAAAGAAGAAAAATAAGAAAGCGTTTACAAATAAGGAAATGTTATTTCCTTATTTAGGAAATAAAAGAAATGAAAAAATTCACCGAAATTTTTTTTTAAAAAATATGAAGGTAATTAAGGAAATCAACGAAAAAAGAGTTTAATGGATTTTATAAAATCAAAATTGTTTAATTTGTAATTTTGAAAATAATACAAAATATACGGAATATATTCTTGTAAAATAATTATAATTTTTCACTATTGAAAATACATAAAAATAATGTTATTTTAAACATGTGATTTTTATGATGCAAATTGTTAGATACATTTTTATTTTTTATTGCAGCCCAAATTAATAACTAAATTATTATTTAATAATTATTATAATTTTGATTTCATATTTAAAGATCCTATGATTTAAAATGGTTGTTACATCCCTGAACGTTTACTCACTAATAACATTTTAATGATCTTCTACTTAAGGGGGTTGACCCGTGTCACAGCCGTTTTTTAACTGTTTTTTTGGGATTTTTTTCTGAAGGGCGATTAAAACTTACAACTTTGGATTTTCTACCATAGATTTAGTAACTATTGAAGTAAATTCAGAAATTTTTTGAAGTCAAAATAATGAAAACTTTACGCGATACAGCGCGGGGAAGTAATTCATGTAAAAAACAGTACAGCATTGGTCGCCACGATTCCGACCGTCTGAATGATCCAAAATCAAAAAATAAAAAATCATTTTAATCTGTGTCACTGTAGCTATTAGCTGAACTAGGATTATTCAAAAATATTGGAAAATAAAATTTTTACGCGACTTTGAATTTTTATTTCTAAAAAAATAGTTATTTATGACACAAGGACCTGAAATGGCACTTTATAGTACGAGTTAGTATCGTAATACGAGCCTAAGTCCAATCGCAGCCGAGGCGAAGTAGAGGTGGTGACGAGGCTTCACCGAACGTAGCCGAGGCGAAGCCGAGGTGAAGTGAAGATATGAAGCCAAAGCTCCACCGAAAAGTAGCCGAGGCTCTGATGTGGCTGTGGCGAGTTGTACGATACACGAGAACTTAAGTGCCGAAAGGGTCCAAGTGTCATATAACATTTTTTATCACACAAAAAACTGAGAATTCGAACCTAGGAAGAGGTGGTTATCGTAAAAACGGCCTCAGGGGGCATTTCTAGGTGGGAGTAGGTCGACAGACTTAGAAATGCCCCCGGAGGGAGGCGAAACCCGTGAACAGCCGTGACGTTTGGGCCAGTTTGGGCAGCTGTACCATAAAGTAAAGGTCAGCTGACCAGCATCAGCCAATCAGATTGCGAGTTCATTTACTTTACGGCCTAGGCCGTGAAATGAGCTCTTAAAGGTTTCCAAACAAGCCGTAAAATCTAACTTTTGATGTAAGTGTGATAAAATAGTTATTTATGACACAAGGACCTGAAATGGCACTTTATAGTACGAGTAAGTATCGTAATACGAGCCTAAGTCCAATCGCAGCCGAGGCGAAGTAGAGGTGGTGACGAGGCTTCACCGAACGTAGCCGAGGCGAAGCCGAGGTGAAGTGAAGATATGAAGCCGAGGCTCCACCGAAAAGTAGCCGAGGCTCTGATGTGGCTGTGGCGAGTTGTACGATACACGAGAACTTAAGTGCCGAAAGGGTCCAAGTGTCATATAACATTTTTTATCACACAAAAAACTGAGAATTCGAACCTAGGAAGAGGTGGTTATCGTAAAAAACGGCCTCAGGGGGCATTTCTAGGTGGGAGTAGGTCGACAGACTTAGAAATGCCCCCGGAGGGAGGCGAAACCCGTGAACAGCCGTGACGTTTGGGCCAGTTTGGACAGCTGTACCATAAAGTAAAGGTCAGCTGACCAGCATCAGCCAATCAGATTGCGAGTTCATTTACTTTACGGCCTAGGCCGTGAAATGAGCTCTTAAAGGTTTCCAAACAAGCCGTAAAATCTAACTTTTGATGTAAGTGTGATAAAAACCTTATTTTGGGCCTGTTTTCTTTTATAAAAAAAAATTACGTGACCTTTTTTAATTATCCTAGTTCAGCTTGTAGCCCCACATGTGCTGAACATACCCTATAAATTTCAAGATGATCGGTCAAGTTGTTTTGGAGATATCATGGCGACCAGTTGAAAAAAAGTGGTTTCGAGAAAAACGCGTTTGAAAGTTCAAGTACGAATAAGGCAGTGAGTTCGGAATTATTACTAAAACAACTGTTATATTCAAAAATTTATTTTAGGGAACTAAAGTTTTTCTAAATGTACTTATTTTTTACTTATATAAATGTGTATGGAATAATAAAATTGGCGGATAAAAAACCAAAGCGGCAAACCTTCAATGCTAGTTCAAAGCTCGACCACGCGCTCGAACATCATGCCTTTTTACTGTAAAAACTTTATAACGACGAATATGTCAAAATCGGTTTACCCACATATTCTGCATATGTTATAGGTGCGATATATGAAAAATAAAAAAATTCGATTTTTCGAATCTGTCACACGGGTCAATCCCCTTAACAGAAACGTCAAATTGCTTTCCGTTAACTAGAAGTTTGACTATAGGGGAGTGGGTCCCAAGATGGACAGGGCCCCAAGATGGACAGGGCCCCAAGATGGACAATTCGTATAAAATTTTTGTTTAAGGTGACAGCGCCTTATGCTTTCTGTCATTTTTGTTGCTTGTATAGACGAAGATTTTAATGCACATTTGAAGAAAAAAAACAGTTGGTTTTTCTTCTACACATACCACGTAATTTTGTGTCTAATAAAAGTTTTGTAACAGTTTTTTCTCAAGTTGGTAAAGTTAATGAAATTTGTGATTTAGAATGAGTACTTAACGTTATAATATTCTTTTTATCACACTTACATCAAAAGTTAGATTTTACGGCTTGTTTGGGAACCTTTAAGAGCTCATTTTTTGGCCTAGGCCGTGAAGTAAATGAAGTCGCAATCTGATTGGCTGATACTGGTCAGCCGACCTTTACTTTATGGTACAGCTGCCCAAAGTTCACGGCTGTTCACGGTTTCGCCGTCCTCCGAGGGCATTTGTAAGTCTGTCGACCTACTTCCACTTAGAAATGCCCCCGAAGGCCCTTTTTTACGATAACCACCTCTCCCTAGATTCGAATTCTTAGTTTTTGGTGTGATAAAATAGTACATTGTGTACCGAGGAGGCAAAATAAGCCTTTTTTCGCAGAGCGAAATTTTGTCAATACGAGGCTTAGATGTAGCCAACGAGCCAACGGCGAGTGGCGGAAGTCAAAGCCGAGTATTACAAAATTTTGCAAGGCGAAAAAGCTTGCCTCCGAGGTGCACATAGTGCTTTATATAACAAAAGCATTAAAACATCATTGACACTTTAGGCGGCACGCGTCGCCTCGTCGTCTCGTAGATGAAACGAACTCCCGACGCGACAGATACGATTTACTATTGATTTTAACTTAATAAACCTTGTAATATTAATTTATTGACCGAATTTAAGTTTAATTTGATTCGCGAACGCGAATAAACACGAAAATAGTGATGACAGTGAGTGACCTGTCAACCTGTAAACAAATAGAATTTTTAGGTTACGTCCGCTGTTACATTTAAACTGTTTAAAAAACAAATAATACCGAATTACTTTCACAAGTAACACAATGATGGCAGCACTGTATTTCAAATAATAAATCATATGACAAGATGTTCTAAGGCTCTAAATTGTTAAAAGTGAATAAATGCACAAGCCCAGATTTTGAATAAGTCCACTTTTACGTACAGTACGTAAAAGTAGTCATTTACGGACTACGCACATGCGCACTAGCAGCATGTGACTTCACAGAAAAGGTCACTTTACGTACAAAAAATAGGCGCAAAAACACATGTTTTAATGCTTCAGTTATATAAAATGTTATGTGACACTTGGACCCTTTCGGCACTTAAGTTCTCGTGTATGGTACAACTCGCCAAAGTCACATCGGAGCCTCGGCTACTTTTCGGTGGAGCCTCGGCTTCATATCTTTACTTCACCTCGGCTACTTTCGGTAAAGCCTTGTCACCGCCTCTACTTCGTCTCGGCTGCGATTGGACTTAGGCTCGTATTACGATACATTCTCGCACTATAAAGTGCCATTTAGGGTCCTTGTGTCACAAATAACTATTATTTATCGCATAATAATACCCTGAAATGATTTTACTAATTCAGTGTTCAAATATATATTTTTACTGGGGATTAAAAAATGGTGTCATGCACCCTAAGATGGACAGGCCTCAAATCTCAATGTATTTATTTGCATATTTTCGATTTTACAACTTTTTTCAATAATTTTTTGACTTAATGAATTAAAATTTTTTATTTTCCACCATAAAATGTGATGTCGTTAGAAAAAATGATACACCGCACTCTCTTTATATGAAGGTTTGAAATATGACATTCTGCGAATAAGAAGAAAGGGGAATTAGAGTTGAGCGTCGAGCATGTAGGGACAAAGACATAAGAGGGGTAGCAAAGGACAATGCGTTTCGAGCGTTTGTTTACAATTCGCTATATGAAAGACCCAGCCCGAAGAGTTGCAAATAAAGAGAGTCAGGTGTACATCGATATTTTTCGATATTTTATTACTTTTTACTGTTAAGTTATTAAATTGAAGTTTTTAGAAATGTTATTTCTTGATAAATTCCGTAAAATGATTAAAAATTAGTTGACGAATTGTTACACGATGTTAATTTTTCATTTAATACAATTTCAGGGACTTTTAAGAAGGTGTCCATCTTGCGGCTACTTTTTTTTGGACCGAAAGTTTTGACAATTAGAAAAAATGCTTTAAAAAATGTTTATGTTCAAAATAAAGTTTTATCCCTGTGGTCATAAGTCACAGGCTTCACAGTGACAATGAAGAATATTTTAGGGGAAATAGGGGACAGAATATACAAAAATAGGGAACTTTTAGGGTACCAACTTTAAAAACTTTATAAATAAAGATAAATAAATTATATAAAGTAGAACCTAGATTTTATTTGGGTAGGACAAAAAACAAGTTGTAGGATAACAAAAAAATTACAGAATTTTCAAATTAATAATAAAAAAAAAAAAGAGAACTTCAGAAATAATTAAAAAAAGATAAGAATATAATGGTAAATTAAAAAAAAATGGAAACTTTAAGTAATTAATTAAAAAATAATAAACAGAATTAAAAATTGGAAAAAAATCAATTAAAAAAGATTATAAAACTAATCAAAATTAAAAGAAAGAGTTTAAATTTAAGATAAATAATTGAAAATTCAATAAATCAGTTTAAAAATAATTTAAAAATTTAAAAATTGTTTCTATAATTGCAAAATTATAGAAAGAACTGAAAATTGAGAAAATAATTGAAAATTGATGAAAACAATCGAGAATTGAGAAAAATAATTAAAAATTTAGGAAATTTATTAAAAAATGATTAAGATAATTTAAAATCGAAGAAATCACTGAGGAGGTTATAAAACAAATTAAAGATTGAAAAAAAAAGAATTGAAATTTAAGATTAATAAATGAAGATTATAAATGAATCAAACTAAAATTAATTTTAAAAATTAAGGATGATTGACCCATATCAAAAAAACAAAAGTTAGTGACATCGAGTGTTTTAGAACATTAATAAAGAGTAATCTTAAAAGATTAGGTATTCGTTTTCTTTAAAGAAGGAACAATTTTTACTATTACCAAAAAAAATGTATAATTATAAAATATATATATTATATATTTTAAACAATTAGTAAAATAAATTAGCTTTTGGCTGTTACTATACACCAACTTAACAAAATAAAATAATGCTATTTTAACCGCAGTATTTCTTGCTCCAGAATATATTTTTTTATGAACAGTAAATATAAAATCGCAAGAAATATTGTTCTACGAAAAAAAAAGAAACTTAAATATTTTTAAATAATTTATTTTCTAATATAAATAATCAAAAAAAGGTACTACAACGCAGCATTTTTTGTTTCTTGAGTGGCAAGCCTGACTGCTGACAACAGAAATTACAGGCATAAGTGCGATTGGTCGAAATACGCGCGTTGATTTGAAATGTTTTTAAATATTTATTTTAAACGTATCTAAAGATGTATTTATGCATTATTTGTATAAAATATATTTCATGAAGTTTATTTTTTTCTTAAAATATAATTATTTAAGCATAATATGTTGATAAAAAATAATTTATTTCTAAAAAAATTCAAATAACGCGCGCATTTTGAAAGCATGCGTACTTGATAGCTTTAGTGACGTATGTAAACAAATATGATGGCTTGCACTTTTAGGTTATGCCTGAAACATCAGCTTTGTACGCTTTATAATATCGATAATATCATTATATCATTATATTTTTCATTATTTATAGCATATTTAATCATTTTCTTTTTTTTTATATAATTTGTCATAAAATTAAAAATACGTCAAAGCAGGGATATCCGAAAGAAAAAAATTTGCCTACATCTTGCATCCAAGCAACGTTGTCAAATCTCTACATTAAGATTTGCAAATTCATCAAGTTAATTATTATTTTTCAACTTCAATGACATTTTTCTCAAAAACTAGGCTCAGAATTGCATTGAAATTTACCACAGTTGAACTTTCAATATTAAACGATGACATACTAAAATTGCACAAAAATCTGCTCATTTTTCTCGTTAAAATTAAGAAAATTGCACAACGGGATGTGACAAATCTTCCAACTACCATGGAACGCCTTGTAAATATTAATATTAATATCTTTTAAACCAGGCTCAGAATCTCTATGAAACTTTACAGGCATATTTCTGTAATTATTATTAGTTAATTCTCAAAGTTTGAACAAATTCTGCTCATTTTGAAAATGAGGTCAATCATCCTTAAAAATTGAAGAAATAAATTTTTCAAAATTATAGAAATAATTGATAATTGAAGACAGTAATTTAAAATTAAGAACATATTTGAAAATTAAAGAAAACAATCGAGATTCGAGAAGAATAATTTAAAAAAATTACAAGATATATATCAAATTAAAGGAATAATTGAAAAATAGCAAAAATAATGATAAATTTTTAAAAATAATTTAATATTTAGGAAATTATTTACAAAATACCGAAAGTAATTGTAAATTTAAAAAAATAATTTAAAAATTCTAAAATTAATTAAAAATGTGTTTAATCAATTGAAGTTTAAAATAAATGATTAAAGGTTTAGTAAATCAGTTAAAAAATAATTTTAAAAATTATAATTTGGAAAAAAAAATTGCAAAATTATAGAAATAATTGGAAATTGAAGACAGTAATTTAAAATTTAGAAAGTATTTCAGAATTAAAAAAAGCAATCGAGAATTGAGAAGAATAATTGAAAAATGGCAAAAATAATGATAAATTTTTTAAAATAATTGAAATTTGAAAAAAATAATTGAAAATTTTAAAATATATTAACAATTTTTTTAATTAATTGAAATTTGAAATAAATAATTAAAGGTTTAGTAAATGAGTTAAAAAATAATTGAAAAATTTATTAAAAAAATCGAAAAATTAGAGAAATTAATTTAAAAATGATGGAAATATGGGCGAATCCACAGAACCGGTCGATTTCATGTTACTCACAGATTTTTCTATTTTAGAAGTATCATATTAATCTTTTTCAAATTTCTACCAATTTATAGTATCCCTGATAACCAATTAAACTAAGAAAATTGAATAAATGCAAACCTTTTCGTCTTATATAAAAAATAAAATAGAGTTAAGTTACTTAAAAAATCAAATTTGTCGTGTTATTCTAGGTATCAATTGTAATTCTTATGGGTATAACTTGTTCGGCATAGATTGAAACAATTCCAAGTGATGGTGAATTATACTTTACTTAATGTAGAATCTATTGAAGGCAGAAAAAAATATGTGCCTTTAATTAAAAAGAAATGGTAGTCGCTGAAAGTAGCGTTACTCATTATTTTAAAATAATGAAATACCTATACATTTTTATAAATATTTTTTACGGCGATTATTCGATTTGAATTTTTCAAATTGGTACTTGTTGTTTTTTAGCAGATGAACAAATCTAGGTATAATAGAACAGTGTGCGATTAGAATTAAAGAAAATATTACAATAATTAACTTTCTATGTTTGATCGTGAACGATTCAAAACTTAGCCTTTTTTCAGGAGCACAACTACAAATGAAAATATAATGAATTGAAAACATGTGTGATTATTCAAAGATATTATTATAATTTTCATATACAAACTCCAATTTCTATTTTCAATTTATAATGTCTAAAAGTTAAAAATAAAACTAAAATTAAAAGAAATTTAACTGAATGAAGGTATTTATAAATATGAAAAATGAAATAACCATTCATTTGTTTTATTTTCAAACTTGTATCAAAATCAATGTCAATAATGTCTGCTTATTGGTAAAGATAATTTAATTTGCAGAATAAAAAAATAAATGCTAAAATGAAATTATAATTTATTAATTATTATGTTAATCGTGAATATTAATTGTATATAAATGTATTCAAAAAGTTTTGCAAATATTACAAATATATATGCAAAAAAACAAAAGAAAGAAGTACACATTTTTCATTAAGATTTTCTGAACAAAGATTACATAGGTATTTTCGTTTTTGGCTTTTAACTCGAACGGCATTAAAATAAAATGGATCACGCAAGAAGGTAATTGTTCTTAAATACTTTTCAAGTAGAACAAACCATAAATGAAAGGTGTGCTCGTAATTTGAAAATTTTTATTTTTATAAGTGAAAATCGACCGGTTCTGTGGATTTTCCCATATTTGAAAAATAATACAAATGACTGAAATTTGAGATAAATAAATAAAAAATGTAGAAAGTGTATAAAAGAATACTTTTTAAAACTTAAAAATAGAAGAAAATATTTTCAAACTTATAGAAATAATCAAAAATTAAAGAAAATAAATAAAATTTATGAAAAATAAGTGTTTAAAATTACAAAACATTTTTGAAATTTATTAAAATAACTGAAAAATGATATACACAATGAAAAAATAATTGAAAAAATTCGAAAATAGAATTTTATTATCTGATGTGACTAATATTAATATGAAAACATGAAAATATTCTAAAGAGCTTGAGATAGAAAGAAACCAACAGCCATTTATAAAATTTCCATCTATTTGATATTAAAAATGCTCGTAGGCCTTATTACAATTCCATCACACGCCAGCTAATATTATTCTATCGGACACCACTAATTTTCAGGCGAAGTTTGTACAACACAAGCTAAGCTTTATATACATGTATGAACACTAGGGTGGTCCAAAAAAGGTCGATTTTTGAAAATTAAAAATACTGTCGCAGTTTTATATTCTGCAAAAAAATACAAGGCATAACTCTTTTTTTATAACTTTTTAAATTAATAATTGACTTGTCCCTAGGGTTTGAAAGGTTTTCAGTGCTTCTTCTACTTATCCGTCGTATTTCACTTATGGGTAATAATCTAAATTGTATCCTGGAAAGGGTTTGCGGGTGAAAAAAATACAATAGACCTGCTTCTGAGTAGGTAGAAATGGTCGACTTCAATCCTAGACTCTTTACTTCTCCTTTTCGTCAGTAGCAATGCACAGGCCTATATCAGTTTCGCTCATAATGATGGCTGTAAACCGACGACGGGCAAAAAACCGTAAACTTCAATTCAAGAATGTGTCCCTTTAATATTTATAAATCAATTTTATTTTTTCATGTAATATTGTCAATAGAATAAACTTTTATTTCATGTAAATTTTAAATAAATTAATTTATATTTACTGGTAAAAAATTGCCTCTAAAAACTGCCTATTTAATGATTTTTCAGGTTTTTTCTAACTGAATAACAACTATAAATATATCATTTTGGAATTTTTTTTTGTTTCAATAAAATATTTTAATTGTCACCTAACAGTTTACGGAAATACATTGCAATAGGAAATCAACAAAGCAGGAAAAAATAAGATTGAAAATAAATTGCTTGTTTTACGTGTTAATTCCCATAAGAGACAAAAAGTCGCAGGGACAAGCCAATTATTAATTTAAAAAATTATAAAAAAAGAGTTATGCCTTGTATTTTGTTGCAGAATATAAAGCTGCGACAGTTTTTATAATTTTTAAAAATCGACCTTTTTTGGACTACCCTAATGAACACACACACGCAAGCAATGTTCATACATGTATATAAAGCTTAGCTTGTGTTGTACAAACTTCGCCTGAAAATTAGTGGTGTCCGATAGAATAATATTAGCTGGCGTGTGATGGAATTGTAATAAGGCCTACGAGCATTTTTAATATCAAATAGATGGAAATTTTATAAATGGCTGTTGGTTTCTTTCTATCTCAAGCTCTTTAGAATATTTTCATGTTTTCATATTAATATTAGTCACATCAGATAATAAAATTCTATTTGTCTATTGATACTAAAAATCTATCGAACTATCAACTGATTTAATTCTACCAGATTTCTTTCCGTGTAGAAAACCATAATTTAAATTGAATAAAATAATTTTAATTTGATAAAAATAACTGACAGTTTATGAAGTTAGTCAAATAATAATGGAATACAAATAAGTATGAATAGTAGGAAAAAATTAAGAATGATAAACATAATTGTAAATTGAAAAAAAGAATTGGAATCAGAGATGAAGGATTGAAAATTCAGGAAATCTATTGAAATATAATTTAAAAATGATAGAAATAATTAAAGATTGAGAAAATAATAAAAATGGAAAGAAGATTGAAAATCTCTAGATACCTTGACTTTAAATATACTTTTGTGAAAAATAGGGGAAAAATAGGTAAAATTTTCTAAATAGGGTACTTTTAGGGACCAATCGCAAAATAGGGGACACTTAGGGGAAATAGGGGACGGTCTGTGAAGCCTGAAGTTACCTTATAAATTTTACTTTCACCCGATATATAAAACATTTTAATATATTTTATTTGGTTTATCAGAAATCTCATTTCTCAGAAAATGCAATTATCAGAAATCTTATTTGTCAAGAATGTCAATTATCAGTAATCTTATTTATTAAAAATTACATTTATTAGAAATCTCATTTCTCAGAAATTGCAATTATTAGAAATCGCACTTATCGGAAGTCTCATTTATCCAAAAGATTTTTCTCCATAACCTTCAATTGTGCGAAAGTCCATGTGCAAGAAATCTCAGTTTTCCAAACTTCCATTATCCCAACATTTCTCTATCCAAGCGAGTTGCTCGTCCCTGGTCTAGTCGGTAAAACAGCGTACAGTTCAGAATGTGGGGAATCGCTGGTTGTGGCTTCCCCTTGTTGCCCCCTCTGCTCGAGGAGCGGGGTATCGGTGTGTGCGTGTGTGCGAGCCACCGTCATTGCGTTGCCAGGCTCGAGACTGGACAGTCGCGCATTGAAACGTATCTCACGTTATGTATTAAATAGTTACAATAAAGTAAAGGATTGTTTAAAGTTAATAAACAAAGTGTATCGTTGTTTCTTCTTCTCTTCGCCTAAATTTAGAGAAATGCGTTTTCGGTCAATCTGAGATAGAGTTTCTGGGTTACTTGATTAATAGCGAGGGTATTAAACCGATTCCTGAAAGAATTGATGCAATTCTTAAGTTTCCAAAGCCTGTAAATATTTTAGAATTAAGACGATTTTTAGGTCTTATCAATTTTTATCGCTGAAGTTTGCCTCTGACCGCTCGTTGTCAGGAGCCTTTAACCCTATGCGTCATGATGGGTCTCCCAGAGACCCACTTTGATTCTTGATGTTTTTTATTTTTCAATTGAATTTTTACCAATAAATATCCAGTGTTTTTTGTTCATAACATCCTTCGGACATAAACAAGTGTTAAAAAAAATTGTTTAATCATTAATTGTTAATAACAACAGTACTGTAAGTTAACAATAACTGAAAATTAGTGTTTTTTTCCGAAAGAAAGCAGTTTCTACTAATTCATTGCAAACTTTGAGACGCCAATTTTTTTTTAACTAAGAAAAGGTCGCTGATTACGAATCTGAAGTCAATTTTCAAAAATTCAAAATGGCGGATCCAATATGGCGGACTCATTTTTAAAAAATTGTTTGATTCTCATTAAACTTAGTATCTAGGGGTTTTTGGGGGCGCTAATTACGAATCTGAAGTCAATTTTCAAAAATTCACTTCAGATTCGTAATTAGCGCCCCCAAAAACCCCTAGATACTAAGTTTAATGAGAATCAAACAATTTTTTAAAAATGAGTCCGCCATATTGGATCCGCCATTTTGAATTTTTGAAAATTGACTTCAGATTCGTAATCAGCGACCCCAAAAACTGCGGAAAGTGTCAAGACCCGTAAAATAAGTTAGAACAAAAATATATGACTGAAAGGGTTAAATACTTATCTTCACGATTCAAAGAAGAATGATCGCCTTGAGATTTCGTGGAATCCGTCGTCTGAGAGAGCGTTCGAGGAATGTCGTGATAGTATCGCAAAGGCAACAGCCTTCTCGTTCATCCATCATCTAATTCCCCGATCCGTGTTGTGACGGACGCGTCTGACACGGGGATGGGAGCTTCGTTGGAACAGTCTCAGAATGACTCGTGGAAGCCTTTAGCGTTTTTCTCGAGAGGCTTCAGTTCCACACAGAAAAAATATTGCACGTACGATCGTGAACTTACAGCCGTTTTTGAAGCTATCAAGTTCTTTCGACATTTTCTGGAGGGAAGAGACTTTTCTGTTGTCACGGACTACAAACCTTTGATTTCTGCTTTCAATCAAAAATCCGATAAGGCGTCTCCTAGACAGCAGAGACAGCTGTCATTTGTTTCACAATTTACTACTCGGTTTGAATATCTTCCCGGTAAAGAAAACGTGCTCGCCGATTGCTTATCACGCGTTGATCTTTTACGTTTAGCGCAGGAAATCAGTTTGGCCGAACTGTCCGAAGCGCAAAAGGATGACATTGAGCTTAAAGCACTCTGTCAAGACAAATCCACCTGTCTTAATTTAAGACGCATGCTCTGGGGTCCTGATCACACTCCAGTAATTTGCGATCTTTCAGGAGAAATCTTACGTCCGTATGTTCCCAAGGTCTTCCGAAGGCGTATTTTCGACGCGTTTTACAATCTTTCCCATCCTAGTGCGAAAGTTCCTGCTAGAAATAGTAGTAGGAGTTACATTTGGCCCGGTATGAACAAGGAAATCAGGGAGTGGTGTAGAAGTTGTCAATCTTGTCAAAAGGCAAAAATCACTAGACACAATGTTTTATTGCCTATTCAGTTTGTGGCGCCTGAAGCCAGATTCCAGCATGTCCACATTGATATTGTCGGTCCGATGACCTCCAGTGAGGGCTTTAGATATTGTTTAACGATGGTGGATCGTTTTTCGCGCTGGACAGAGGCTGTGCCACTTAGACACATCGAAGCTTTGACCGTGTATCGTGCATTCGTGGACGGGTGGATATCTCGTTTCGGGGTGCCCTAGAGATTGACGACAGATCAAGGTAGTCAATTTGAGTCGGTTGTTTTTCAATCTTTACTCCGATTAACGGGTTGCCAGCGAATTCGTACCACGGCCTATCATCCGGCCGCAAATGGCATGATTGAACGATGGCATCGCACGTTGAAGGCCGCCATAATGTGCCATGGCGGCGAAAAGTGGACCCGTGTTCTGTCAACTGTAATGCTCGGCTTGAGAACTAACGTTTTAGATTCGGGAGCTTCGCCAGCAGAATATTTACAAAGGGACAACATTAACAATTCCAGGGGAGTTCGTTCTTCCTGAGAAATTTGCATCGGATCCGCAAATATTTTTGGAAGAGTTTCGTGAGCACATGCGACTTGTTAAACCGATACCCGTCGAACATAGACACAAAAGGAAGATTTTCGTTTATAAAAATTTGGACACATGTTCGCATGTTTTCCTTCGTGTTTGTCGACCAAGAAAATCTTTGGAATTACCATACTCTGGTCCCCATAAAGTGCTCGAGAGGGTTTCGGATCGGGTGATCGGTATTGAAAAGGAATGGCATTAAAAAAGTTGTTTCGGTGGAGAACGTTAAACCGGCGTTTTTCGCCCGCGAGGATTTAATTATTTCTAATAATGTTGGAAATGAGAGTGCAACTGACGTTCCTTTATTAAATGTCGTAGTCCCTTCGTCTGATTGTAATGTCTCTCAAACGAGTGACAGTATCCCCTCGATTAGTGGGAACAGTCCAAATATGGGCTCAAACAGTATTCCCTCGACTAGCGATAATAGTCCAAGTATGGGCTTAAAAAGTATGAAATTACCTAGTCTTAGAACTTATGTAAATAAGAAAAAGAAAGTTAACTTTAACTTTGCGGATCATTCAGATCACAATTATGCTCGCTTAGGTAAATAATAATAATTTAGATTTTATTTGCTTCAAAAAATTAATGATTAATATACTGTGATACCCCTTGGTTATTTTATATACTAACGATATATAGGTTTAATTATCATGTTTGAATTTATATCGAAAATATTTTATTCTTTTCTCGTGAAAAGACTGGACAGAAAAAAAAACGCTCCTTTCCAAAATTTGCAGCCCCTCCCCGACAACGACTGGACAGTCGCGTATTGAAACGTATCTCATGTTATGTATTAAATAGTTACAATAAAGTAAAGGATTTTTTAAAGTTAATAAACAAAGTGTATCGTTGTTTCTTCCCGAACATTATTATGGATTTGATATTTTAACTTATCAATTATCCACAAGAATTAATTCGGAGCGACATCTATACTGTTTCACCGAATAGACCAGGGAAGGGCAACTCGCTTGGAAAGAGAAATGTTGGGATAATGGAAGTTTAGAAAAATGAGATTTCTTGTACATGGAATTTCGCACAATTGAAGGTTATGGAAAATAATCTTTTGGATACATGAGACTTCCGATAAGTGCGATTTCGGACAAATGCGATTTCTCATAAATGCAAGTTTTGACAAATAATTTTCGGGACGCATAAATTTATACCGATTGACATTTGATCGACTGGACATTTGGACGAAGGGCATTTGGACGAATTGACATTTGGACGAATCGACATTTGGACGAATCGACATTTGGACGAAATGACATTTGGACGAATCGACATTTTGACGAAAGGACATTTGGACGAATCGACATTTGGACGAAAGGACATTTGGACGAATCGACATTTGGACGAAAGGACATTTGGAAGAATCGCCATTTGGACGAAAGGACATTTGGACGAATCGACATTTGGACGAAAGGACATTTGGACGAATCGACATTTGGACGAATCGACATTTTGACGAAAGGATATTTGGACGAATCGACATTTTGACGAAAGGACATTTGGACGAATCGACATTTTGACGAAAGGACATTTGGACGAATGGACATTTGGACGAATCGACATTTTGACGAAAGGACATTTGGACGAATCGACATTTTAACGAAAGGACATTTGGACGAATCGACATTTTGACGAATGGACATTTGGACGAATCGACATTTGGACGAATCGACATTTGGACGAATCGACATTTTGACGAATGGACATTTGGGCGAATCGACATTTTAACGAAAGGACATTTGGACGAATCGACATTTTAACGAAAAGACATTTGGACGAATCGACATTTTGACGAAAGGACATTTGGACGAATCGACATTTTGACGAAAGGACATTTGGACGAATCGACATTTTGACGAATGGACATTTTGACGAAAGGACTTTTGGACGAATCGACATTTTGACGAAAGGACATTTGGACGAATCGACATTTTGACGAATGGACATTTGGACGAATCGACATTTTGACGAAAGGACATTTGGACGAATCGACATTTTGACGAAAAGACATTTGGACGAATCGACACTTGGACGAATCTTTTTTGGCATATAAGTTTACTCTCTATGTTGTACTTGTTCATGGTTTCAAATTATCAAATATTCCAAGTGTTGTTTCTCCGTGAGATGGAGCTAGGGGTATTAAAATTTAGGTAATCTGTAGGTAAATTACCTAAAAATTATCAAAAAATATAAAAATTTCATTTTATACACAATTGTAATTCTCCTAGCTCAATCTCTCGGATAAACACTGAACCCTATCAACACTTGGAATATTTGATAATTGGAAACCATGAACAAGTACAACATAGAGAGTAAACTTATATGCCAAAAAAGATTCGTCCAAGTGTCGTTTCATCAAAATGTCGATTCGTCCAAATGTCCATTCGTCCAAATGTCCAATCGTCAAAATGTCGATTCGTCCAAATGTCCTTTCGTCAAAATGTCGATTCGTCCAAATGTCTTTTCGTCAAAATGTCGATTCGTCCAAATGTCCATTCGTCAAAATGTCGATTCGTCCAAATGTCCTTTCGTCAAAATGTCGATTCGTCCAAATGTCCATTCGTCAAAATGTCGATTCGTCCAAATGTCCATTCGTCCAAATGTCGATTCGTCCAAATGTCCTTTCGTTAAAATGTCGATTCGTCCAAATGTCCATTCGTCAAAATGTCGATTCGTCCAAATGTCCTTTCGTTAAAATGTCGATTCGTCCAAATGTCCATTCGTCAAAATGTCGATTCGTCCAAATGTCCTTTCGTCAAAATGTCGATTCGTCCAAATGTCCTTTCGTCAAAATGTCGATTCGTCCAAATGTCCTTTCGTCAAAATGTCGATTCGTCCAAATGTCGATTCGTCCAAATGTCTTTTCGTCCAAATGTCGATTCGTCCAAATGTCGATTCGTCCAAGTGTCGTTTCATCAAAATGTCCATTCGTCCAAATGTCCATTCGTCCAAATGTCCAATCGTCAAAATGTCGATTCGTCCAAATGTCCTTTCGTCAAAATGTCGATTCGTCCAAATGTCTTTTCGTCAAAATGTCGATTCGTCCAAATGTCCTTTCGTTAAAATGTCGATTCGTCCAAATGTCCATTCGTCAAAATGTCGATTCGTCCAAATGTCCTTTCGTTAAAATGTCGATTCGTCCAAATGTCCATTCGTCAAAATGTCGATTCGTCCAAATGTCCTTTCGTCAAAATGTCGATTCGTCCAAATGTCCTTTCGTCAAAATGTCGATTCGTCCAAATGTCCTTTCGTCAAAATGTCGATTCGTCCAAATGTCCATTCGTCCAAATGTCGATTCGTCCAAATGTCTTTTCGTCCAAATGTCGATTCGTCCAAATGTCGATTCGTCCAAATGTCCTTTCGTCAAAATGTCGATTCGTCCAAATGTCCTTTCGTCCAAATGTCATTTCGTCCAAATGTCGATTCGTCCAAATGTCCTTTCGTCAAAATGTCGATTCGTCTAAATGGCCTTTCGTCAAAATGTCGATTCGTCCAAATGTCCTTTCGTCAAAATGTCGATTCGTCCAAATGTCGATTCGTCCAAATGTCATTTCGTCCAAATGTCGATTCGTCCAAATGTCATTTCGTCCAAATGTCGATTCGTCCAAATGTCATTTCGTCCAAATGTCAATTCGTCCAAATGCCCTTCGTCCAAATGTCCAGTCGATCAAATGTCAATCGGTATAAATTTATGCGTCCCTAATTTTCTGATAAATTTTGGACAAATTAGATTTTTGATAATTGGAAATTTTGACAAATTAGATTTCTGTTAAATGCAATTTCGCACAACTAAGAAGTCTGATAAATTCAATTTTTGATAAATTAGATTTTTGACAAATTAAAATTTGGATAAATGAGGTTTTTGATAGTTGATTTTTTTGACAAATGAGATTTCTGATAAATGCAGTATCAGACAAATGAGACTTCTGTTAATAACAATTTTTGAGAAATTCGATTTCTGATAAATGCAATTTTTGACAAAAGAGATTTCTGAAAAATAATATTTCGGATCAATGAGATTTCTGATAAATGCAATATCTGACAAATGAGATTTCTGATATTTGCAATTTCTGAGAAATGAGATTTCTAATAAATGCAATTTTTGATAAATAAGATTAGCCAGGGATCACAGTGGTTACTTCGTTCAATTTTAGGTGAAAAAGGGGATTTCGATTTTAAAAAAGGGGATTTTCTTGAATAAAAAGGGGATTTTGGAAATTAAGAAAAAAGGGTTATATTAATAATTCAAGTTTTCTTTTACAAAATTTTTTTGTTTCTTTTTCTCAAAACAGTTTTATTAATTTATTTAGTCTTTTTTTGTTCAATTTGTTTATGAAAATTTCAAAAGAAAGAGCACTTTCGGAAATACAAAAATTTATCTTTTACTAGGTTGTCTGTTCAATGACGAGAAGATGGTTGTTGCAATTAAATATTTTTAAAAAAAATTTTTTAACTTCAAAAAATGGTTTTTATATTATCTATTTAATAATTAGATTTTAAACAGGAAACATAAAAATCTGTGATGTAAAATGTTCTGATATAATATTAAAGAAAATAAATCAAACATCTTTCTAATTCAAAACAATTAATTTTTGTTTAAAATAAGTAAATATATTTCATAAATAATTTTTTTTCATCCAATAAAATAAATTTGATGTATTTCAGCAAGAATACATGGTTTTATTTTATGATGCAAAAGTAGTAATATTTGTTTAAAACAAGAAAAAAATATTTAATAAAAAACTTTTTATCCAATAAATTAATTTGCTTTAATTAATTAAAAATTAATGATAATATGAAAATTATGTAACTTTTTGAAATAATTTTATTTTAATTATGTTTTTTTTCATGTTTCCTGTTTAAAATCTAAATAAATTCAATAAATAATAATAAAAAACCATTTTAAGTTAAAAACTATTTTTAAACATTTAAATTCAATAACTAATTTCTTATCATTGTACAGATACCCTAAAAAAAAGATAAATTTTTGCATTTCCGAAAGTGGAAAATAGAAACTTTTTGAAAAGAAGAAGGTCAAAGAAGAGAAAAATGTTGATTTTAGGTGTTTTAGGTGATTTTTCTAAAAAAAGAGGAAAATAAGGGGAAAAGGGGAAAAAAGGGGATTAAGTGAAAAAGGGGAGAAACTGTGATCCCTGGATTACTGATAATTGACATTTTTGACAAATGAGATTTCTGATAATTGCAATTTCTGAGAAATGAGATTTCTTATAAATGCAATTTTCGATAAATAAAATTACTGATAATTGACATTTTTGACAAATGATATTTCTGAAAAATAATATTTCGGACAAATGAGATTTCTGTAAAATGCACTCTTGGATAAATGGATTTTTTGATAATGACAATGTTTGGAAATGCTTTGTCTAATAAATTAAGTTTTGGCAAATGCAATGTCGGACTAATGAGATTTCTGATAAATACATTTTTTTGATGAATGAAATTCGTAATAATTTAATTTTTTTAAGAACGAGATTTCTATTAAATGCTATTTTGGACAAATTAGATTTCTGATAAATGAAATTTCGGACATGGGAGATTTCTGATAAATTCAATTTTGAACAAATTAGATTTTTGATAATTGAAAATCCTTGCAATTGAGATTACTGATAAATGTAATTTTTAATAAATAAAAATTCTTGATAATTCAATTTTTTGACAAAAGAGATTTCAGATAAATGCTATTTCGGATAAATTAAATTTCTGTTAAATACAATTTTGGATAAATTAAATTTCTGACAACTTACCTTTTGGACAAACGAGATTTCTGATAAATGCATTTTCGGAGAAATTAGTTTTCTGATAATTTTAATTTCGGACAAAAGAGATTTATGATAAATGCTTTTTTGGATAAATGAAATTTCTGATAAATGCAATTTTTGATAAATAAAATTCAGTCCAATGGATATTCTGACAATAGAGTTTTGGAGAAAAAGTGGGCGACCCGAATGAAACAGTGACATAAAAATACATATGTAAAAAAATAGAAACACTTTTCAAAAAATGAAACCATTTTCGGACATTCTTTTTTAATTAAAATAATAAATATGATGATAATTAACAAAACGTTCAAATATATTAATAAAAAGAACAAAATTTAAAAAAAAAATTAAAGGAAAACAAATTTTATGAAGCAGAAGAACGATGTTCAGATGAGAATATTTAGTACAAGATTAAATTTACATAATATAAAATAAAATAATAAAAGCTTTCAATAAAGTAGAAAATTGCAAAATTTTAAAAATGTATATAAAAGCATCAAATTAATGTTTTCAAAAATTCGTAATTATACAATAAAAACTAAACAGTTTAAAAGAAGGAAACATGTTTCAAAGAAATGGAAAAATGATAGCAAGAATTAAAGAATTAATTAAAACGCAAGGAATGATTAAAAAATAGTGAAACATCAAGAAAATTAAATAAATAGGTAGAAAATGAAGAAATGTTTTTTTTCCTTAATCTAATCTTAATAAGAAAATTAGGTTAGAATCTAGCAAAAAATTAAAATTAAAAAATCTATGTATCAAGATAAACAAAAGGTTCACAAAAAGTTCACCTTTAAAAATAAAAACGTTTAAGAAAATTAAACCAAAAATATTTCTCTAATATTACACTTAATAAAAGTTCAATAATCAATTTAGAAAAATATAGAAAATCTAAAAATTTTATGAAAGAATAAGTATGTTTGCAAAAAATCTCGGAATTATGTAGAATTTCTGTACGAAGTATTAGAGGACAATTTTATAACCTGATGTACAATCAGCCAAATGCTCAAAGAACAATTGTACAGATAAGTTGTGGTATTAGCCTTTTCGTCTCTGTAAGGAATTCAGTTTTAACTGGGATAATTTTTTAGCAATTTATTTTTTATGAATTTTAAAATAGCGGCCACCTTTTACACAAATGCAGTTTTTTCCTAACCTATCATAATCTTTTAATACAAAAACTACACACTCCTCTCTTGTGTTATATGAAGAAAATTTTCTTGAACAGCAGTAAACAATTTTTAAATATATAAGAATCATATGGATTAGATAAAAG
This sequence comes from Ganaspis brasiliensis, assembly GCA_037103525.1. Classification (NCBI taxonomy): domain Eukaryota; kingdom Metazoa; phylum Arthropoda; class Insecta; order Hymenoptera; family Figitidae; genus Ganaspis; species Ganaspis brasiliensis. The sequence goes on along the minus strand of JAZKLR010000795.1, from coordinate 8,580 downwards.
AATAATAAATAATTTTAAAAAAATATCTTACTGTTGACTATACAAAAATGTTCATATTAGACAATAAATACTCACGTAATAATTTGTTGTCTTCTTCTAAACTTACTATTTTTATTTTGAAATAAAGCAATGTAAATAGAAATATAACAATTAAAATCCATTGGAATGAATGATTTCTTATCATGATACCTATTAAAAAACATAAACATAATCTTCTTATTTATATACCAAACAGAAAAGTTGTCAGGAAGCCACAGGGTGCAGTTGCATACATGCAGGGATGTAAAGTTACGCGCAAAATTGTGCAGTTACGGGTAACTCAGGGTAAAATCCCATCTGAGCAGAAAGCATAAGGACGTAACATACCAGAGGTATGTTACGTAAAAAAAACCTGTGATACATTTAAGGTACGCTCCCAGCTCGACGTCTGCCTGCCTGCGCGTGCAACCGATATGAGAGAGAAAAAGACAGAACTATATTTCCGTCTTCTTTTCTCTCATGTCGGTTGCACGCGCAGGCAGGCAGACGCCGAGCTGGGAGCGTACCTTTACTTCTCTGAGGGCGCAATTACATGTCTGCGTCGAACCTTGCGATTTTGCGTTGAATAATGAGAGAGAGGAGGAGAGAAATATAGTCACATCTTTGTGACTTTCAACATTCAACGCAAAAACGCAGCGTTCGACGCTGACATGTAATTGCGCCCTGAAAGTGGTGACCAATAATACCAACTGTGAAAGTAGCTCTATTTTATTACCAGATTGAATCTTGTAAAATTAGCCTAACGCACAATGAATCGTAATCGCTAATCCTTAGGGTGCCGTCTTATGCTAGGGATTAATGGATTAGGGATTAGAATAGACCAATCAGATAATTGGTCACATTGGAAAGCATTTTCTGATTGGTCTATTCTAATCCCTGATCCATTAATCCCTAGCATGAGACGGCACCCTTAATCGTAAGAATGAGAGGAAGTAGGACAGACATATATCTCTGTCCTGCTTTCTCTCATTATTACGATTAAGGATTAGCGATTACGATTCGTTGTGCTTTAGGCTATTACAAGTTTTGGTGGACTTCCATTTTGTAGTAATTTTGCAGACAAAAATATTATTTTATCCAAACGAAATTGTAAATTTACAAAAAATTGTAATATTTAGGTTTTCTATATTTATTGTATGATATATATATATATATATATATATATAAATTACTTTATATATTCATATTAAAATACATATTTTAATTGACCTGAAAAATAGGAACAAGTCAAAATTTATTATAAGCACGTGTACAATCGTAAAAGTCAATCAAAAAATGAAAAATCTGCATAGATAGAAACAAAAGTTCGCGTTCATGTAACTGACGTTAACAAAGAAGACTGTCATCTGCTAATCGCAATTACAGTCGAACTTCCGAAGAGTGAACTTCCCAAGAGTTAATTTTCTCCTCTTGTGGTCCCTTTCCTCATGTTTTGTCATGCGCAGACAGGACAAGATGGCGACAATCTACATAAAATTTCCCCTCATTTGCCTTTGTCTCCCATAAGTTAATCCCCACCAAAATTAACTCTTGGGAAGTTCGACTGTAGCTAATCATAAGCCTAAAGCACAACGAATCGTAATCGCTAATCCTTAATCGTAAGAACGAGAGGAAGCAGGCAGAGATATATGTCTGTCCTACTTCCTCTCATTTTTACGATTAAGGAGTAGCGATTAGGATTCATTGTGCGTTAGGCTATACCACGAAGGAATAATAAGGAGACCGAGCTGTAGTGTTCAGCCCTGTAGAAAGTGTGCCAAAAATCTGTCTTGAGACCTAAGCAGATAGAAATACGGTTACGGGACCAGAGTATGAGACAGAAAAGGACAGAAACAGTCTCTGTCCTTTATTATCTCATGTCTTGCTCCCGTAACCGTATTCGTTGTGCTTTGGGCTTTGGTTTGAGTGTTCTGATAAGGATATTCAGGTTGGGTGGGGGGAAATTCAAAATGGCGGCTACCTGGATGACAGGTTTGCATTACAGTCAATGGGACGAAATCAGTTTTTGTACAATAACTTTTAAAAAACAAATTTGCGAACCTATGTTTATCAACAAAATATTTTTCATTTATCGAAAGCTATTTTTTAAAATAATAAAATTGTATAAAATTTGTATATGAGTTTTTATTATTTTACAAAATAGCTTTCGCTAAATGAAAAATATTTTGTTAATAAACATAGGTTCTCAAATTTGTTTTTATCCCACAGGCACAAACATGGCGCTTTTAGATGCCTGTAGGCAGGGTCTAAACGCATTCATTTGTTCGACCGGGTAAAAATGGCTTCCATTTTTTCCCTAGGGAAAAAATGAACAGCTGATCCATGCATTTTTTCCACCACAGGGCAAAAATGGCCGCCATTTTTACACGGTCAAACAAGTGAATGCATTTGGACCCCAACCTACAAACATTTAAAAGCACCAAGTTTGTGCCTTTGGAATAAAAAGTATCGTAAGCAACACGGGTTTAAAGTCAGTCCAATTTGTTTACAATGATGTTTGTGTACTCGTTTACGTCTCGGGCTTCGCCCTCGACTATCACTCGTACACATACATCAGCGTAAACAAATGGCTGCCTTTAACCCCTTGTTGCTTAATATACTATTTTTAGAAGTTATTGTACAAAAACTGATTTCGTTTCATTGACTGCAATGCAAACCTGTCATCCAGGTAGCCGCCATTTTGATTTTCTCCCCACCCAACTTGAATATCCTTATATGAGTACGCGTGCGCGGCGCACTGTTGCTATCTTCGTTGCTCCCAAAAGTAGAATGAGAGAGAAAATTATTGTGGCGGGAATCGAAACGTCAATTGATATTTGAGATTATGTTTATACATGTAAACAAGTATCGATACATCGATATATTGATAGTAATCGCGTACTGCACAGGCGTACTCATATCAGAGTTAATTCCAACACCTGAACCAAGACTGAATTTTGGCACGTAAAAATTAGCGAGTGCAGTCTCCTTATTATTCCTTTGTGGGCTATACTAATCAGTTCTTTGACACATAATTAATTCAAATTTTGTATTAAGTACCGTGAATATACGTGTAAAACCTCAAGTGACGCGTCACTACCCAACCCTGGTAAGGTCGCAATTACATGTCTGCGTCGAACGCTGTGTTCTTGCGTTGAATAGTGAGAGGGACAAAGATATGAGACTATATTTCCGTCTTTCTCTCTCTCACCATACAAGACATGTCATTGCGCCCTAAAGGTCCCGTCCCATGACAGCGTCAAAGCAGAAAACGGAAAGCATTCAGCCAATAAGGGCGCAATTACATGCCTGCGTTGAATGCTGCGTTTTTGCGTTGTGCGTTGTATCCCTAGGGACTGAGAGTTCGTGTACCGTGCTTAATGTAGTTCCCTGGAGTTCAGGTTATATTTAGAAGTACGTATTCTAGTGTTTTGTTTGCTTATGGCCATTTACAACCTGTCAGATTTATTGTCTGCTATTTTTATTTAATAAACCGCAAATATAAATTGTATTCTAATTTGCGAAAAATGAATAAAGCTGTTGAGAAAAATGTTGAAGTAAATTATAAATTTGATCTATTAATGTAGTCAAGAAATATAACATTAGTATATTTAAATATATTGCAATGTGGAAAATTCCATTTTTCTTCAAAATTCCTTGCGTGTGAGAGGCACCCTTCTGTAGTTAAACGTGAAAATGATGTAGGTTTCAGTGCGACCCAAATAACTGCACGTTTCTCTAACAATCTTTAGCCTAAAGCACAATGAATCGTAATCGCTAATCCTTAATCGTAAGAATGAGAGGAAGTAGGACAGACATATATCTCTGTCCTGCTCCCTCTCATTCTTACGATTAAGGATTAGCGATTACGATTCATTGTGCGTTAGGCTTTTGATACCAAACTTGGACTCACGCGGAATTGATATGAAATTGAATGCATAGAATCTCCTGAAGCGAGATAACGTAAAAAAATATGCAACCGTGTACGTGCTGCTACCGGTTCCCTAATCGCAAATTGTTTTTCAATGTGTAGGTTGTACTTTCTTAAGTAATTTGTTAAACAATTTCTTATTCATTCGTAAATAATTAAAATATTTTTCTCTATCTCCTGTCTCCATTTCATAAATAAGATTCTCACTGGCACCTTGAGCACGTCGTCGATCCACTGAGAAAATTGGACGAACCCAAAACCTATTACGTACTTTAGATTCCTGTCGATCCAGTTCTAAATACAAGATGTATAGGTGCATAATATGTTGTTGACTTTCTGCTGCTTCAGAAGGTGTCTGAACCAATGTATTGCAGTATTGCAATAACCAAAAAATATATAGAACATCAAGGGCTTTCATTGTCTTTTTCTTATTTCAATAAAGCTGAAACCGAGAATGAAAAATTATACCTTCAGATTTTATCGTTTTTATCAATTATTAGGGACAAATTATAAATCATTATTACTTCTATAAAGCTCGATTATTACGATTTAAAATCAAAACTTTGATCCCTAGCTTGCTTCGATCATAAAAAACTTACTATAATAAACACATATATATATTTGAATTTTTTATCACAAAATTCAATTAAAACTAGGATATCTTAATAACAAATTCACATAGAGGCTCAAATCTGATTATTTTAGTCGATAATTGGGAAAAAAATGTTTCCATTTTTTAAATGGAAAATGGAAATTCAAAAGTATTAAATGGTTTATCTGCGATAAAAAAAGATTTCGCTTTTTTATAAATTATACGTATCTCTTTAATTAGTGCTTTTCCGTGTATGAAAAGGTATTGCAAAAAGTATCATAATATGTGCACTATACGTACGAAAGTGCATTTTCCGTCTTCGTGCAAATTTCTGCACTCGCTTTGCTCGAGCAGAAAACTTTGCACTCGTCGGAAAATAACAGCTTTCGATACTTGGTGCACAATGTACTGTTATGTTTTGTGGTATATATTTAACATTTTTTTAAACCTACAATACTATTCAATCAGTTTCTATCATAATGTAAAATTAATCCGTTTCATTTCAAACCTAGAAATTGTAATTCTTTTAAATCCTACGTTATTTCATTCCGATACAATCCATTCCAATTCTAATTGGATTTTAAACGGATTAATTCGGAGTGAAGTAAAACAGGATACAATTAAAAGGATTGAAACTCATAGAATTCAAACGCATTAATTCGGAATGATTAAGAAAAGAATTAATTTTCAAGTGAGAATATCACCCTAATAGCACCGACTAGGCCGGGAACGTTCCTGGAATGGGCTGCTGGCCCCTTGGGTACGTTCCCTTGGACCGCTCCAATATACCTGACAAATCCGTTCCGGATTTCACTAGGCTAGGAACGTTCCCGCGGAACGTTCATGGAATGTTCCGAGGAACTTTGAATACACATTCAAAAAATCGCAGAACGGGTTGCGGAAAAAGTATGCGGAAAAAGCTAAAAATTTTTTTATTAATATTATTTAATGTTTTTAATATGATTGCTTCTATAGAACAGTGGTCACTAAAATCAACTGCGCAGCTCTAGGTGCGATAGAAAACTACTGCGCAAGATATTAACATTAATTATTTTTCAATGTGTATTTAAAGTTCCTCGGAACATTCCAGGAACGTTCCGCGGAACGTTCCTAGCCTAGTGAAATCCGGAACGTATTTGTCAGGTATATTGGAACGGTCCATGTGAACGTACCCCAGGGACCGGCGGACCATTCCAGGAACGTTCCCGGCACAGTCGGTGCTATTAGGGCATATATGAAACGCGCAGTAAAGGAGATGGGGACCTTGTTTTTTTAGATGTAAAAAACTATAGGTTATCTTTATAATCGTTTTATTTTAATTATTGGTTTCTTTTTTAATTTTAAAAATCAAATTTTATTCTTATGGAATACTTTAAACCTAATAAACTGAAATTTCATTAGTTTGCTTTCGAAGTTAATCCTTTTTTATTGTATTTTTCCTTTTTAAATAAAAAAACATAACCTAAAACCTTCCTTCGTTCTCGTAGATTCTATCGTTTTTGGAGCGTGTCACATATATAAATAATTAGTTACATAAATATATATGGATATTTATACATCGAGTGATAATTTATGCTAAAAATTCGATAATGTTATTAAAAAAATGTTTATGTTTACGATTGTATTTACTTCCTCCATATTAACTTTTATAAATTAACTTTTTATAAGAATATGTTTTGTAGAGTGTCGTTTATTAGCTATCGGAGGTAGTTATTTTTTTTATTATATTATTAAAAAAATATATAAAACAACACTGTTAAACAAATATTTGAATTTCGTTTTACGCAAACAATTGCGTTTCCTTAAATCCTATGTTTACATGCATGCGTTTTAACGTGCGTTCTGACGTACTTTATTTTTAATCGCGAATTGAATACTAGGAAATCTGCTGGTGCCGAATAAAGAACTACGTTTATTGGTTGACAAATCACGGGACTATTCTGCTTTTCCGTAAAAACGCATGCATGTAAACATAGGACTTCTATTTCTGCAAAAACTATGCGTTGCGCGGGATTATTTGAACCCGTCTAAAGACGTTTCACTTACAACATAAAACAATATCTATTAACTGCGACTCTTCATTGTACTCTCTAAGACATTCGTGTTGAGAAATCTTTTTTAAATCTTTGATGAAAAAGCCACAATAACCACATTTTCCTTTAGTCTGCAATTAAAAAAATAAACATCAAATTTAATTTTTAAAATATAGATTTAAAAAACTTAGTTATTTATCATTTCATTGCTTTTAGGTTTACAAGTTACAATAAACAGATCCTTAAATAAATGTTGCTCTTATATATTTAAATATACTAATGTTATATTTCTTGACTACATTAAAAGATCAAATTTATAATTTACTTCAACATTTTTCTCTACAGCTTTATTCATTTTTCGCAAATTAGAATACAATTTATATTTGCGGTTTATTAAATAAAAATAGCAGACAATAAATCTGACAGGTTGTAAATGGCCATAAGCAAACAAAACACTAGAATACGTACTTCTAAATAAAACCTGAACTCCAGGGAACTACATTAAGCACGGTACACGAACTCTCAGTCCCTAGGGATACAACGCACAACGCAAAAACGCAGCATTCAACGCAGACAACGCGTCGAACGTTGCGTTTTTGCGTTGAATGGTGAGAGTGACAAAGATGTGACTATATTTCTGTCTTCCTCTCTCTCACTATTCAACGCAAAAACGCAGCGTTCGACGCAGACATGTAATTGCGCCCTAAGAGTATGTTCTATAATGGAGGTTACTCTAATTGAGCGTTCTAATTGGAGCAAAGTTTTACGCTTTCACGCTGTCATAGGACGGGACCTTAAAGGTGCCGTCCCACGATAGTAGGACAGGTAATGACAGCGTGAAAACGGAAAAGCGTAAAACTTTGCTCCAATTAGAACGCTCAATTAGAATAACCTCCATTATAGAACATACTCTTATTGGCTGAACGCTTTCCGTTTTCTGCTTTGACGCTGTCATGGGACGGGACCTTAAAGGTACGCTCCCAGCTCGATGTCTGCCTGCCTGCGCGTGCAACCGACACGAGAGAGAAGAAGACGGAACTATATTTCCGTCTTCTTCTCTCTCATCTCGGTTGCACGAGCAGGCAGGCAGACGCCGAGCTGGGAGCGTATCTTAAGGCCTAAAGGCCTAAGGGTGAAGTCTTAAGGTACGGCCACACCTCGGGAGGCAAGGAGCCGGCTTCCTTCCCGTAAGTTAGAGTAAGAAGGACAAAAGTACTTCTGTCTTTCTTACTCTAACTTACGGGAAGGAAGCCGGCTCCTTGCCTCCCGAGGTATAGCCGTACCTTTATACGAAGGTCTAGGGTATCAGTGGATTAGAATAGACCAATCAGAAAATACCTTCCAATGTGACCAATTATCTGATTAGTCTATTCTAATCCCTAATCCATTAATCCCTAGCATGAGACGGCACCCGAAGCAGATAGAAATACGGTTACGGGACCAGAGCTTGAGACAGAAAAGAACAGAAACAGTCTCTGTCCTTTATTATCTCATGCCCTGCTCCCGTAAGGGTAAAATCCCATGTGAGCAGAAAGCGTTGAATCGAAAACATAAATAATGAGAGTGAGAGAGGTAGGCAGATATCACTGTCTTTCTCACTCTCATGATTTTCTGCTTTCGGTTTTGCGCTTTCTGTTCACATGTGATTTGACCCTAACCGTATTCGTTGCACTGTAAAAAATTTCGTTGTATTTTTACACCGTGACACGATGGAAATAAATCGCTTCACGTGACACGTGATAAATTTACAACGTGTTACGATGGAAATATTCGACCGACATGCAAGAATTTTTACGTACGACGTCGTGAAATCACAGACGATGCAGAGAAATCAGAATGCATTGTAATATTACTACGTGATACGTGAAGCGAAATATTTCCATCGTGTTACGTAGTAATTTTACAACGCGTTGTGATTTCACCACGTTATACGTGAAACATTTACAAGCCATTTTCAAAACGAATAAATATTTTCATCGCAACACGATGAAGTTCTACACTCGAAG